>LPNX010663613.1:26198-340148 GCA_001517045.1 Pseudotsuga menziesii | reverse complement strand
ATATTAACAACTATAAAATAGATTTATAATTCAAATATTTCAACACTAAATTTACATCTAAGAACAAATTACACACACCACATATCAAAGCTAAGATTAAGAACCAACCAACACCTTTCAAGGTCTGAATAAATAACCATAGGCTAATAATCAAATCATTCCCATTAAAACAAATATCATCCTTATCTTTTAACAGTCCAAGTAATCGAGGCCCTACACATGGTCCATGATTTATAACCACTATACTATCTATATCTATCAAGTATAAATAAGAATATTATTATCAATAATATAAACCCATGACTTGAAGCAAACAAGTCGAGCCATATAAGTATTAAAATCCACATAACAAGACTTTATAATGGAAATCCTATAACATATATAAAAGTTCCAACATAATACAATCTACAACAAACATGTAAAAATAACCAGAGTATAGTTACATCACTAAATAACAAACTATATATTTAAACACGAGATCCCAGGATCAAATCTTGTGGACACCCAAATGTGAAAATGCATACCATAATACTCACCGCCATTTTATTAAGAACCATAAAAGCATTAATACACAGTAAAAAATATATAATAAAATCACATAATTATACAGGAAATTGTAGGATCGAATCGTGTGGGTACTAAGCCCCAAATTGCAACCATTACAAATAGTAAAACCCTCATAATATACAATGACCAAGATTCGAATCTTGTAGAGTCCTTCTACAATTTATAAAGCCACACTATACATAGTGGTATGCGGGTTGTATACAATAACCAAAATCTTGCATAGAGGTCGTGAAACCCTTATTTTCACATATGTTGTAATCTATGGCCTTAGCGCCATTAAATAATCAATAGCAAACTAAAAACAACTAACTATTTCAATGCTTAAGCCCTGTTAATGAAAACAACCTACAACAGAGTTTGCCCACCCTCGGTCTTCTCTACATTTTTTTGTATTAATACACATCAAATAATAACACAACAAGTATTCCCCTGTCTAAGCTATCGTAGCTACGATGGTGAGTTCCAATGCCATTCATGGCATGGCCTCAAAAGCCATCAGTGCTGGCTATTTGGTCATTCACCTATCTAATATAACCAACGAAGGATAATTCCATATGAAACACATGTATTTTAACCATGAAATCAAAACGCAGAGATGTAATGACATCAACGCCACATGCATGTATATACAAGGATTATAAATCCATAATCAAGTTTACATAGTCGGTTCCATTGGCCATGGCACCATTGCAAGAAATGGTGCTGCCCTGGTGTTATAATAAAACAAAACACGATTTACAAATTTACACATTGAGTATGTCAAACGTACAAGGTTCTCTTCACTGCAAACAACACTATTAAAAATTACAAGTCCAAATCATTTATAAACTCAGGCTTGAAGGAAAATAAAAAACCCCATAACAAATCCCAAGTCCATCACTGCACCAAACGAAGAGTCCTTCCAGACATAGTCGAAACCCCAAAACCCAGATGTATACATAAAAAAACTAGACTCAAGCATTTTCTTTCATCCATCAATGAGTAACAACTCAGGCATGACCATGAAGTGAAGAGGGGCAATTAAATGCTTGTGCAACAGGCTTACCGTAATGGTATGGCATTGCTTATGGCCTTTCCCTCAAGTGATGAACCATGTTTCCCTTCGTCTCCCCTATCACCTACAAGCACACTAGAAATACCATGATGAGAAGTTTGAAATTTTGAGTGAATCACCAAAAAACAACAATGCTGTGAAACAAAAATGAAAACCATACCTCTGCTATCTTGGAATTCACCTTCACCATGTTGCGCAGAGGAAAAAGGGACAAACAATGAAACTGAGTAATGGCCAAAATTCATCGTGGAGCCAAACCCTATGGTGGGGTGCCACACTTCCCAACGAGCATTAATGGTTCCAGCTTGTGGTCCATTATCAAATCCCAAACCCACTTCCCTATAGTTCGCATGCATTACCATATCAAAAGTCTCCATTTCAGGGATGATTTTAAGAAACCCCCTAGATTTATATGTATAAAAATTGGGCGAATCTCTCCAATATATAGAAAACTTTGAAGGCAATTTTATCAATAATATAATATGTATATATAAAAAATTTGGTGAATCTTTTATTTTATTATATAATGTTGTAAAATTTTGGCAAATCTTTCATTTTATTATATAATATTGTAAAATCTTGGCGAATCTTTCATTTTATTATATAATGTTGTAAAAACTTGGCAAATATTTAACTTCATTATAAAAAATTGTAAAAACTGGTGAATCTTTCACTAATTTATATAATATTGTCAAAATAAAAGAATAACAACATTAGTTAAATAACATGAATCACATCATCAACAACAAAACATGTAGACTGACAAGTCACAACAGGAAGGTGTCAGTGAAACACAACTGCACTGACTAGATTCAGGGCAAGTGGGGACTCCACTTGTTATCTCATCCCTTAATGGTCCAACGGACATGTGGGGACCTGAATCTTGACAAACTGATAAACTCATAGAATCATACATTATGCTCAATCTTGGCCTCCACTAGCCAATGATGGTCATGGAGGCTAATACAATTATGCATTGTAATTATGCCAATTGATTATTGCATTAGATGAATGTTGGTCTTGTGCCAATAGGTATCCTACAATGAATGCATAGGAACCTAGTGCATAGACCATTTTTCTCTTCGCTTAGATATGTAGAGCTCATTTATTTTTTTGAATAACGATAAGTATTTACAAGAAAATATATAGCCAGCGTAAAATAATTGAAAAATTGAAGAAAATTAATTCATGCAACTAAATGTTAATAAACAATCTTTTCTCAAATCCTAAAACCAACCTTGATTCAAGCTGCAACAAAGGGTTAAATAAAGCATCGAATGAGAACTAGAATCATTCAAAGGAATTAACACAATATTTAACCAAAATACACACAAACTTCAAAAATCAACAAAATGCTTCAAACAAAAGCAATAAACAAACCATAAAAAATTGTCAAGATATTTGTGCTAAACACCAACATGGTTTCATGTACTTGAATGAGCCCATTCTTTCTTAGCGAAAGTGTTGTCAAATTAGTTATCTATCATTTAATGTTAGGAAACTATCTATGTGAAGAGATAGCTCCTTGGCCTAGCTTTCTCAAATTCCAGCTTCATTTCCTATCAGATACAAGAAAGAGACAATGTAAGAGATCAATATCAAACCATCAATCTTAAAATAAGTTGTATGAAGGTAATGTAGCTCAAATCATCAATGTTACAACAAAAAAGTATAATGTAGAATCTATTTTTACCTAAAACATAACCTCAAATTCATAGATGGAGTTGGGGTTAGGTTTGAGTTCTTCTTTTAGCTTTTTATAGGAGCTACTTTTGGGATCCCACTTTGTATTGTTAGCTTTTAGCTTTTTATAGGAGCTACTTTTGGGATCACACTTTGTATAGTTAGATTTTATCTTTTAGATATAATTATAAAAGTCCCAAATCAACATAACAAGTAGTTTATCTCCTGTTTCTATCTAGATCCATCCTAATAGATGAATACCTTATAAATTGAAGCAGGTATGACCTTGACAGTCATTGAAATACACAGTCTAAGAAAAAGAACAAGATACTAGACTACTGATGATTTGGGGTTCGGATTCTATTTGGAATTCTTTACGACTCCATAATAATTGAGCTCATAGACCAAAAATGAGGAACAGAGAAGATAGGCACTCTGAGAATAATAGATGAGAGACAAATTCATCCTGTCCATCCAGCAAATGGTCAGGGAGTTTCAATCCCATCAAAAATCAAACCCCCTACCACCACTTAAACACACATCAGTTTGGGACTACTTCAAATATGATCTATCACTATTATGAAGCTACTAATTCATTATTATAGACCTATATCAACATGTCAAAACAACCAGTAATGATAGCCTACTCCAAACATGCCTACAAAAATTGCATCCCTTTCTAATAGGATGACCAGACCTTAGGAAATTTACGGTTCAAACTTAGAGGTCTCACAATGATCACAACTTAATCCAAACATCCTTTAAACAGTCACAGATGATTTTAAAAATTTAATAAGTGTTCATGATTCAGATCTAGAAGCCCACAAGGTTCACAAGACATATATAGAAGCCCAAAAATTCACGGCCCTATCTACAACAGCCCACAAGGTCAAGCAAGGTCACAAATGTCGCGACCCAAGATAGAATCATCAATACAGTCACATATCAGCCTAGGAAGGTTTAGTAAGGTTTAGCATCCCAATCAAGACTACGACCTAGCTCAAAAAAAAGCAAAGAAACAACCTCAACAATATAGAGGAATTAAACAATAGAGAATCAGTACGATCAATGAAGTACAAACAACCTCACAAGATATTTGGTTGATAATGACAGTCTTCTGGAAGAATATTTGTCACTGGAGGCTAATATAATTATGCATTGTAATTATGCCAATTGATTATTGCATTAGATGAATGTTGGTCTCGTGCCAATAGGTATCCTACAATCATCTCATAGGAACCTAGTGCATAGACCATTTTTCTCTTCCCTTAGCTTTGTAGAGCTCATTTATTTTTTTGAATAATGATAAGTATTTACAAAGAAAATATGCAATCAACATAAAATAATCAAGATTCGAAAAACTGAAGACAATTAATTCATGCAACTAAAATGTAATAAAAATATCTTTTCTCAAACCCTGAATCAATGGAAACCGATTAAAACCAATCTTGATTCAAGCTACAACAAATGGCTAAATCAAGCATCAAATGAGAACTATAAGCATTCAAGGGACTAACACAATATTTAACCAAAATACACACAAAATTCAAAAAGCGACAAAATGATTCAAACAAAAGAAATAAACAAACCATAAAAATTTGTCAAGATATTCCTGTTAAACACCAACATGGTTTCATGTACTTGAATGAGCTCATTCTTGCTTAGCGAAAGTCTTGTCAAATTAGTTATTTATCCTTTAATGTTAGGACACTATCTATGTGAAGAGATAGCTCCTAGGCCTAGCTTTCTCAAATTCCACCATCACTTCCTGTCACATACAAGAATGAGACAATGTAAGAGGTTAATATCAAAACATCAATATTAAAATAAGCTGCATGAAGGTAATGTAGCTCAAATCATTAATGTTACAACAAGAAAGTACAATGTAGAATCTATTTTTACCTAAAACATGACCTCAAATTCACATATAGTGATCACCAGCAAGGGTACATGGAACATCTGGACAAAAATAAGACTCAAGAGTCCTTAATGTGTATTAGATCATATACAATCTTAGGTGAAATCCAATTTCCAAGTCACATTTTGGCCTTGGTCCTCATTTTCGACATTTTCGACATTTTGGCTCTGGTCCTCATTTTCCACATCAAGTTCATTAGATATATTTCTTATATTGTTTTCTCCCCTTCTTTCACGATTGTATCGCCAAAGAGCTAATGCTATTTCATATGGAAATTGTCAACCTCATACTTTGTTACATATAATCTTAAGCATGTATCCACAATTTTATCAAGCTTGTTCCTCAACTTTGACTTCAAGAATGTTAGTGCACTAAACATTCTGTCATCCTCCACTGATCCCAAAATCATGGTTTGACATAAATCTGCTAATTTGAAATATTCTGACATTCTTTCCCGTAGCACTTCGCTACCACTGAGCTTAGTCCATAATCTTGTAATTGCACCATATTCTTTACTATCCGATGGAGAAAATTGGCCCCACATTGTTTTACCAAAGCATTGAGATTGATCTGCCATTTTTTCTTTATCTAAAATACCTTGAATATGTTCTCCTTGTATCTTGGCCTCTCGACAAAAATGGCATTGCAAAATCTTGATTTTCTTTATAAAGTCAGCTTCTAAATTTTTTTCATTTTGACTATGGTCCCAATATTGAGGGTATACAATAGACATGGCCTCCAACAATTCATCTCGAGGAAACCATTCTCTTACCTCTGATGATAGTGATTTTGCAATTTCTTTCAATTTGTCTCTCACTGAAATTACAACATCGTGAAATCATTCTCTTGAGACGAAGCACTGTTTGGTGGATCTTCCTATATTTTCATTATAATAAAAGGGAACCATATGCCCACAAACTGCCAAACATAGCATCCCTTTTTCATCAAACTTCCAAAAAAATTCATCATTTTCTATATTGATGATCTTCCTCCAATTTGTAAATGCTAAATCTGTAAAAGAATCTTCCATAATATACAAATTATCCAATGCAAGACATGTTAATTTTCTTGCTCTTGTGTATTCAGCAATATACATCATGCGACTCTGAGCCATCTTCATGAGGTTATTCATTTCATGAAGCATAGGAAGAATTCCAGCCAATGTTAATAATGTCTCTATATCAGTTAGTAGAAATAGAAGAGTTTGAGCTTTTTCTACACTTGAGCGATGTTCATACATCACCCCTACCAAGGATATATATTCATTGAATAGTCTTTCAGCTGGTCCCTTCAATGATATCCATCTTGTATCAACATCTTTTAATAGTTTTTTTCCATTTGTAACACCATCAAAAAATAATTTAAACTCTAAAAATCGTTTGGGACTCCGACAAAAGTATGCATGAACCTCACATACAAGATATTCTACCTTTGAAACCAATGAAAATTCGCTCACTATTTTAGATGCAAGATTCATCGTGTGAGCCATACAATGAATACTGAGCATATACGGTGAAGCTGAGAGTTGCATTCTAGCACAAAGGCCATTCTTTTGTCCTTGCATTACTGATGCTCCATCTACTCCAACACATACTAACTTTTTTGCTATCATGGAATGATCCATACCACCAATTTCCTTCAAAATATCAATAACAAGTTCATAAATATTTTCTGTTGTAGAACTTTTGGTCATTTTATGAATTCCAAGTAGATAGGAATGCCTGATATGGTCATTGACCATATAAATGCTCATGCAGATCCATGAAGTATTATCAATAGCCATAACTTCATCCAAAGATAGTGACAAAAATGTAGCATTTGCAATCTTCTCTTTCATATCGTCCTTTTCTACTTGAGCTAGATATTTTCCCCATTCCCAACCACTCGATAAAGACCAATGAGAAGATGGAAAATTTGGCACTTGAATAAAAGATAGATATTTCGTCATTTTTGGATAATCTATCATAGGACAACCATTGGATAGGAGGTGAAATACAATGCTTAATTGTATTGTCTTTGATAAGAAATGTGTTTCCATCATCTTTCCAAATTGAGATTTGATGGTTCCTCCACTTTCCTAAGTTTTTTCTTATTTAGTAAGAATTCATTATATTCCATTTCAAATTGGAGATGTCGACATTCGCTAACAGATTTCCATCTGGTAGTAGATTTATTATCATCATTTGCAGTTTTCTTATCATACATCTTCCCAACATGCTTCTCGATTATGTCTAACTTCATCTGTAATTTCACTACCTTGCCAAGTTTCCAACTACATGAAATGCATTTAACTTCTCGTGAGGTCTCATTCTCATTTGTTGGAGGTATTGGTTCAATACATGGGTATCTTCAGACCCAATCAGCTTTGAATTTTCTCCTTACGTCCCATTGGCCCTTTTTCCTTTTCCGTGAATGCACTGTGTCACCTTGCAATGAAAAATCTTCAACATTTGAACTACCAATTTCGGATGGAAATGCATTTGTCTCACTTTTATCAATAGAGGAATGTATTATACCATCCATTTTCTAGGTTGTAGATGAATTTTCAAAAGTGTTGACATCTCTCTCACCGATACCTTGCTCAAGAGAGCTTGAAGCATGAATAGGATGTGGATTATTGGACTGAGGCTTTTGAAAATATGATATTACATCCTTTTGTTTTGATGTTTTATTTTTCTTTCCACAATCCATGTTTGACATCTTACTTAATATTCCAAAATTGAAATTCCAAATCGATATAGAAACCATAAGTGAAGCCTGCATGAGAAAAATGATATAAAATTAATACAATGGCACATTATCAATTTATATTGACCCGAATTACAATGAGTGTTTACATTGACTCTTTCAATGAATTTTCATTGACTCTTTCATTGACTCTTTCAATGACTTTTAATTGAGTCTTTCATTGACTCTTTCCCCAAAGTAGGTATAACACTAATACAACTGGAAGGTGTCAATGAAACACAACTGCACTGACTAGATTCGGGGAAAGTGGGGACTCCACTTGTTATCTCGTCCCTTAATGGTCCAGTGGACATGTGGGGACCTGAATATTGACAAACCAATAAACTAATAGAATCAGACATTATGCTCCACATTATTCTTTTGGCAAACAATCCACAGAATTCAAACAAGCATGACATACATCATGCCGTAAAATCACAACATTCATGACATACACATATGTAGACTTTGCTCTATGTAACATAAAGGATCATTGCCTTATATGATGACAAATGTATCCAATGGTGTGTACTTAATAGGTATATAATGCCCCATTTTTAATACAATTTCTATAATTTCTTATAGACCAAATTGAAATAACCAGCATTGACACCACATCAACGAAGAAATGAATAATATATCAATGAATTCTAAGCCCCAGTTGTACAACTTGCAAATGATCCTTTGTATATTTAGCCAAAATGCCTAGCTTTTGAAAGATCCACTAAATGAATCTATGTATTTAGCATAACCTATCCTTTTGAAAAGGAAACTGAGTTGCTCTATCTTCATCAAAACACATTAGATAGAACACTTATCCTTCATATTTTCTTTGTTGTACAAAGCTAACAATGTATAGAAATCAGAGTAACAATGTCGAGCATAATATCAATCACTACATGTAACATAGATTCTATGCGTATAATCCCTTCAGCATATGCGCACACAATTCTCATGTTTATAGATTCCCATTGATTATCTGGATTTCGATTGCTAAACTCAAATTCAATTCCATGTAAGATAGAGATTTATACATATGACTTACTCTTCCATCAGATTAAAACAAGCTAATAGATTCTATTTTCACTGTTATTCAACTCAAATACTTCATATAGAAAATCACTCTGTTTCTTATTTAATTTTCTGAGCCTGTCATACAATGTAGAGATCGAGCCTGTAAGATCTGGGTATGAATAACAGCAACAATCAGTCTTAAATCCCTAATTCTAGGTGCTTTCTAGGGATGAAAACATTGAAAAGAGACCTGTAGCAATTTTGGGAATCATTCATGAGGTAAACACTCTTCATCTTGGGTTCTGAGTTTAATTCTACCATAAAAAATGCCCTCGTACTCAAATCTGGGCAGTTTTGAGCACAAATAGTGGCCAAAAGTCATATTGCACCCACTGAAAAGCAATGACCAGAAGGCTGTAGCAAATTCTAGGTTGAGATTGAAAGTAGAAGTACCATCAAAACCCAACTCTAGTCTTTGAGCATAAACAACAGTAAAAATCATCTAAAATTTAAGTCTAGCTAGTTCTGAGTTTTATGGTACAAGAGGCCCCCTACGATGATAAATGAAATTAAAAACGAGTACACGCTTTAATAAGTAATCTACAAATTTATATTAATTTGTGTAAAAGGGAATAACTAACAATTTTTTAAAACATCACAGGAATAATGATTTAGAAAAGAATAAAACACACTTTCTAGTCCTTACCATATTTGTTTCCTCATATATCAATTTCCTGCCAATTAATGTGTGATGGTCCTTGAAGGTAGGTTGTCTCAGGTCTGACTACTAGTTACTCTGCCTTATAAATCATGAAATGAAAAACTATGCAAAATTGCAAATTGCTGAATCACAGCACATCCTCACATGAGTGATACACATGCTAGACATGGCCACAAAGCTCCTTCTGTAGTTCTCCATCTAATCACATCCTCAATCTCCTAATAATTATACAAGTGTGTTGCAAAATTCTTGTCATGTTCAAATTCTTAACCAAATGCCATTTTAATTTATGTCGTAAGTGTTGCTTGCTGTAACAACAAAATGATTCCAGTTGGCAGTTACTTGCCATAAAAAACTAACCACAAGATTTATTGATTGTCAACATCAATTCATGATGCAAGGAGTACCTGAATTGGTGGATGATGAAATACAGTCGGGGAATTCATACAAAGAACATGTAAAGAAGATCCTATGATCTGCTGATGCAATTAACTAGGAGGTTAGCCAAGGAAAATTGATTATTATGCACCTTGGATCCTAATTGCAAAGTTCAAACCTAGTACCAAACAATAGGCATCCCTAGGGTGACAGGCTAAGAAATTTTTCCTAGGGTTTCCTCCTGTTACCCCCCTATTTGCATAGGGTGTTCTCCTCTAGTGTGGAGCAATCTTTGATGGAATCTCAGCTCCTATGAGCCAAAATTCTGATTTCTGATCACTAAGAACCACACTCAATGAAACACAAGCTGTCTAGTTATCTCATGTTTTCAATCACCAAATTAGGTTCTAGGTGAATTGAATAGCATTTAGTCAGCAACAAAATGACCGTCAAGTACCTCATTGTCTCCACGAACGTAAATCCCCCAGATTTTCCCCTGTATTCTTGCTGCTTCCAACAAATAACCAAGACCATCCATAGCTAATACATATAAATATGGCCTAAGAGGGAAAGCTCCTCAGATTCCTGCATGTGATCAAGAGTGTAGTATCCAAAAATATTCTGAAAGCCCAAACCAAATCCTTTTCTTATTCTTAGTATTTTACTTAAGAGTAAGCTAAACATTCTACGTTTTGCACTCTTTTTCCAACGATTTTTTAGTATTTACTTATAAAAAGATATGTTTCATCGTGTTTGATTGGAAGCATCTTTTTAGTTAGTACTTTAATTCTTCATTTATTTTCAGAGTCTTCTAGCATTTATTGCTCTAAACCCATCAGTATAATTGCTTCTTAGAAAAAATATTCTTTAATTGATTTTATTAAACTGGGGATAATATTTGCTGATAGGCATCAACCTTAGGAAGTCCACAGTTAGTTACTAGATGATTGGAAAATATCACAAGAGGGGAAAGAAGCTTTCGATTAGGACTTATGGGAGATGCATTTGTTGTGGGCTAGGTGCCCAACACAAGTCCAATACTTGTATCCCAAGTTTACATAGGTTGAATATTTATGTGATTTGAAAGAGTGGTCAAAGCTAGATGCCATTGGATATAAATCCATATGCTTGGATTTTTTCATTACATAGTGGAGGCATTGATCACAATGTTTATGCAGCATTGGCCATAGTTTTTTAAATTTTGGGACAAAGATGCTTCAGAACATCCTTGTGTAGCAAGTGATTCCCTTTGCATTCTGGTATAATTGACAATGGACTGTGACTAGATTACGACTCACAACACTCTTGAGAGATCCCTTCGGCTAAGAAATCACCATTAGGAGGATCCTGCCCCCAACGACCTGCTTGCATGGAGAGACACTCCACTGAGGGGAAAAACATGTCTCACCGCCTCCGCTGTACCATTAAATCAAGACCTCATTGACATTTGACACGGTTTTGTCTTGACAATTACAAACATGCATACATATGAAAATGTGGTCAAATTTAGTTGAAATCGAGCTGCTTGAGAATTTAAATAGTATATGACATCAATGTGAACATAAACCTACCCATGAAATTTGATTTGCATGCCCTTCCCGTTCCATCTTGACATTGCATTAGTACATCACTAATAAATATTATAACTTAATATAACGGGGGTTTTCCAGTTTTTGGTACTATTTGTTGACATTAATATTGACTCTGCAACAGCTTACAACATCGAAATTCTCTAATGCCCATGATCTTTTGTATTCTTCACTGCGTCAAGAATTTGAAACCAAAAGATCATGGACAATTCAGATAACTGCGAAAGTCTGAATTATCTTATCGGAATTCTCCTTCATCTTTCTCACTTAAAACTGCATTAGTGCATTATAATCAATTTTATATGGATAATATGCCAAGGGTAGGGTTGCTGTTTCTTATTCTGTGCCCCTTTCTGGCTCTATTTATTGACAATAATACGGATTCTACAACAACTTACAGTTATCAGAATACCTTTATTCCCATACCAAGGAAACTTTTCCGGTATGGAATCTGGTAAGAAACATCCACGATGCAGACACTGGGAAATGTTTCTTGGGTTCTTTTGACCCAAAAAAAAATCAATATAATTTTGGCCTGTTGCTAGAGATTCACCCACAACTTTAAAAAAATTCAGAATACAGAAAAAGGAGAAAATAAGAAAATAACATAAATTCAGGAGTATTAGAAATTTCCATTCTTTCTATTATTTGTAAATATTTAAAAACTATATATCAATAGATAATATATGCCATTTTCCATTTCCAAAAATTCTGAAAGTGACATTTTCAAGATATATGCTCATCGTGAACTATGACCATTTCAGATAACACATCGATTTCTCTGTTTTAGGTTGCTTACGTTGAAAGGGATTAATTTCTTCTGAACAATTTTATAGTATGATATGTATACAAACACACAACAATCAGAATATTTTTTATTTTAGAAATCATCATATATTAGTTCATGGAACAAAGAGTTACATCAATCTAACAATGGGTTTAGAAGGGAGTTCCCTTCCTGTGAAAACTAGAAACACTAACATTTGAGCCTGTGCTGCAATAGGTATCCCACTATTAGTAAAGGGATATACAACTCCTCTTGAATCTTGTTTCTTTGGAATCCATGGACCATTCTTTGGGGAGCAAGATTCTCTATCTCCTCCATCTCTGATGGAGGCTCTCGAGGCTTAAAAGACCCTGCATCCTTGCCAAACTTATCATATCGGCTTACAACTACCTACTGTTTAGAAAAGAATAAAACACACTTTCCAGTCCTTACCATATTTGTTTCCTCATATATCAATTTCCTGCCAGTTAATGTGTGATGGTCCTTGAAGATAGGCTATCTGACTACTAGTTACTCTGCCTTATAAATCATGAAATGAAAAACTATGCAAATTGTTGAATCATAGAGCATCCTCACATGAGTGAATCACAGAGTCTTCTAACATGTATTTCTCTAAACCCATTGGTATAGTTGCTCCTCCCTTCTTATCCTTCACGTCCTCCCTTCTTGGCCTCTTCCAAGGTTAGGCATGCCTTATCCTCAATCAGCCTCCATTTATCTCTCCTCTACTACCCTTTCTTAGACCTTAAACTCCTCCTACTAGCCCTCAAACTTCAATAGTAGCCCCGTTTCACCCTCGACTAGCTCCTTTAGGCCTCGTTCCTTCCTCCTCTCACCTTTTCCAGACCTCGACCCTTTTACCACAGGCTACTACACCCCACGGCCACTCCTTAAACATCCTTGGGCTGCCTTTTTAGTGCCTTGGCCCCTTTTTCTTGATAAGTCTAGCTAGTATGGGAACATATTCTCTCTGTCAAATTCCATGGTGGATCCTTCTCTTAACAAATTGATAAGTAGTGTTGAAATTTTAGAGTACCCTTCAACAAATATTCAGTAATAGTTTTCCAACCCAAGGAATCTTCTTACCTCATGAACTATTTGCATGTCCTCCAATCGTCTATTGCCCCGATCTCTGTAGGATCCATGCATATGCACCATTGCTCGATCAATGACCCAAGAAGGGAATATCTTCCTGGCTAAAGACACACTTGAACATCTTCAGGAATAACTAATTATTCCTCAAAGACCTATGCTTGTGCCTCTTATAGTCCTCCATGTTTTCACTAAACACCACTATGTCATTAAGGTAATTAATAACCTATTTGTCTAAGAACGGTCTGAACAAATCATTCATCAAAGTGCAAAAGGTGGTTGGAGTATTACACAACCCAAAAATCACAAACAAAGAATCATAGCTACCATACCTCGTCATGCAGGTTATCTTTGGCTCATCTCCTTCTACGATCTAAACTTGGTAACACCCCTGCCTTAAGTATGGATTTGAAAAGACTTTGGTCTACGTTAAGTGAACTTTTGAATGTATTATTCGAATAAAGGTAAGGGGTACTTATTTTTTATGCTCTTCTTATTCAACGCACAATAGTCCAAGCACATCCTTAACTTTGGGGTGTCCTCCTTCTTTTGGACGAGGATCAATGCACCATATGAAGACATAAGAGGTCACCTGAATCTAGCATCAAGCAACTCATTTATTTATATTTGCAACTCCTCTAGATTAACTCTTTAAAGTTGATAGGGGACTCTTGCTGAAGGTTGCAACCCGGGGACTCTTGCTGAAGGCTACAACCCTAGTTCAAGCTCTATACAGTGGTCCACAATGTGCATAGGAAAGATATGTTTCAACAGCAAGTCAAGAAACTTATCAAAAAAATCTTTAAAAAAATTAACAAGTTCTGACAAAATAGGAATCCCCACTCCACCCTCTTTCTCTTCCTAAATGATTTCTACAAAGACCTATGATTCTAGGTGCATGGTTGGCCTTTTCAAGATTAGTGCAGACACTAACTCCACTCTTATGTGTGGCTTCCTTGTTGTTGTGGATACAACACAAGTCTTGTGTCGACCCAACATAGCTAACTTATTTGTGAATGGCATGAGAATTAACTACAATATCCTTAAGAATACTTTCCCAAGGATGACTTGGAAGTCATTCATTTGCACCACTGTAAAGGATTTACAACCCTTCCATTTGTCTAGGTGCAAGTGAACTTCTTTCACAACCCCAATTGCAACCTTTCCATTAAAGTTCACTGCCTTCACTGACATTATGTAGGACCCAACCCTAATCCCAAGTTCACTTTCCAAATCCTTCTTCAAGAAGTTGTGAGAGGCACTTGAGTCTACCGATAATTGCAGTGGTATTTCATTGTTGAGAAAGTTCACATAACACAACTAGTTGACACTCTACTTTTGGTTTCCACTAAGGAACCAATCCTTTTCAAGGACCTCTTTAAGAGGAATTGTTCCCTTTCATTTTCAAAATAGTTTTGCAGTATGCGTTTGCTAACAAACTTTGAAGCAATAGCAGTAGTACATATATATTCATTAACTAATAGCTGCTTGTAATGTTTTTATATGCAGGGTTGGATGACTGTTAGAGTACCCTAAAGAGGGGTATTATAAAATGCAGACCAATTATAGGATGGGCAGCAACTGAAAGGGCTGCCCTTTTGATTGATAAGGCATTGGACAAGGCCTTAAAAGGGAAAACCACGGGTTGAAGGAAGTTAGCAGAGGTTTGTTCCAGACCTAGAGGAGGGGCCAAGGCACTAAAAAAGCAACCCAGGGATGTTTAAGGAGTGGCCATGGGTTGTAGCATATACAAACTAAAGCTTACACTTGTGCTAAAGATGCTAGACTTGGGGCAGTTGTTTGAGGTGTAGACATATGCCTAAATATTTTCCATTGGAGAAGTTTGATCACAGGAGGGTCATCCTGTATCCTATGATAATATGAAGCTATAGGATTTCAAGTGGAGGAACCCCATTCATGAAAAATATATGACTACATTTGTGCATTTCCTACAAGCATGGAGGAATTATTTGGGGTAAACTATTCATTGTGAATATATCAAGTCACTAAACAAACAGCCCTAGGGGAGAGCCCTAAATGTAAGTTTGTAAGGAGACTCAAACACCGAATAATATCTTCTTTTGGAATGGTTAGTGATCAGTGCCTTAATGGAGTCAAGAAGAAGACATACTATATGGAAAAATATGAACCTCATAAATGCAATCAGTAAGTCAACTTCAAGGCAAATCTAGAATGATAATGTTATGCCAAGGTTATGCAAGTAGTTAGCAAAAACATTAATCGTCAAGTTTATCAAATACTTAGGCATTGCATGACCATCAACTACTATTTATCATCATTCGTGTATAACCATAGACAAATTGGAGTGTGGTATGAGTACAAATATGGAAGCCCAATAAACAGTAATAAAGCAATCAGTAAGCAGATGTATCCAGTGTAGTCATATGCATACCCATTTATCCACCATTCATTATTAATTTAAATATAATATAGATGGCAGTTACATGTAATTTAGCAATACATGATATTCAACAATTATTGGTCATTTTCCAAAGTATTTATCAATTAGTATTAGGTCTATCCATAAAATAAAATTCACTACGCGTTTGCAAACAAACTCTGAAGCAATAACAGTAGTACATATATATTCATTAACTAACAACTGCTTGTAATGTTTTTATATGCAGGGTTGGATGACTGTTAGAGTACCCTAAAGGGGGGTATTATAAAATACAGAACAAGTATAGGATGGGAAGCAACTGAAAGGGTATGGGGTGGATTTATGCTTCTATCAATGCTGCTATGCACTAGTGCTCAAGGATATGGGGTGACTGTAAAACATCGCAGGCTACTAGAAGGTGAAATTTTAAAGTAGAATCTGTAGAATTGTTCAATCCCTCTGGTTCCTAAGGTCTGTGGTTAACAATGGTAAAATTTGGTTGTTTGATTGGTTGTTAACAATGATATACAAGGTGAAAATTCAAAGTAGGATCTAAAAATATTTTCAATCTTGTTTGGGACTGATATATCCTGGTTCAAACTATGATATTAATTATTTTCATTGTATTTGTATTATATGTATGAATGTATAGTTTTTTTTTTTTAGTCGAAAAAACCATTCCTTGGTATTTAATGAATCAAAGGAACCTTTTACATCTTTAGACAATTCAGTTATGCCACCAGGGACAATACAAATTATCAGGTAATAAATCCTATCCAATCATACATATGTCACAAAACGATACAAAATAGATACTCACAGAATTTACAGAGGTACCCAAAGCACCTGGGAATCACTACAATAAGATCCCTCTCATAGGAGAGCTGTCTAATATAGTCATCTATGTCCCTAGAGAAAATAACAGGAGCCCAGAAATCTGATCCAAGCAAGGAGAGTGACTCTTGTATCCTGTAGTAGCTTGCTCAACAAAACCTGATAGTATCTCAATGAATCATGTGAGATCAACTGTAATAGAATGAGCATATTCTAAAATAGGTTTAATGAGTCAACCCCAATAATCTCGTTCCCAAATTATTTAGTAAGTAAGAGATGGCCCGGCGCCAAGTGCAATCCCTCCTTGGATAAGATGTCTGCCCTCCTATTATGTTCCCTATAAACATGACTGAAATCCACCCATGTAAAAGAGGACATGAGAATTCTAGTGTTGAAGCACCATGCCCCAAGATTCACCCTGTACAGGTTAGATTCCTTTTTATCCCATTTTATAATCACAGAGGAGTCGCCAAAGATATGTAGGTAAGGTAACCCAATATCCTTGGTGACTCGTAGTGATGCCCAGAGTGCTAAGAGTTCAGCTCTAGTATTTGTGCAGCTACCACATCCGAGTTTGAAAGAAAGAAGGTGTTGTTCATTCATCCAAAGACACACTCCTACTCCACCCATGTTATTTGCAGTAGCACCATAAAAAAAGATCACATGATACACAGAAGTAGGAGACTTCCCAATGTTCCTAATTCTATGCTTGTGCTTCTGAGGAGGCTTGAAGGTCTTAACTTATTCAAATATAATATTTAACAGGATATTCAACATGGGTTCCTAGTCATCAAAACATATACGGTTTCTAGCCTTCCAAATGTTCCAAATAATGAAAATAGGCAGATACAGTAATATACCCTCCTTTGTAACCCAATTAGACATATTTTCCAGAAAAGTAGAGGCATTCCAAAGTGTGTTCACAATCGCTTGAATGTCTTACATGACTTACAGGTGGTAACAATTGTAGGTCTAATCAATTGTTGCTATGCAGGAGCAATCATACCAAAAGGGGGCTGTTGCACACTGCATCTTAACAATGGCACTTGTTATCTCTAGGGTTGTTCCTCCTGCTTATTTTTAAATTTTTGATTTGGATTGGTTTTTGTTGTTTTAATTTCGATTTTGTTTTATGTTTTATGATTGATTGCTTGCCCTTATGATTCACTTGGTTACCTAAAATCATTAAAACTTCCATTCATCAACTAAGAACCCATGTATGTGCAAAAGAGCATGTGTTACAGGGTGAAATTTTACAAACTGGCAGCATATTGTGAGCTGGCTGCATATTGATTTCTAATGGTAGAATGTCCACATGGCATTTATTGAAAGGTTTATGATTTATTTCATGGAATATAATGAGAATAATCTTTTGTCATATTTATAATTATATGGTACCTTAGTCAAATCTCTGGTGATCCAAAATATGGCGAAGCGGCAATGAAGGTGCTTGAACACTTTAAAACTCTCCCAAAGGTGGAAGGATTAGTACTTATTTATATCAGTCCACAATCTGGACAGTTTAGTGGAGATAGCTACTATCGATATCATATTAAAGTTTGGCTTCAATAGCGAGGGGCTGGTCATGAAGGCTCAAATGTCTTTTACCTACGTGATATGTATGATGAAGCAATGAAGGGTGTTAAGCATCGATTGATTCAAAAGTCCATTCCCAAAGGATTAATGGGTGAAATACCTAATGGGGCTGATGGATATTTCTATCCCAAAATGGACCATCTTGTGTGTTTCATATCAGGCACTCTTGCACTGGGGGCAACTAGAGGCTTGACAAAACAGAGAGCAATGGAACAAGGACGTTTAATGACTATTGAGGATCTAGAAAACTTGAAACTTGCGGAGAATCTTGCAAAAACTTGTTATGAGATGTATTCTATGACTACCACTGGCCTTGCACCTGAAATAGCCCATTTCCATACAAAGGAATTTTACGAAGAAGGATTAAATGATTATGCATTATAAATTCATAAAGTGTAAAATTTCTTTGAGATTTTATTTATATTTCTATGTTTGTCCAATACTTGACCAAATTGACTGATGAAGATCAAAAGTATTGCAACCAGTATCATTGACAGATGTCATCGTTGCTTCTTCTATCAAGAAATTTTATAGAAAGGCCACTTTGTGTGTGCACTCAGATAAGGTGCAACAAAAAGGTGCGATTATCCAACAGAAATATATCGCTGATAAAGGTTTTTGATCTTTTAAAGGAGGCTTGGAACAAATTCAATTCAGAAGAACTCTTCTACTAATGAAAGTTTTCAGTCTTTGGATAACTGGATATTTTCTTTGATGAGATTGAAGCACATTTGTAAAGCACGTTCAAGACAGATTTGCAACCAATTTCTGGACGATATTCCAGTTCAGCAGTCAGACATGCATCAATAATTCTTTATCCTTGCAACCTAGTTATTTTACATCTAATGTCGCTGAAAATGAAAAGTTTGTGCCCGACCAGCATCATCGAATCGTCTATGAGACTCCTGCTTCGTGGATTGCCCAGTATTATTCCGGTTCGATGGTGAATTTAGGGGCCAAAGTGCCCTAGGGTTTAAAGAGAAAGTCCCGGTAGATGCAGAGGAAGTTATAAAGCATGGAATGGATGCAATGAGAGCCAAGTTTCTTACTGCAAAGAAAACTGTTAATGGGGAGAAACACGAGCAGATATTTACATACCTCAGCGCCTTGCACCCGAAGGAAAGATACGCTAGCTACCTGATGGATTTGTGTTACAAAAAACCTGAATCTTGTTGGGTTACTTTATTTGTGGCAGATAAGCTCTATGGTCGAGAAATAAAATTATTGTAGAAGAAAGCTTAAACATCCTATGAGACATATACACATTCCTGGTAGAAAATTTACAATAGGATTTGATTATTATTCATAGAGATTTTATTGACAAGTGTATGGATCAAGTTGAGCGTTGTCTATGGCTCTTGATGATAGATTTTATCATTTCCATATCATCAGGGATTCAGCTAACAACTTCGAGCAGCAAAGAGAATTTAAAGGGATCAATTGGTAGTTGAGTAGAGTCCTTCTAGATTTGTAGTGATTTAGGCAAAAGATCGACTTCAGATTACCAGTCAAAAAGATCATTTCCAGAATGTGATCATTTCCAGAATGTCAAGGCGTGAATATAACCAAAGTACAGGTGGCAGAGTAATTTTAGTAGGTCCATCTTTTTAAGGAAAATGTAGCACAGATGTTAGGATTTTAAGACTCAAAATCCACATCATTGATATTATCCAAATCTTAGAGGTTCGAATCTCCAACAGCATAGCCCAGTTTAGTAGGATCAAAGATCTCCATGTGGATTCGATCCTCTATTTTGGGATCTGTTTTACATTATGTAATGCATTGTAAATTTATAAAAGGCAAGATGTAATAAGGGAAGAGGGAGGTCGGAGAGAGTTCTTCCTTTCAGGAGAACGCAGGGGACTGTGGGTTGGCAGTTTTGGGAGATATGTTGGATAATTTGTAAATACATCTGTATATCATGAACTCTTTGCAGCTTCAATGACAGGTTCTAGTTTTGAATAAACTTGATGTTGATTTGTTTCTGTATTGCATAAATTGTCTCTTTAATAAATCTTTTATGTACTTGGTCATTCACATTCCAATACATAATTCTTATTATGAGTTGACAGTTATCTTTCATTTTTATAAACATTGACAGTTTCACTTCATGATTTAGGATCATAGTACCTGGGTGTTGAACTTTGTGATTGCTTTCAGGTTATACAGTGTTTGTTTGAATTTTCCTGCAACTCTGATTCATACCAGCCTTTACTTTAATGCTTTGATATCCTGATACATACCTGTATTTACCCATCTGTTATATACTAGCTCTGTTCATTGTAAAGTGTGTGATGGTTTTGATTTCAGTCCTAAACTGTATAAAACTGTATAAACAAGTGATATTAGCCTAGTATCTTTCTAGTACTGTAAGTTTCTATTAGCCCTGGTTTGATACCAGCTTATATTTTCAATTGGATTGCATTTCATTTTTTACATTTTCAATCAAAGATTTCCTTAAGCTTGAATCCATTAGTCTAGGTTCAACTTTGGGGATAACATCTTCTGGCGCCGTTGCCGAGGACGGAGGAGTAAAGATATCTTCCCCGGGAAAGAATGACAAAGATCAGATCCAGCTCTTGACGGTGGACAGGAGCAGGGCATTAGTTAGACTACAGATTTGTTCACCGGGTGACTGTAGGTTTGAAGAATCCATAGGTGATTTTACAAGATGTCATCGCGTTGGGAAACCATGATGGCACAGAGATTTGCTCCGTTCAATTTTTCAGATGTTCCTGGCTTTCCACATGCAGTACCTACCATAGATGAATGGGGATATTTTCTTCCCCGATTCAAAGAAAATGATGATGACAATCTGGCACATCATGTAATTAAATTTCATCAATACATGGATCAGCTGGGTATACATCATGAAGATGTATTGATGAAAATGTTTAGATATTCATTAGATGGTTGTGCGAGACAACAATGGTATATGAATCTTCCTCCTTCCAGTATTTCCTCTTTGAAAGATTTTCATGATGCCTTTAATTCATATTATAAGAGGATATACCCAGATGAATGCATTTTTGAGGATTGTTGTAGGGGATATGCATTATATATGCAGAGTTTAGAAGCAGATTTTTCCAGTAGAGAGGATGAAGCCGATGGTTATGATATAAAGAAAGAAGAGGATTCATTATCTTCATTTAATTTTGTTTCACAAGAAGAATTTTTTCAAAATTCTGATATTACAATTGATGAGAGAATCATAGAGCAAAAATCTTTGTCTTTAGAAATTGATCAGAATGCTCCATTGTATGGTGAAGACATTAAAATTCTAGATTTGGAACTTCCATATGAAGACATTAACATATCGGTGGAACCTCCAGGAGAAGACATTAAAGTTCTATATTTGGATCAGCATCAGCCGATTCACTCTGAAGATATCCCAATCTATGATGAGTATCCAGATGAAACAGAGCAGATCCCTACATCAGCTTCTGTTGATTTGAGGAGCAGCCAACAGGTGTATGATAATTATGAATCAAATTTTGGTGAGGAACAGCATTGTGTAGAAATCAACCATCCTGAATCTGTTGAAGACATTGAGCCGCCATATGTACAATTCAATTTGCAGCTAGCTGAAAGTGGCAGCCATTATGAGGAAGAGGATATACAAAGATATTTTGATCTTCAACAAAAGGTAATTCTTTATAGTTTCATTGATCCATTTGTTGATTATATGGAATCTTTAAGCAGTTCAAATGTCAGATTGTTTTTGACAAACGGAGGTTGTCATTTCCTTTCTTCTGAAATGAATCTTCATATTCCATGGTCCCCTTTATGCATCATTTCCAGATCAGAATATTTGCCAGTGGGGTCGATTAGATCATCAATAGATTTTTGGATTATATTGGAAAAGACAGAGTTTATGGTAGACTTTCTTTCCTTTAAAAATTTCAAGGAATGGAGTGATATGAGCATTGATAAAAAAAATTCTTCCATTTTGTCTTCTTATCTAATGTCAAATTCAGAATCTAAAGTCATCTTTTTAAAAGAATTTGATAAGAAAGAGATTGAAGTTTTACAGGATTTGTCAGTCCAAATCCCTTTTCAAGTGTCTTTTGATATCAGGATTGAAAATAAGGATGAGTCTGATAATTCAAAACTCAGAAAATGGTGTGACCCGGTAGCTAACTACATCAGGGAATTTATCAATTCAAGGTTTCAGTATATATTGTATGATAAATTTGAAAATCAAAATTGTAGACAATTGATGATGGTTGTTCCTGTTTTTATTTTGCTAATCCACAGATCAAGATTTTCATTATGTATTCAGATACTTGTATGGCTTCACTGGAAGCATGATTTTACCTGATCAAAAGAAAGTAGTTTTGATTAGTGTAGGAGCTATGAATAAATAAGCTTGAAGCTTCAAGCATTTCGTTAAAGTTTGTACAATGTGATCAGATTCTTGTGAGAAGATTATTTCAGTCTATAGAGTAGTTTAAAGATTCAGTCAGTGGTTTGTTAAGTAGCAGAGATGGGTAATGAAGACTCCAGCCCAATGGAAACAAGGCACTTGGTATACTTGTTCTTGGCAGCTCACAGGGAGCATGCCATCCCCAGACAGAGCCAGATGTTATCTCTAGGGTTGTTCCTCCTGCTTATTTTTAAATTTTTGATTTGGATTGGTTTTTGTTGTTTTAATTTCGATTTTGTTTTATGTTTTATGATTGATTGCTTGCCCTTATGATTCACTTGGTTACCTAAAATCATTAAAACTTCCATTCATTAACTAAGAACCCATGTATGTGCAAAAGAGCATGTGTTACAGGGTGAAATTTTACAAACTGGCAGCGCCCTTCCAAACTGGCAGCATATTGTGAGCTGGCTGCATATTGATTTCTAATGGTAGAATGTCCACATGGAATTTATTGAAAGGTTTATGATTTATTTCATGGAATATAATGATAATAATATTTTGTCATATTTATAATTATATGGTACCTTAGTCAAATCTTTGGTGATCCAAAATATGGCGAAGCGGCAATGAAGGTGCTTGAACACTTTAAAACTCTCCCAAAGGTGGAAGGATTAGTACTTATTTATATCAGTCCACAACCTGGACAGTTTAGTGGAGATAGCTACTATCGATATCATATTAAAGTTTGGCTTCAATAGCGAGGGGCTGGTCATGAAGTCTCAAATGTCTTTTACCTACGTGATATGTATGATGAAGCAATGAAGGGTGTTAAGCATCGATTGATTCAAAAGTCCATTCCCAAAGGATTAATGGGTGAAATACCTAATGGGGCTGATGGATATTTCTATCCCAAAATGGACCATCTTGTGTGTTTCATATCAGGGACTCTTGCACTGGGGGCAACTAGAGGCTTGACAAAACAGAGAGCAATGGAACAAGGTTTAATGACTATTGAGAATCTAGAAAACTTGAAACTTGTGGAGAATCTTGCAAAAAATTGTTATGAGATGTATGCTGTGACTACCACTGGCCTTGCACCTGAAATAGCCCATTTCCATACAAAGGAATTTTACGAAGAAGGATTAAATGATTATGCATTATAAATTCATAAAGTGTAAAATTTCTTCGAGATTTTATTTATATTTCTATGTTTGTCCAATACTTGACCAAATTGACTGATGAAGATCAAAAGTATTGCAGCCAGTATCATTGATAGATGTCATCGTTGCTTCTTCTATCAAGAAAGTTTATAGAAAGGCCACTTTGTGTGTGCACTCAGATAAGGTGCAGCAAAAAGGTGCAATTATCCAACAGAAATATATCGCTGATAAAGTTTTTTGATCTTTTAAAGGAGGCCTGGAACAAATTCAATTCAGAAGAACTATTCTAGTAATGAAAGTTTTCAGTCTTTGGATAACTGGATATTTTCTTTGATGAGATTGAAGCACATTTGTAAAGCGCGTTCAAGACAGATTTGCAACCAATTTCTGGACGATATTCCAGTTCAGCAGTCAGACATGCATCAGTAATTCTTTATCCTTGCAGCCTGGTTATTTTACATCTAATGTCGCTGAAAATGCAAAGTTTGTGCCCGACCAGCATCATCGGATCGTCTATGAGACTCATGCTTCGTGGATTGCCTGGTATTATTCCAGTTTGATGGTGAATTCAAGGGCCAAAGTGCCCTAGGGTTTAAAGAGAAAGTCCCGGCAGATGCAGAGGAAGTTATAAAGCATGGAATGGATGCAATGAGAGCCAAGTTTCTTACTGCAAAGAAAATGGTTAATGGGGAGAAACACGAGCAGAGATTTACATACCTCAGCGCCTTGCACCCGAAGGAAAGATACGCTAGCTACCTGATGGATTTTTGTTACAAAAAACCTGAATCTTGTTGGGTTGCTTTATTTGTGGTAGATAAGCTCTATGGTCAAGAAATAAAATTATTGTAGAAGAAAGCTTAAACATCCTATCAGACATATAAACATTCCTGGTAGAAAATTTACAATAGGATTTGATTATTATTCACAGAGATTTTATTGATAAGTGTATGGATCAAGTTGAGCGTTGTTTGTGGCTCTTGATGATAGATTTTATCATTTCCATATCATCAGGGATTCAGCTAACAACTTCGAGCAGCAAAGAGAATTTAAAGGGATCAATTGGTAGTTGAGCAGAGTCCTTCTACATTTGTAGTGATTTAGGCAAAACATTGACTTCAGATTACCAGTCAAAAGGATCATTTCCAGAATGTGATCATTTCCAGAATGTCAAGGCGTGAATATAACCAAAGTACAGGTGGCAGATTAATTTTAGCAGGTCCATCTTTTCAAGGAAAATGTAGCACAGATGTTAGGATTTTAAGACTCAAAATCCACATCATTGATATTATCCAAA
This sequence comes from Pseudotsuga menziesii, assembly GCA_001517045.1. Taxonomy (NCBI): domain Eukaryota; kingdom Viridiplantae; phylum Streptophyta; class Pinopsida; order Pinales; family Pinaceae; genus Pseudotsuga; species Pseudotsuga menziesii. The sequence continues at coordinate 314,964 of LPNX010663613.1, read as the reverse complement.
TCTTAGAGGTTCGAATCTCCAACAGCATAGCCCATTTTAGTAGGATCAGAGATCTCCATGTGGATTCGATCCTCTATTTTGGGATCTGTTTTACATTATGTAATGCATTGTAAATTTATAAAAGGCAAGATGTAACAAGGGAAGAGGGAGGTCGGAGAGAGTTCTTCCTTTCAGGAGAACGCAGGGGACTGTGGGTTGGCAGTTTTGGGAGATATGTTGGATCATTTGTAAATACATCTGTATATCATGAACTCTTTGCAGCTTCAATGACAGGTTCTAGTTTTGAATAAATTTGATGTTGATTTGTTTCTGTATTGCATAAATTGTCTCTTTAATAAATCTTTTATGTACTTGGTCATTCACATTCCAATACATAATTCTTATTATGAGTTGACAGTTATCTTTCATTTTTATAAACATTGACAGTTTCACTTCATGATTTAGGATCATAGTACCTGGGTGTTGAACTTTGTGATTGCTTTCAGGTTATACAGTGTTTGTTTGAATTTTCCTGCAACTCTGATTCATACCAGCCTTTACTTTAATGCTTTGATATCCTGATACATACCTGTATTTACCCATCTGTTATATACCAGCTCTGTTCATTGTAAAGTGTGTGATGGTTTTGATTTCAGTCCTAAACTATATAAAACTGTATAAACAAGTGATATTAGCCTAGTATCTTTCTAGTACTGTAAGTTTCTATTAGCCCTGGTTTGATACCAGCTTATATTTTCAATTGGATTGCATTTCATTTTTTACATTTTCAATCAAAGATTTCCTTAAGCTTGAATCCCGTAGTCTAGGTTCAACTTTAGGGATAACAGCACCGAAGACACTTGTGACTTTCACTATGTGGGTTAGTGCGAATAAGTTTAAAGAGGGAAGAGCCTAGAGTAGCAATACAACATGAGGTAATTTTTCACTTCACTATAGAACCTGAGGTAATTTTTCAGTTCACTAGGGTTTATGGATCTTGGTATCTCGGTGTACATGCAAGCACAAAAAGATAACTTGAGCAGAGACTGAATTTATTTACAGTATTTAGTATTCGTTCTTGCTATTGTAATTTAAATAGTGAAATTTTTGAAATTTTGTTTTCCAAAAATTATGCAATAAAACGTTTCTTACTTCCTCACCTGATTAGAATTGACTTGAGCAAGAATACCACAGCTAACTCATGCTAGTAGCATCAACAACAACTATTGTTGGATATGTTGAAGAAGAATAAGCACCCATATGAAAACATAGGGAAGAACCCATGGACAAGTGGCCTTTCTCTCAAGCTGACAATTTACAGTTAGCAGACCACCTTGGCTTCCTGGTCAACAAATGCAGTGTAAATTATTTGGCTGAGAGCAAACCATTACCATTCCTAAGAGAGAAATCCATTATCTTGCTTGAGCGATGGCAGGATAACATTGATATTTGACAGGGATAACTGAAAGGACATGTTGGATTCTTAGCTCTTATTTGGAAGGAACAAAAACTGTATTTTCCCATTCTTTGTATGCAAAGGAAAGATTGTACAATTCTCTTCAAATTGATGAAGAAAGATTGTACATTTCTCTTCAAATTGATGAACAAATTGATTGAGTAGTGATCCTCGTGAAGTTTCTTTGTAATTCTCACAAAATGCAAGATGTTGCTGGTTGACAAAGATGATGCTATTGGGAGGGTATGTACAAGGAATAGCAGTAGTAAATATATATTCATTAACTAACAGCTGCTTGTAATGTTTTTATATGCAGGGTTGGATGACTGTTAGAGTACCCTAAAGGGGGGTATTCTAAAATGTAGACCATGTATAGGATCGGAAGCAACTAAAAGGGCTGCCCTTTGGGTTGATAAGGCATTGGACAAGGCCTTAAAAGAGCAGACCGAGGGTAGAAGGAAGTTAGAAGAGGTCTATTCCAAACCTAGAGGAGGTCCCAAGGGCCAAGGCACTAAACAAGCAACCCAAGGATGTTTAAGGAGTGGTCATGGGTTGTAGCATATACAACCTGAAGCTTACACTTGTGCTAAAGATGATAGACTTTGAGCAGTTGTTTGAGGTGTAGACATATGGAAAGTGTTTCTATGGGGTATTATAAAATGCAGACCAAGTATAGGATGGGCAGCAAATGAAAGGGATGCCCTTTGGGTTGATAAGGCATTGGGGAAGGCCTTAATAGGGCAGACCGATGGTAGAAGGAAGTTAGCAGAGGTCTGTTCCAGACCTAGAGTAGGGGCCAAGGCACTAAACAAGCAACCCAATGATGTTTAAGGAGTGGTCATGGGCTGTAGCATATACAACCTGAAGCTTACACTTGTGCTAAAGATGCTAGACTTTGAGCAGTTGTTTGAGGTGTAGACATATGCCTAGAAATTTTCCATTGGAGAAGTTTGATCACAAGAGGGTCATCTTGTATCCTATGATAATATGAAGCTATAGGATTGCAAGTGGAGGCATGGAGACATTATTTGGGGTAAACCGTTCATTGTGAATATAGACAACGTTGCAACAAGCTACATTGTGACACAACTAAAACAATTACCTAAGTAAGAAAGGTGGCAATACTTCTTGGTATAATAATTCAACATGACCATATAGTATCAACAAACTTAATGCAAATTTTGATGCTTTGAGAAAACAGGCACATCTCATATCCTTAGAGGAAGATGAGTTGTCGGTGCCAACATGATGGCATGCGTAGGTTTTTACTGACTTGCATGTGTAGATCATGGATGGATTGCATTGAGACCCATCAATGATAAACATCATGAAGCAGGGGAATGAGGGTAATGTAAGGATGTTTTGGGTATACAAACAACTTCTGTACTTTGGAAACCACATCTATATATCTAAGTCATCAAATATCAGGAAGGAGCTATTAAATGAATGCCATGATTTGCCTTGGGATAGCCACCTAGTGACAATGAATAATGATGGCATTGTTGGAGAGAGGATACTATTATGAGTAGATGCACAAGGATGTCGAATAGTATGCTATGACTTGTCTTCTCTACAAACAAGACAAGGAAGATATATGAATGAAGGCTGGCCCATTACAAACTTTGTTGTGTCTAAGAGACCTTAGGAAAGTGTTTCTATGGAGTTCATCACCCATATGTCATATTTGCAAGGGTACACTAGACTCATTGTGGTTGGGGACATATTTTACAAGTATTCCATATTCATGCCAATGAAGATACCTTGTGTTGTGGAAAAAGTTGCGAAGTTGTTCAAAAATGTTGTAAGTATTGGGGTTTTCCATTGAGTATTGTGTTGGACATGGACACAAGGTTCACCAAGAGGTTTGAACATAGTTGTTTAATATTTTTGGGACCAGTCACCAATCTATTAATGATTTCAAGCTACCACTCACAAATCGATGGGTAGACATAGTGCATAAATGGCCTGTTGGAGGACTTCCAAACAAACTAAAAGCCTCCTTGAACTTAGAGATCTATTCCTTTGTTAGCTTGTCCATCATTTTCACGTAATGGAAAAGTAGGGCAAACTCCAAATTAATAAGCATATATAATAGAAATTCTTTTTGCGTACAGCACCATATATCCCATACTAGCTAGACTTATAAAAAAAAGAACATATAACAAATGCAACAAATTAGCTGGGCATGGTAAACATGAATCCAAAACAGATTTGAAGCTCTATACATTTATGACATCTTCCTATGGGACTCCTTATCGCTGATGTCTTCCCCCTAGGGTGACATTGTTTCATATCTTAATGAGAAAAACTACTATTTATGAGCGAGCTACTCCATCTCATTTACGAAGCTCGGAACTAAATCAATAAAATCAACTGAAGTGGTTCCACTTGGTCAATTGTAATGTAAGTAGATCAAAGACCAAGGAAACAAGACTAGATTTCCCTGAGTCAAAGGCCGATCTTACTTTCTTCTGCTTCTCCTTGTTCCTTCTCAAAACAGAACAAGGGACGAGTCACGACTTTGATCATCCAGGAGATGCAATGTATGATATAGATTGCTGGTGGGTACAAAATCCCGACTCTCGAGTTGGAAAAAAATCCTTGTTCCTTCTCAAAATAGAACAAGGGACGAGTAACGACTTCGATCATCCAGGAGATGCACATTGCAATGTATGATATATATCATTGGTGGGTACAAAACCCCGACTCCCGAGGTGGAAAAAAACTTATGGTTTTTTAGTTGTAATGGGAGGTGTCGTTGGTCCTTTGAATAAATCGTGGGATTGAAAAGTGAATATTCTTGAAAAGAAAAATAGAAGGAAAAGCGAAGAAATCTATGAATCTGTACCATGTGCCCTGGCAAATAATTCCTAATGAGCTCCATGGCTCTTGATTACTATAACTTACACCCAGAATAAAAGTTAAAACCAACAGAGTGCCAAAGAATAATATCTAGATTCCAATGAGGAAAATCCCATCAAGCTGTGGTCTAGCAACAAGGTTGAGTGCTCATAGCAACTAACCTGTAAAAAGCCTGCAAATAGAAGAAGATTCAAGAAACTAACCTGTAAAAAGCCTGCACAGTGCAGATAGAAGAAACTTTCTGAAATTGCTTCCCACGAATCCACTCAGCCACTGTAAAGACCGATTTGCAATAGAAATCAAGCTTGATGTTAAGCCTGAGTCCTGATTCTTGCACCATTATATAGGTAAAAAACTTCTGCACTTGACTAAATTTATGGACCAAATCCAGTGAAAAAACTTCCCCAATTGATTAAATCTCCACATTTTACTCAAATAATTGTCCACAAATCCAAATCCAGGACGAACTATGTCCAATTTACCCCAATCGAGGTGGAAGTAATACCAGTTTACAGAAATATTCATAAATCCCGGCGAAATAGCAAATTTTTAATCGTATTATCCATAAATCCTGGGCGAAATACCAATTTTTCAAACTATTATCTATAAATCCTGGGTGAAATACCAAATTTTCAAACTATTATCCATAAATCCGGCAAACAATCTTCAATTCTCCTCCCAATTGGAAAAAATTGGGTGAATTTTGGCAAATATCTCCTCGCAGACGGAAAAATTTAGGCGAATGTGGGAAAAAATAAATAATTTCGTGGGCTAATATTCCTTTTCTAGATTTTCCCTAAATCGGGATGAATGCGATTTACCTTGGCATAGCTATATACAAAATAAATAATGGGCGAATATATTAAATAAAATAATAACATTTTAATATAAAAATTCGCCCACTTTTTTTTGGGTAACCCTTAAAATTTGCCATTGGGCTATAATTCGCCCCTAAAATCATCCCTGCTCCATTTCATGCAAAGGCATAAACCCCTTATGCATAGTTTACACTACTATTATATATCACTTATATATTCACCACCCCAAGTTAATATAAGGTCTGATTTAACACTTGCATCGCATCCTTTAGGCTATAAGCCTTAGGAATATGATCAATCAACCCTTTAGGTGCTAATTCAAGGGACCATGGCATATGCAATATGCCATGGTAGGTTGTTAAGCCTAAACCCAAGTTTTGCTTTTAATCAAATATTTATGAACCTGTAATAGCATAAGATGAAAGTATAAGTTAATTTCTTTTCGTAAAATAAATGCGTAAAACAAATATGCTAGGATATGAATAGTTAATAATAAATTACGCTATGAATAATAAGTGTCACTTAGATAACCATTCTATTTCATATAAACGATAAGCATGGTAGTAACCTTGTCACTAAACTGAGTATGTAAGGAACAATAATAACAACTAGTAGGTATCACTAGATACCAGTATGGGTACTAGGGATCAAAACGTTCAGCACTCCATAACAAGTTTTCCGTCTCTAAAGTACACATGCATGAAAATAGGTTAAGAGTGTCTTAGTTCAATAGAACTAAGTAATCCCGCTAGACAAGTAGAAACATTTACCTCTGAGATAGTTACATGGGAGAACTAGTCCCGCCACTCCACCCACTTTGGTTCCAAAAACAAAGTTAAGTTAGAATCAGGTATACAACGGTAAACACATGTAAATAACAATGAAGTGCATAATCAAAGTATTTAACATACACAGCAAAGCGTAACCATATGAATCGCATAGTAATAAAGATTACAACATCATAAGCACAAACAATAAACATAGTAATAATCATAACTGAATTAAGGAAGTAAGATGTAAGAACAACTTGTGACAATTCAGCAGTACGATAAAGTACGACACATTCCACAAGTTTAATGATGTCCAAAAAATGTTGTGTTTAACTAGCCTAATATTCTTTTTCATTTTTTAGGGACATTACAAGTGGTATCAAAGCCCAGTTTCAACACTAAGAGACCAATGGGTGTACCAAACATTCGCTACAAAGAAAATAAATTATGATTAATTAACAAATTTTCTTTTGTCCTGTGATTCAAAGTTTGCAATTTCAGGAAATTTTTATGGAATAGTTCAAGTCATGAACACTGAAGAAGATGGCATCCGGCAAGGAAAGATGAACACCCCCACCCAGGAAGAAGAACTAGTGGTGGAACTGAATTCTGATATTTTGAAGACCATACACAGTCTTCAAGTAGAATTGCAAAGTTTCATAGAATATAGTCTAAATGAGAGAAAAGAACAACAAGCCATAAATGAAGCATTGCTGTGAAATATGATGAGAGGAAGCCCACAGGGGAAACCCACTTATTCCACAAATAGGTTCAAAAAGGAACCTTATCCTAAATGGGACAACATCCCAGGAGAAGAGGAACAAAACCCTGAACCTCCAGAAAGAGAATATCACAACCCTTCTAGTGAGGAATCTCTTTCCCCATGCATGAAGAGACAAAGAAATGATGATAACATATAGGGGAATTTTAGGAAAATAAGAGCCTCGACCTATGAAGGTGAAGTGAACATGGGAGAGAAATCCAAAGAATGGATGTTCGGTATGAGCAAAATTTTTTGAGTTCATGATTACTCAAGCGAGATGAAGGCTCATCTTTCCATCTATAATTTGAATGGAAAAGCAACGAGATGGTGGAGAAATTTGAGACACACCAAGAAAGATGAGCTAAGAGAAATATGTTGGAGTAACTTCCACAAAATATTCCATGGAAAATATATGTTGGAAAGATTCTTCAATAGAAAAGTAAAAGAGTTTCATGAGCTACGTATGGGATCCATGACTATGGACACTTTTATTAACATATTTCTAGATCTGTTACATTATGTACCATACATCAAGGAATAAAAGGTAAAAATACAATAGTTTTTAGGATGTCTTCCTCCCAACTTCTGGGAAAGGATTGAGTTTGACATGTCTAAAACATTAGACACCACATTGCACAAAGCTAGGCTCTACTATGAACATGGACAACTAAAGCAAGAGAACATGAACAGAAGTAGATACAAGTCTAATAACTTCTCTAATAATCGTAAACTAGGGTTTAACCCACCCCCATACAGAAAATAGAACAACATTTTTCTAGTAAACAATAATTTCAACAAATCAGGTACAAAATATTACGTACCAGCTCCCAATGCTAACAAGCTAGTAGCAGTCGGGGGAGCCAATGCTACCCCAATACATATTAAATGTTGAAAGTGCAGTGGGCCTCATTATCCTTGAGACTATAAGAACAAGACCTATGGGGTATTGTACAATTTACAAGAAGAACCAACAATCGAGGACATAGCTGGAACAACATGGATCTATACAACCTTAGATGGCCGACAGGAAGACCATCAGGCTACCATGGTTGAGATAGAAGGTAAGATGTTGAACAATTCTATTTCAATACTTATTGACCCCAGTGCTTGCCAGAGCTATGTATTTCCTAAAATTGTTGATGTATGCAAACTAGGAAAAGTAAAACATGGTAAACCTTGGTTGGTTTAGTTAGCCATAGGTACGAAATGGAAGGTTTCAGAAATAGTTAAAGATTGCGAGGTAAACCTGAATGGTTTTTCAACAAAATTAAACCTAAACATTCTACCCTTTGGATCGTATGACATACTTATCGGCATGGATTGGTTGGAACAACACCATGTCATGCTCGATTTCTTGCACAAGTCAATTCTATGTACAGATGACCAAGGGAATCAAGTGAAGATTCAAGGAATTCCAAAGAAAGTTTCTGTAAGACAAATATATGGCTTACAAGGAAAGAAATGTGTTATAGAAAGAGAACCAGAGGTATGGTTGGATAGTGAGAAAGAAGAAAGTGAGATGACATTCACTACAAGTGAAGCTAAAGGAATAACTGAGGATAACTGAGTCTGAGATGGACGTTTCATATTGTGAACCTAAACAAGGTCCTTTTCTTGGAGGATGTGCGAGTGAAGATGGTGAAGAGAGACTAACTGAATCTCTCATGGATTATGTAAAGAGTACATATCAAATTATGGAGGAGATGACTGTGAGGCCAAATGAGACCAATAGGTCTTATGTTTTTGAGATTGATGATTTGTTTGTGGTTACAGGTTTTCTTGCGGATGATAGGTAGTCTTTTGAAGCTATATTAAATTTTGATTAATAAGGTCTCTCAAATGAGGAAAGGTCTGACGTATTGCATCAAAAGGAACTCATTAATGAGTTTCTTGAGGGAGAAACACAATGAATTAGGGTTGATATGAAGATGAAGGAAGAAAAAGAAATGTACAAAGACATTTCTATAGGGAAGAATCAGAATTACATTCTAATGAAGGAATAAGTAATCACCTTGGACTGTCATTAAGTCTGAAGAAGAAGAATATGTGCTTTCCAAAATCATGACAATAGAATATAATTCTATTGTAGTAGGAGATGAGATGGTATCCTATGAAAATTGTATGCAACCTGTAGCTCAGACTATTGGAGAAATAGATAATGGTGAAGGTTTGACATTGTGCTTATACCAACACAAAAGGATGATTCCAAGAAAAATATGTGACAGGAACTTCAGAGTCTCATGTTTTTGAAATTGATTATTGGTGTGTGGTTGCAGGTATTGAAGAAAGTGAACGAAGACAGAGGAAGAGATATGTCATAACAAAGGAAGAGACCATATTGTATCAAAAGGGTGATCGGTACCTAGAATAACTTCTTGTTGCAGAGTTGGCTAATGAAGACAAAGAGAAACTTTCCAACCTAAGAAAGTAGGATGAAGAGTTATAAATGTTGGAAGATTGGTTGAACAATACAAGGACTGATAAAGATGACTGCTTAATGCTTGGTTGCACCATTAGAAAGGAGAAGATAGAAGTTCGAAACACTGAATTCTCTTGTAAGCTAGTAGATATCATCAGAGAGCCAAGGGAACAACAACAATTTCAGAACAAGAATATGCAAGCATACCAGCCAAAGGATAGATTGTACATGGAGAATGAAGAAATAAGGATACTGATGGTGAAGGTTCCTCAGAGAAGGCATGAAGAAAGAATGAATATTTACATCAGTAGAGAAAAGAGACAAAGTAGCAGTAGGAGACACATGACAAAGGAATATTTTTAAAGCAAATCCAGTGGAGCATTGCGGCCGAAATTTTGGAGGTGAGGAGAATTACAGCCAATAACAAGACAACAAAACCACCACGAAGCAACTGGAAAGATTCATCTTAAAGTTTGGGATCCATGCATATTGAAGATAGAAGGTTATGACTAGGAGTTCATATTTATTTCTTCCTGTGGAGTCTCATGCAAGAGAAAATTGCTCTCCATAAAAAACTAAGCCCAATGTTTGGATCTGACCTAGAAGGGGTCCTCATTTCCTAAACTATTAGTCCTTGGATTATTATATTGTAAATAAACCTATGTTTTATGTGCTTCTAGATGGATAGTGAATCACTAGGTGAGTCATTGAGTCATTTGATGAGTCATATAACAAATCCCACAACTAATGGCAGCAATTTATGAAGCATCCAATGTCTTCTTAGCGAGTCATAGGATAGGCTTAAGAGTTTGTAAGATTGTTGAGTGTATTAAGGATTTGAACTAGGATTGGTGTTAGAATCCTTCTGTATATATGTATGTAAGCCTACAAGGAAAATAGATAGCTACAAGTAGCCAAGGGTAGCCAAGGGTAACCAAAGGGGTAGCCAAATATTGTAAATATGTCTAAAAGTGGCCAAACGAAGGAGAAATCAAGCCAAGGTAGGATAGTTGGTCATGTTTGTACCAAATCTAAGAGGATTAGAATGTAGATTCTATATTAATATGATTGTACATATTCCTTGTGTTATTTGAAGGAAACCTATTTCTCCCTAACTCTATGTAATTGAATTATGTCTGAGTGTACGATTTTATGAGTTGAATGATCAATTAATATATGTTAATGGTTAATTGATCTGTGCATGCACAATGTGGAATTAGTTATTTTGAAGGTTGAAGGTTGAAGAGAATGTTTGATGGATCTATTTCTGTGAAACACGTGATTAAACCCTGTTTCATCGATCACTAAAAGGATCGATGCTCCTTTGGATACGTTCCACAAAAGTGAAGTTCATGGTTGGACTAAGGATGAGTCCGAGGAATTGACCTATGAGAAGGATGAAGCTTTATAAATGATGTTCATATCTAGTGAAGGAGATCAATCTTAGTGAAGTCCACATGAAGGTTAATCGAATTGATTGATCAATCCTTTGATCAATCAATGCAGTATTGCAGAGATTTCATTCGGTTCCTTCAACAGAGGTTGGGCAATCAAGATTAAAGGAGACAAGATGGATTGACGATGGAGAAAATATTTGCAAGGTGAATTTGCATGGGAGATAAGAGATCCACAAAGTTAAAGTTAAGTTCCAGAGACGATAACAGATCAATGGATGCGATAGATTTCACAAGAGATCAACGGCTTGCAGGAGTTGCAGAAAGAGACTTGCAAAAGGAAATTGTGGAATCCCATTTCAGAAAAAGTGGGAAGGTACATCTGCAACCCGCAATTGTGGAAAGAGCATTGCAGCCACATAATTGCGGAAAGGAAATTGTGAAAGGAAAGATAATTGCGGAAAGGAAATTACAGAAGGAAAGATTGTTGCAGAAGGAAATGAGTTTGTGGAAGAATAGTTGTGGATCGAGTTGGTTGAGGCTGATTCAAACATGCAGAAGAAATATTTGGCCTAGTTTCCAAATTTAGAGGTTTCTTAAATGTAGAGAAAGCTAAATCCCGTAGAAGCAATTGGGATATGGTGATTGAGGTTCCCTACTGCATCACATTTTGTGCATGTAGCAAGTTGTACAAGCAAATATTTTTGAAACTTATCATGCTGTAATTTATATAATTCCACAATTCTAGGTGATACACAACTTAGATTTGCATCTGGATAAATAAGTATAGATATGGGCTTGTCTTTTATCATACCTTTGATTTTGACCATATATGTTTGATGATCTTCCTGTCGGTTCTCCATTGCTACACTGATTCTGGCTATGCTTCTTTCCATATCCCCCACTGTAGTAGCTTCTTGAATTGAGTGAACATTATTAAAAAAAATATTTCTTATGGGGAAATCTTTAAAGTAATTTGTTTTACCACATTCCCATCATTTTAATGGTTCCCTATGTGCAGTGTTTTTATTAAAGGAAGTGGGTGATTCCCTTTCTTTTGTTACAGAATTCAATGGCTTCAATTTTTTATAATTATTCCCTTGATATCCCCAATAGTTATTCTAATTATTCTTATAAAATTTAGTTCCTTTCTTTTTTTGTTCAAATTTGTCATGTCGTTTAGGTTTCTAGTTAGGTATGTTTTCCCATTTGTTCTTATTCTGATCAGAGTAGAAGTTTTCTTTTCTCATTGCCTCTTCCATAGTTTTTGGTTTATCGTATTCAATTCTCTCTTTGAACATAAGGGGTAAAGAATTGAGAAAACACTATATTTTTGGTTTCTCGTCAATGATACAAGGTACATAACGTAATAAGCTTAATAATTGACTACAAATATCTTTCATGGCTAAGGCACCTAGTCTTAATTCATAAAACTCTTTAGCTTTTTATTTGTAATGTTGTTTTGATAAATATTTTCCTGTGAAATACTTCTTAAATTTTTTCAATGTTACATAACGTTATTTTATGCCTTTTACTTTGTTTATGTCTTTCCACTAGATATTGTATTTTCATTTAAGTTATAGATTTCCATTTTTGCTTCTAATTCGTCATATAGTTATAAATCTGGAAATATCTTTTCATTCTGAAGAACCATGCTTTTACTTCTTCTCCTTTTTCGATCTATCCATTAAGCATAGGAGGTTTGATCTTTTTAAATTCACCATAAATTTCTTCGTACAATTTGTATTTATTTTTCTTCTAGTTACTATCACTACTTTCACTAGAGTCTTTATGTTTTTCAGTATTATGTTTTGTTGATTCTTTGCTTGAAGATTCAGCCTCATATTTAGAAAATTTCCAGTTTTCTCACCTTACGTTTCTAAGGTGTAGTTCTTCCCATGTTAAGTTTGGGTTAATTATTTTTATCTTTTTCATTATTGTGTAGTTTAGACAACAAAATGTTATTTAACTCTTCTTGTGCTTTGACGATACGTTCATTATCTTCTTTAAATCTTTTTAGTTCTTCCCTTAATTCTTTTAGTGTTTGTTGTAATTCAGATGGGTTATCATTAATCCTACTTTTATTAATATTTACCCATATTTCACCATCTCTTATGCTACCTTCTTCATTGTTTAATGGATTTCTAGGATGTGATTCCTCTTTAGAAGACATTCCTACATCTTCCATGATTCCTGCAAAACAAGGTTATATTTTCTCTTCTTGTTCGCAAGAGAGTCAAACCATAACATATAAAGTTAGTTTTATGTTTGAGTGTTACGCTCATTTAGGCCAACTGTTGTAACCATTCTTTCATACCATTCTGGAACAAACTCCTAAAATCCATAATAATAATAATAAATGTTTCTTTACTATTTACTTTATCTTTGTCGTAGCATGTAACTATTAGTTGCAAGACTTTTATAATTGTCATTGCATATATTTTATGCATGTGAGCTTAACTTGATGTGCTTAATGTTTGTATGACATGTTAAGCCCCCTGTGGCATTTCCTTCAAGTAGCGACGATGGTGTCCCAGTATCGCCAAGGTGATGTATTTAGTCCTCTAAGTTTATTATTAAGTTTTGAGTGTTAGGACCTAAGACTAAACCTACAACTTAGTCCTAGGTACCTTTAAAGGTTCTCCCTTGAAGTTAAACCCACCCCTTAAGACATGTTTGGAAAAGGGGGGGGGGGGTTTATATGTCTAAATAAATATTTTTAAAGTGTTAACTATGTTGGAGAGCTTGTAATAGTGCATACCTTGGAATAATATTTGATTATATGTTTTAAACTATCGTTAGAAACTTTATAGGGACTTAAGAAAACACCATGGTTTGATGGCCCTAACCATGGGATTTACACATCGTGGGATGCTATGTTTATGAACTTGGCATGAAAATATTAATGGGGAGGCACAAGGGAATGTGAACACATACTTTAAAGGTTTGCAATAAAAAATATTTAACCCTTGGTCCTGGCTGCTAGTTGATAGTGAAACCAGTTGCTTTCAATGAAAAGGATTTTCCACACGTGATGTGATCGATGGTTGATTGTTACCCTCCACTTGTCATGATCTATATTAAATGTTATCGTAGAGTTTTAGTGTGCCTTTTATGATGTTGTGAAATTTTAGTCGCATTCATTCAGTCTGTATGTTTTTCCTGTGGAAGAAAACTCAACGACTCCATGGTTATGCTGCACAGTCATGCCCTTGGCTCTTTACAGTCTGTTAATCAATATTTTTCCTTGGTCTATACTTAAGTTTTTACTTGGAGGTCTTTATCAGTTGGATTTATGGCAATGTGACTGCCATTATAGCCTAAAGATAGTTTGTTCATCGTGGGGTTATGAAGGGAAATCCATTCACCTTCTTAGTGTTTTGTAGAGGCTTTGCAGTCTGCCGCATTTTTAACCAGGTAAGGAGACAAATTCTCCATTCAGATTCTGCACATTTTATTTTTAAAATTTATTAACAATTACAAAGTTTAACACACATTTTTTTCTGTGGTGGTGCATGAAGAGGAGGAGAAGAGGAAACCATGAGGAGTCGACCACTGGCCCTCTACACATCCATCCAAGGTGAGTTTATCTTTCAGTTTGTAAGTCTTTTGAAATATTTACTTCAATTATAAAAGTGTTTATAACTTCATAATGTTTTTTTTTTATAGAAACTAAAAAGGAAATATATATAAAAGGTGGCTGTGCACAACCATTCATTACAGTCATGAAGATCCTGAGTATCTGATCAAAACAGAGTAGCAGCATCAAGGGATAGTCCACTTTGTATTCCAAAAAAATTCCCTATAAGACTGTTCTAGACATTTAAAACCTCGGGTTGTATAAACCCGTACATACTGGTTACACAAAAATTTGCATAAAAACATTCATTTAAAATTGAACATAAAAAGGCTAAGGGTTGCCTCCAGGATGAACAACTGATTCTTCTTCCATAGGCAGCACAGCTTCATCACAGACTCCATTGACTCTACTAACCTGGTTCAAAGATATGATATGCTGAAGATCCTCCTGGATCTTGTCCACCTTCCCCATCAGTTCACGGAGATTACTCTCATTGTCATCAATGCGAGCGTCATGGTTGCTTATTTGATACGAGGTGTAGCTGACAGAGTCCTCCATTTTCTTTATATCCTGGGCCATTTCTCGATTATCCATAACACTTATGGAGAGAAGTTCATACATACATCTTAGATTGTTTTTAATGTCCGCCATTCCACCATTATCCCCTGCCTGAGCCATGTTTTCTACCTCTGTCAACAGGGTTCGAGCTAGCTGAGCCTGAACAGCTTGAACCGAATTGCCAGCGAGCTGAGACTGTTCCAATTTCCCAGGGACTATTAATTTGTTGCAGTAGGTTCTGAGCACCAGTAATTCCTTCTTCAGCGGTAAGCCTTCACTTTCCCCAAAGGTCAGAGTGCCAATGTCTCCAGCCTCCCACCCAATGCACCTGCAGCCAATGACCGTGCTGCTTCCACCGTTGCCCCTTTTGCCAGAAATGGCAGACTGAGTGAGTAATAGAAATTTACACGAACAAGGAGAGAAGACAGCTAGAGCCAGTCGCTCCTTTACCACTGAGCGAATGAGAGGGAGCACCTGCCACGGAAGGCCTTGCAGGTTCCCCTCTTCTATTCATGAAACAGATAACAATATATATTGTAGAGTCTCTAATAAACCAGAGCCGAGAGAGATAAGGGAGAGAGCAGTCGACTTACTACAGGCAGAGGCCATGATATTTGACGAAACATGATCGCAATCGTGTGAAGGGAGAATAGAGATATCCCTGAATTGAATGGTATTTATTTTGACTACCGCCAAGGGATGGAGAAGACAGAGGGGGAACCACGCAGCGAGAGGGCGAGGAAGGGAAGTACTGAGCCTTAAATGTTGGAGGAGGCCAGCAAAGAGGAGATGAGGAGCATTGAAAAGAGGGAAGGGGGCTGCGCTTAGAGGTGATGGGATGGCAGGAGGGACGAGGGATAAGGGATGGACGAGCGGGACTAGGGAGAAGGGGAGAAACCCATGGGGAGGCCAAAGGCATAACCCCATGCAAAACATGAAGTTTGAACTTTGGCCCTTTCTAAAACTTTTCCCAATTGAATGCAAGGGGTAATGACAAATGCTATCTTTTCTATTCATTATGGCACATGCTTGTATATGGAGGGATTCCCATTTTCCTTGAGGTGACCCAGTTGTAGAGAGGCCCCCAGGTTGGCCAAGCTATTTGCTGCCGAATTATTGGATCTGAGTATGTGATATGGTTCATATGAGCTGTGCATAAGAAGCTTGACTTTGTTGCACAAGTGGTGACATTTTACTGCTCCCTTAGAGTAGCCATTGATCAATTTAGATATTACGTGCTTAGAGTCTCCAAATATCAGGACCTTTTGATATTTTTTCCCCTATAGAAGCTGCAAGCCTTGGAGAAGAGCTAACCACTCTGCTTCGTTGTTGGTTTGGGTCCCTAATCCCCAAGCGAAGGTTTGTTCTATTTGTCCTCCGGGATCCAATAGAATCCCCCCCGCTCCTGCCACCCCTGGGTTGCCTTTCGATGCGCCATCAAAGAAGAGGGCAAAAGAATTCTTCTCCTTAAGCCAGTTGCTGAAATCCTTACTAGAGAGACGAATCTCCCATGGGAAAGATTTTCGATCAGTTCTGATGGAAGATGTTTTGGACTGAAGGGGGTTCCTTTCCTTGAGAAATTTCTTGCACCATGTGGAATATGGGTCTAGGATGGCCTCCTTTTCTGGAAAGCTAATGCCACTTGAGGCGAATTTTTCAGTTGTCATTCCAATAGTTTTTGCAGCTATTCGGGCTGGGACTGCTTTTTGGTCTTTGAAAATAGCCTTGTTTCTAGCTAGCCAGAGTTGCCAACACAGGTTCTTTGGAATACAGGCCCAGAGGTGATTCAAAATTGGTTTCTTTCTCAAGGAGCTGGGGAAATGCTTACTCCATTCTGCAAAGAGTTGAGTTACTGATTCAAGAAAATTTTGAGCCATTCGCAGGGGAAGGACCGATCTCCAAACCAGGCGAGAGAAGTTGCATTGAAGGAAGAGATGGCTGATAGTCTCTTCATCATTGTTGCACAGAATGCATCTTGATGGGCCGCTGATGCCTCTCTTCTTTAAATTCTCAGCAGTGAGAAGCTTATTATGAAGGAGGACCCAAATAAAGCTGTTTACTTTTGGAATGCAGTTAGTTTGCCAAACTTTTTTCGATAATTTATTTGATCCAGGCGGTTCCTTGGATATCTTCTGATATCCCTCTTTGACATTATACTTCCCAGTTTTCCCCCAACCAATATGGTCCTTAGCTATGACCTTCAAGGGAGATAGTCCATGAAGGGACGAGAGAAGAGCATCAGCAGCGATAGATAAATGGTCTGGGGGGGATAGCTCCTTCCATCCATTCCAAGTCCCTTTCGCGTCCCATTTAGAAAGGTCAAAAAGAGTGGAGATCCCCTGCTCATTTTCCCATTCAGCTAGATGATTTTTCCCCGAAAGCAAGGATCTGGGAGGCTGCCCAAGGATCTTGCTCTTCCATATGTTAATTCTTTTCCCATTACCGGGGATCCAGTAAAGATCTTCAATGATTAAGCTGAGGGAAGCTTTGCACAGCTGCCATAAATTGGTTCCGTGGCCTTCCCAAGTGCTGTCCAACATTTTAGACCTGGGCTTCCTAATGTATTTCTTTCTGATGACCTCCTTCCACCATTCCTTTCTGCCCTTGATCAGTCTCCAGACTAGTCTAGCTCCCATGGCTTTTCCCATTTGTTCTGGATCCCGGATGCCAATGCTGCCATGATTTTTAGGTTGCTTGACCGTGTCCCATTTAACAAGGTGGAATTTTTTGGTCTGAACTTTACCACCCTGCCAAAGAAATTTTTTGATTTCCTTGGATGTATTGTTCATGACGTTTCTTGGAGCTAGCACCATAGAGCTTGTGTAGATGGGATATGAGGAAAGAATAGAGTGTATTAGAACAGTCTTTCCTACTAGATTCAGCCATTTCGAACCCATGGATTGAATTTTATCTTTAATTATTTGAATGACAGGAGTCCACATAGAAGAGGAGAAGGATTTTTTGACAATGGGAATGCCAAGATAAGTGAAGTGGGTCCAAGTGGAGTTTTCTTTTATTTACAGGAGTTGGGAGATGCGACTGAGGGTTGGGGCTGGACAATTCCACCCGTAGATTTGGCATTTATTCAAGTTCACAGCACTTCCAGAGGCTTGCAGAAAGAGTTCAAGAGGGTTGAGGAGGTTTCTGGCTATTTGGGGGGAGGCGATTCCCAGAAGGATAGTGTCATCAGCAAATAAAGAGTGGTTGATTGGGGGAACTCCACGTCTAAAGGAGAGACCGAGAAGGGATCCTTCAATTTGGAGCTTATTCATTTTCCTGCTAAAGGAATCAGCAACCAAGATGTATAGGAAAGGTGAGAGCGGACACCCTTGCCTTACCCCCCGGGATGCTTTAAAGAACTCAGTGGGTCTTCCATTAACAAGAGGGGCTATCCAAGGAGAAGTGATGCAAGCCTTAACCTGATTTATGAAGACCGGGGGAAACCCAAACTTACCAAGCACCAAGAAGATGAATTCATGCCTCAGCCTGTCAAAAGCATTGGCCAGATCTAATTTTATAGCCATTCCAGGGTCGCCCTTTTTGGAGCTGGAATGGATAGCCTCTTGAACCAAAAGGATGTTGTCACTAATTTTCCTTCCTGATATGAATCCACCTTGGTTTGGAGAGATAAGGGATGGGATGATTTGTAAGACACATTGCAAAGAGAGATGGGTCTGAATTTTTTAATGGAGGAAGGATTACGTTCTTTCGAAATCAGGGCCAAGAAGGTGGAATTGGTTGCTCCTCCCATGTTGACTTTTTCCATCCAGGAGATGAGTCGCAACAGGTCTTTTTTAATAAGGGACCAAAAGAGTCTGTAGAAGCGGATAGGAAAACCGTCCAGACCAGGGTCCTTATCAGGGTGCAGGCTCCAAATAGCAGTTTGGACCTCAGTTTCCATAATTGGGGATTCAAGCTTTAGTCTTTCTTCTGGGATGATGAGGGAGGGGACATCAGAGGTCATTTCCTCCATAAGGAGATAAGGAACTTGCTCCTCGTTATTATACAAATCAGGAAAAAAAGTCCGTACCTCAGTTTTAATAGCCGCTTGCCCTTGGATGAGCGAGCCGTCTTCATTTTTTAGTTCACTCATGGAGTTCCATCACTGTCTGTCTTTGCATTGATTTTGAAAAAATTTTGAGTTTTGATCCCCCCCTTGTAACCAAAGTATTCTAGATCTCAGCCTCCATACTTCAGCTTCCTACCTTAGAATTCTCTGCAAGGTCGTTTCCAGCTCTATTTCCTTAAATAAATGTGTCTGAGTTACCATATTTGTTTCCATTTCAGCTTGAAGAGCCTCCATTTCTCTTAGAATTTTTTCCTTCTGATGTGCTGGTTCCTGGAAATGATTTTTTACCCACGATTTGAGAGCTTCCTTGACCCGTTTCAGTTTTTGCTCCCATGAGAAAGCAGGGGATCCTGGTATAAAGCATCGCCAGGCTTTGATAATAATATCTCTAACCCCTTCTGATTCCAGCCAAATCCAATTGAATTTGAATGGAAGAGGACCCAGATTTTCCGTTGGAGGGAAGAAAAGACATATCGGTTTGTGATCAGATACCGCAGCGCATAGAATTTTGGTTTCTGGCTGGGAGCTGGTGAGTTGAGTGCTGACCAGAAATCTATCCAATCTGGCTGCAATGTGTCCCGGACCCACCCTTTTATTGTTCCATGTGTAGACACCGTTTTTAGTTTTAATATCAGTAAGATTCCATTGAGAGATCAAGTCTTCCAGCCTCTCCCCAAACGGATCTCTTACCTTGGTACCTCCTCTTCGCTCATCTGCAGAGATGTTTACATTAAAATCTCCTGCTATATAGCAAGGAAGGAGCAGTTTACCAGCGCATTGCTCCTCTAGAGAGTTCCAAAAACTCTCCTTCTGAACATTCAGAGTTGGGCCATACACATTCCCAACCTAGAAAATTTTTCTGCTATCTTTGTCTTCTAATTTTGTTAGAAGCCAATTCCTATTTTCTTTGGCCTCCAGCATTTTGTATTGATCTGAGTTCCACCAGCTTATTAGGCCTCCTGAGGCACCATGGGCATTGGTGGCTATACCCGTTCCTTTTGGCCAGATGCTTGTGAGTGTTTCCAAGCTATCTTCAGATATTTTTTTTGTCTCTTGGATG
The DNA here is from genome assembly GCA_001517045.1 of Pseudotsuga menziesii. NCBI lineage: Eukaryota > Viridiplantae > Streptophyta > Pinopsida > Pinales > Pinaceae > Pseudotsuga > Pseudotsuga menziesii. Next base: position 295,236 of record LPNX010663613.1, on the reverse strand, counting down.
AGGATGATAGAGGCAGATTCCATTGTTTTAAATATTTTAATTACTTCTAGCTTCTGAGTACCCCCCAAGCCTCTGCAATTCTAGGAGACTACTTTCATTATTTCCTGTGATGTTTAGAGGCCTTTTCTTTCTCCCTTTTTTCTTCCTCAGCACTTAGAAGATATTTGTTTGCTGGTACGTTTTTGACCAGAAAATCTAGATTAGTCTGCTTTCCTGCTGCCTTTTCCCGAGCTGCTTCCTGTTCTCTGATGATTTTGTTGGTTTTCCTTCCTTTTCTGGATAGAGTTTCTTGCTCTTCTATCGAAGTGTCTGTTATTTCTTCCGAGCTTGCTTTAGCTCTCGATCTTGTGGTGGAGCCTTCAGAGATTGTTACTGGATCCTTTCTTTCCAAGGAGTGCGCTGGTTCCTCATTCTGCTCTTCATTTTCTTGATGCTGCTTGGCTGGTTCCGATGGTTTAGGATCCTTCGACTTCTCCATTTCTGGAGTTGCTTCCTGATGTTCTTCTTCTTGTATTTCCTCTTCCAAAGCCTCAAATCTATTTCCGGTGGTGTTCTTTGCCACATTGGTCTGCTGTTTTACTGTCTTGGCTATTTTTTTCCCACTGGCTACGTTCCAGCCTTCATTGTCTGGGTTACCAGAGATGGGTTTCTCTGGATTCTTCGGGAAAGACTTGGCGAAGTGCCCATATTCATGACAATATTTGCATTTAAAGGGGATTTGGTCGTAATCTACTATCTGAAGATGGGTCCAGCCATCTATAGAAAGATTGATGGATTCCGGCAAACCTTTTTCTAGGTCAACTTCGACACAAATGCGAGCGCAGGAGAACATTGGGGCTTTTGGCTCAGATTTATCGACATATTTCCCTAGGGTATTCCCTATTGCCCGAAAATCCTCATCATTCCAACAATGAAGAGGGAGATGAGGTAGTTTAACCCGAACTGGGACTGCCTTTGGAATATCTTTTTCCGGATTAAAAGACAAATCCCATTTATTCAGATACATACCTCGGGGACCCATAAAATAGGGCCCATTCCTGAAGATCAAGTCTCGGTCCTCTTTTCTTTCAAAGATGAAGGCAAAATACCCTTTGCCACAGAAGATCTGCTGCACCTCCCCTTGGATTAGGGTTCTCCAATTTTTGTTTAGCCATATTTCCACTGACCGCGGAGAAGGCCATAACCCTGTGAAAAGTCTGATGAGACCTTTCTCTTAAAGGGTTACATCTTTTCTCTTTGAAGCTGCTGAACTGAGCTTTACTTCCGGGATGTCTGTTCTCTTCACAAAACGAGAGGATGGGGCCGCAGCAGCCTGAACCGGAGGCATGGAGGCCACAATGTTCTGGAACCAGTCTTCCACAGAGACGGGGTCGGGTGGATCCATTTGCAGGACCACTGACCGGCGAGGAAATACCTCGAGCTCAACGTGCTTCCAGACGCGGCCGGGATAGGGTTCGACTTGCGCTTCCAGGGATTTCTTTACTTCATAATGTTATGTGCATATGAAGTTAGGTTTCCATGAAGCATCGAATGTGCCTATATTCATCCCTCTATCCCTTAGTTTGCTTGGCAAGGTAAGGGTTTATAACCCAACTTTTTTCCTTAAACATTACACTGGGCATTGTAAACAATGCAAGGGTTTTTTAACTATAGGTAAAATGTGGAAACAATGTAGGTATCTATGCCTGGTGAGAGAGACGAAAGGGTCACCTTCTCTCAAGCCCCCATTCTTCTCTGCCAGAGGTAAGTAATTTCTTCTTACTATGTTAACTAGGGAGAATGCATTATTTAACCTGGTAGTTAGCATTATACTAATGCTACTTATTTTTTGTGTGGATGTAACTACCGACGCGATTTTGGCTTGGTCTATACGATTTGGATCCTTCAACAGTCATATGGTAAGATTTTTGTAGATTTAGGGTTAAGTTGGTTTCCCCTTGGTTTGCAAACCAAGGAACGATAGGGCTTTCAAAGCCGCTGTGAAGATAAGTTTTTTTTTAAAACCCTTAGGGGTTTGTACTTGGATGTATTAGTAACAGTGTGGGATTCACAAGCTCTCACACTTGAATGTGTTTGATTCTTAATTGTATTTGGATGTACATAGCGTTTTTAGTTCTATATCGTGGATGCCATGTATTGTCTTATGACCATGATAATGTTTATATTTGGAAATATTTGTTAAGGTTTGGTCTATGATTTTGGTTGTGATTATCCTTTTGAATATGAGAGCTTCATAAAGATTGTTATTTCCATTTATATGATACAATTCGTTTGTGAAATTAACTCTTTTAACAGAATAATCTATTCTTAGGTATGGATACTCGAGAATAGAGGCTGTGCATTTTTACTTAACTATGTTATTAATTCTTGTTAATGAAATATGTATATTTGTAAATATTTACTGTTGGTTTAATGTTTGATTATAAAACATATTCGTTATCTTCATAGCTAGTTTGTTAATGTGTGAAAGAAACCTATCGGATCTACTCTATGTATCTATAATTACATTGATTGATTGAATGTGATTCCTTCGTTTAGTTCCTTTTGGATTTTGTTTAAAATAAATAGATATGATCTAAACAGGTATGAATACCCAAAAAGACATTGAAGTTGTAATAATTGATTATTTCTTTGACTTCTTGTTGGGATTCGTCAAATTGTTTTTTTACTTGTGATTCATTCTTTCATTCCTTTTATTAGTTAATAGACTAAGATCTTATTTTAGCTAGTATGAATGCTCAGAAAGAAAGATATAAAATCATAAAATCCAGGAACAAAGTTAAACTCTGCATGGATAACTTTGGTTCCTAGGGATATGTGATTAGTCTAATATGACTTAGATCTATTGATTTCTTTTATATACATTTAAATTACATTGCAAAAGATATGTGAATATATTTAAAATATAGGCAAGATCTATGATTTGGGAATTACTCTAGTTGACTAAATATTTGATTGGTAGATTGTAAAACATATGTTCATATATTTTAATTGTAATATATTTACATCCACTCTAATCTGGTTATGGAAGCCCGAACAAAGACTAGATTGAAATATGTATGTAATATTTAAATAATGACTTTTAAATTGAGATAATAAGATCTACAATTATTTTACATTCCGTAAATAAATAATAGTTTATATTAAAACATAATATGGAAATAGATAAAAATCTTAGGAACATATGCATAGCGTAATCCTCAGTTAAAAAAATTCATTTAGAATTCAAATATACATACACACTTAACAATTATTAATTTAGTGAGGAACTTGTCACCACTGTCGGGAAAACAAAACTCAAGTTGTCGTTCCTCCCAACCAACTCCTAGAGAAGCCAAGTCTTACTTTATCCAAAACCCTCGAGCCTGTTTGGTGATCCATAAGGAAAAAATCCGATCAATGCACAATCTCTTTACATCAACAAATCAATTCCCTATCCATCGCCAACCTCCTTCTTTCTTCTTAAACATACTATTTTATATTATTTTACCTAGGACTTGGTCATTTATGAGCCACCTGCTCTTTAACACTCCACAAGGAGTCTTGAACTGATTTTGGGGAAGATGTCTTCTATATCACTTGAGTTCTCATTCAGTAGCTTTCGCCACTTGTCTTTTCCCCTTATGGTTCAACAAACACTCTTTCAACAACTACTTTAGTACCAAATCATCTTAGTGTTTTAATTAGTAAATAAAAATAATCCATTACATTCATTTTGTCTTTCTTGTCAAAATATTTAAAAAAAATTAATAAATATTCCAAGTAATAAAAAATTACAATTATTTGGTGTATTACATCAACAAATAAGGGTTATCCATTATAACCATTTTCAAGAAATATGCAACATCTCATTGATTAGTTCGTTGTTGTATTCGAACTCACCACTTCCTCATCAACCATTTAGTTTACTAATTGATCAAGCACTTAGTTGAGCCTCTGGTCAAATGCTCTGCCAATCGACTATTGTATTTCAACTAGCTATCTCCAACGGATATAGAGGTCTGATGAACCTGCGTAGCCTTTGGTTCCAACAAATAAAATGATAAAATAGTTACCTAATGTAAGCATCAAATTGAGAGTTGGAAATTTATACAAAAAAATGATTTAATCATTACCCCAATCTAATCTCTCAAATTCTTACTCGGAAAAAATGGAAAACATTACCGAGATGATCTTTAGGAAGCATTCAAACTCTCAGAATACAAGCAGAGCCAAGGGAAATTTAAAGGTTCCTTGTATCACTCATTTTTATGACTTTCAGTTTTTTTTCTTGTGTATGGTTTTAGAATAATTTTAAGGTCCTCCTTTCATGTTTAGAAGAAAATTTGAGAAATGGAGTGGGTTACCAACAATAAGTTCAAACATAAACTTACATCTCTCTTCTCTCGCTTTGGAAAAATGGTTGAGGATGTGGGTTCAACTTGAACTAGAGATATGTCAAAATGCTAACCCTCTTTTGGTATACTAAAACCCTATTGGGTTGCACCTTAATGGAGTAGGATGTTGAGAAGTAGTCCATTTTGATTCTTGACAATTCCAACTAGGTTTTCTCTTAAAGATCAAATCGATCTCATGGAAATAATAAATGTCCTTTCCCATGCCACTACAAAGATGGTCTTTAGGGAGTGCTAAAATTCTAGGAAAATAAGCAAAAACAAGGGAAATTCATAGGTTCCCCATGTCATTTTATCATATGACTATTAATTTCAATCTTATGTATGGTTTTAGAATAATTTTCAAGTCCACTTGTCAAAGTCTTTAGTTAATATACCTAGTAGATTCGCTAGTATTGGAGGCCCTTTTTTTAAGAAACGCTTCTTATATTTACAATACCATATTTACAATGATACCCAGTTAAGGATTTCAACCCATATCTCCCTGTTAATACAAGCTCGATTACCTTTCTTCTTGTCGATAGACCACATTCTTGTGGTTAGTAGTAATGTCGGTCTTATGCTTAGTATTATCATAGTTTTTGGTATGCATCATTGTTCAAGTAGTAATTTACAGGAGCTTTGGACTCCCTTTGTAGTGGGCTTTTTAATGATATTGATAGTAATTCTAGATGGAAGACTATGGACAAACCATGCATGTGTGACTTGTCCACTTTCCATAGTGGAAATCCAACCACCATGGCATTTGTAATTTTTATTTTACTTTAAAAAAAGACTAAATTTACAAAAAAAAAGTATAAGGAAACAATAAAATTACAACAAGATATAACTAAAACAGAATTATCTAAGGTGAGTTCATACCTTCTAATGACATTGAATTCATAGTTAATACAACATTTTTTTAACATCAACATAAATTAAAACCTCTCAACTTTAAATCTTACCATCCCATATATTTAAAAAAAAATATTTCAATAATAAACAATATCAATACAAGAATAAACATAACTAGTAAGTCCCCATAAAATTTATTACTCTACCATTTAACTCCACCTCCATTGTAAACATTTCCTATCAACAACCATATTGGATTTAAAATTTTAACACTACAATATTTATTTAATATTCACAACCATACTAATTATATAAAATGTGTAAAGTCTTCACAATCATTCAGTCATGTAATCATATAAAAAATTATGTTATCAATAATGTAAAAAAAACCTAAACTAAAATCACACTAAAATATAATTAAAATATAAATTCTATAAACTAATTTTTTATTATTATTTTTACTTTAATTTATAGTGAATACTTTATTTTTATTTTTTCAAAGAATAGCCTCTCGTTTTAAATTATACAATAACTTTAAAATTTAATTAAACATGCATGGATCCTATTCACATGAAAAACGTCCCACTTTAAGATCTAGAGTTTGGTTAATTCTTTTTAGCATAAAATATAAGTTACAGAGTTTAGTTTTATTTAACAAATAAAGTCTCTCATCCATAGTCATGTGAGCCCCATTGTCTCTTATCCATAGTCATCTAAGCCCAAAAATTCAATGTTTATGTGGCTTCTGTGTACTCAAGTTTGAGGCAGAGGCAGCCTCCGATAGAATCCAATTGAGTAAAGAAAATTTGTACTGGCACGCCCATGAAACCCTACAATCTTGCCATCTCGTAGTGTCTCGAAATACCCACGAGGCCCTATAGCCTTGCCATCTCCTTTTTTCTTGAAAAAATTCTCTTTCTTTGCACCAAAAGGACCAAGTATCCTTTTATTGGTTTCAAACATCAAAGACTTAATTATAATGGGACCTCCTCTGAGTTTAGCATAATATCCACCAATATTCATAAGGAATTCATCTGGATCCAAGGTGCACTGCAAGTAATATCTGTTAGTTCCATGTTTGCTGTCACATGCAATGCATCGTTATTTAATTTTGGATGCATGTTCTTGAAGGTGTGACTTACCGTTCTTGGTTCGCCGTCGGATCCTCCATGTTCAGGGCCATGGAAAAGACTGCCTTGCAAACCATAATTGAATTGGACCGAGGTTAATGTATCTTCAGTTACCCTCACGTTAATCTCTCTCACAGTTGAATATATCCCATCATTCCATTCTTCTCCTTCGCCACCTTTGCCGCCAAATTGCTCAGAGCGATCAAATCCACCGTCATATGATTGGCTTACCTATTGTAAAATAGTGAATAAACAAAAATCCCCACCAGCTAAAATCCAATAAAACAATAAGGGTTAAACGGATATACATATACCTGTTTAGCTTTAGCAGAAAAAAAAGATGGGATAACTATTGCCGCAGGTTGATGTCCAGGAGCCATTGTAGTTCAAGCTGACCAAAATAGAAGATATTATTAGACGTTATTCAAAGCTTTAACTCCAAAAAGACATGATATTTCAGAGCCTCGTTAGTGGCAATAGAGTAATGTAAAAATTCAGTCAATGGTTGTAGCCTGCTGATGGGGTTGACTATGGAGAACACCACTTGTTTCTGAGAACTCTATACACACGATCGAGCTTTTTATTTATAATCAGTGCAGGTAGTTCCATACTAACAAAATAAAGAATGACTGAACACTATAAGTGGCAGGTCTATACTAACAAAATAAAGAATAAGTGAATGCTAGTGGCATTCTCCTTTAGGGCAACAAATCCCTTTGGTTTAAATACTTTTTAAGAATGAACAAAAGGTTTAAATTTAAAAATATTTAAAATATCAAAAACTTTTAAACACGAATTATAAAATATATCCTCAACAAACATAATATATTCTCAAATAATACATAAATTGCATTGAAAACCTCTTTTTTAATTACCAACTTTTATATTAAATATTAAGACTTTGATGTTGAGATTAATTTTTTTCTTGAGAATTTGGTGAATTTAATTCATAAAATCTATAATTTATGTTATTTGTTGAACAATTTTGAAGACAGAAATGAAATCGCTTAACATAAAAACCCACACTCTATCACTTAACTAAGTACACTAATTACATAAGAAGTTTAGAACAGGGTGAGACAAGCGAGGAGCTTAGGGGAGCAACGATATTGAATAGCAAAGCAAACTCTGCGGACGAGAGGGGCACTTATGCTGAGAGTTTGTTTTTCTAAAAGCTAGCTAAAGCTATCCAAAAACCAACATGCGCAGCTGAGCTGGTTGTTACCCATATGGGCGGTATCTATATGATATCCCTGGATAGCCTTGGTGATGACTGGACGTGTGACTACAGGATGCTGTTAAGTCAGAGCTTGATGAGAGGAGAATATTATTCCTGCATGCACTGTTGCAATAGTTGTGATTTGGATTCTAGATTTGACTTCACATCTCAATTTTTGTTATATTAATATTAATATTCAAGTGCCCAGATGATGCTATGCGAGAGTATTAATATTAATAAAACCCATCTCAAGTTTTGTTTTGTTGTATTCAATTTTTTTCCAAATAAAGTTAGCATTCTCACATTGAAGTCGCCAAATGATGCTGAGAACATCGCTATTTAATAAAACCCATCATTTTGACTGCGATTTTCAATGGTTACAACGGTGGTGTGCTGCGTTTTTTCGATTCTTCCTTTCAACACCTTTTTGTCAAAACGCTCTGGTGTGTTCTTGGCTTCTCCTGGAGTTTTCCAGTGTTTTATTCAGCGTGTTTGGGCTTCATACTAAAGAGGGATAAGAATTCTCCCTCTTTGTTTGTTTGTGGGCATTATGGATTGGATGCCTTCTTAATCTGAGAATATGAGAAGACACGACCAAATTCTTAATACTCATGGCTATAAAATAAATACTGCGATCAACTGGTTTAAAAAAAAAATCCATTAAATGTATCCTTTCAAGCCGTTTCTGCTTCGAACAGTAACACGGGTTGAACAGGGAATTTTGATAATAGCATTGGCTCCTTCCACACCAATCCGTTCCGGCAGAAACAAACCGCATAATTAATTCACAGATTTCTAAGATAACAGAAATTTCAAACAATTTATCCAAGAAAATGCTCATATTTGAAAGAACCAGATTTATTGACATATATTTTACACTAGGTGGACAAAACAATCAGATCGAAATTTGGTGGACTTACAGATAAGAAGCCCGGTGGATTCGTGGTGGCCGAAAGGCTGAATACAAACCGAAGACGGCAGGCAAAGAATGGGAAAGGTGGCGTATAAGAAAACGCATCATAAAGAATCGCGCGACGAATTATTTACTGTAACTGACGTAAATTCCCCCGGCACCCTGTGGGCTTGGAGATGGACGTTACTCAGCAAATAGCCAATCAATTACAAACAATTGAATTATTTTAAAAAATAATGAAAATAACATCGAAGCTATTCATGGCTGGACAATATTTGAGATCTTTAAACACCAAATCAAATCAATATCAATATATATCTAATTTCACATATAATAGCAAAAAATAAATATAAATATTCTTTTAATATCAATCTAGCTCAAATTCTATATAATCAAAATAAATAATCATAATCTTTTAAATGTTTAAAATATTTTTAGATTATTATAGATTTATGTTTATATATTAATTTTAATAGAAGCATAAGATATTTAGACACTTATGAATGAGTTAAAATTAATTTAGATATAATATAATGTGTAATATTTTTTGAATATATAATTGAAAACATTTTTATTTTGTTATAGTTTTTTTCATTTATTTTCATTTTTTATTAAATAGAGGAAAAATAAATTAACAAAAAACTACATTTTGATAAAAATGATATTTATTAATAAAAAACTTAGATATAATAAAATGTGTAATATTTTTGGAATATGCATTTGAAAACATGTTTATTTATTATATTTTTTATTTATTTTCATTTTTTATTAAATAGAGAAAAAATAAATTGACAAAGAAACCACATTATGATAAAAATGATATTTATCAATAAAGATAAGGAGTACAACTTTCAACTTCAATGAAATCTATTCATCATAAGAGAATTTATTTTTTCTTTTTTCTTTCTAATGTTGATTTACATAGTGATATTGACATGGATTGTTGGCATTGTAATAGAAATTAATCTTTTTCACCTTTTTATTATGGGAAACCCAAAAATATAAAGGTTATTATAGCTTAAATGCATGAATTATATTTATAAAGAAATATAAACAGATTTGCCATTTCCCACATAAGCATCAAGAATAATTTAAAATTACTTAGATTGAATTTCATAATAACACCATATACCATCCTATAAACTCCTTGAAGGTACTCTTCTTTTCCTTTCCTATGGACCCCAAGAAGAAATGCACTTCAATGAAAAGAATGCCATTAGCATTGTAAGAGTGAAAACAAAATTGACATCATCTATATCATCCATTATTAAGGAAAGAAGTGTGTCACCTTCATACCCTCCACACTTCTTTATAGCCTTGAGAACTTCCCAAGTGTCTCATACATACATAATTACTACTTATTTAATTACCTTTTGTTTTAATATTTTCCCACAGCTGTGTCACTCTATACAACTACGTATTATTTTTCATTTATATATTAAAGCTTTTTGCTTAGGTACTTTCCTATATTCTCTCTTAGATGATTCCTTGATTTCTCCATTTCTCCTATCTTTGTGTGTGTTTTCTTTGAGTTCTCTAATTGTTAATTTAATAATCAATAATTATTCTTTATACACAAGTTAATTCCATTTATAATTTATAATTTATGCCTTTCTTATTTGGTGATAAATATTTAAACTATTTTCACCTCTTTTTAAAATAAATAGTTCTACCCTATAGTATTTTTATTTTATGGATATGTTTCATTATGATGGGTATATCAAGGATGGCATGAATTCTTTCATTCCCATAAAATATCCCTTTTCTGGTGGTGGAGATTGGTACAACCACTGAGACCATTTTAACTTGCTATTGTTGACCTTGCCGAGAGATTCATGGTTCCAGGGCATAAGGTCGTTTCCTTATTGCACACCCCCTAGTAGATCCCCATAAGTGACCAATTCTACAGCCTACCCTCACGAAAACATGCACCTCATAGGTAAAATCCTCTCTTGTTTTTCAACATCTTGCATGGAATTAAGTACTCGTGTTGCTCATATATCTTCCTTATTCAACCCCATCACTTTCATCTAGACCAATTCACAATCGCAATCCTATTCAAAGTGTTTTTTTAAGGTAAATTGGTATATATTTTTTCTACTAGGTGATGAAAGGGTTGTTATAGATCATGCCAATGGATTTTTCATGATTAATGCTGCTAGGTACGAGCCAAATAGAGATCCCTACTTACTTCCAACACAATGTGAGTAGGTATTTTATTCAGAAGTACCATGTAGACCATGTTGGTCATATGTTATTAGATTTTATCCTAAAGGAAGGCCTATAAAGTATAGTTTTCTTGAAGAAAGTGTTTGTGATGAAGAAGATGAAGATGCATGGGACATTACCCTGTGTGTTAAGCCCCCATACACATGTAATTTGTAATTGTTTATTATTGTGGCACAAGGTGGCAGAATAAGGGTCTTTAAGGACCTAGAGACATTATTATTATTTTGTAAATAATTAATTAATTAAAACAGTTGGCACATCGGGGACCACTAAAAGAGTATGGGAGTCCTAGATCCACAATGTGAGGGGGAATGGGGACATTCCTAACACTTTATAACTTTTTTGGTTGATCTTGGTCCATATTTATGACTTGGTGGCTTTATTAATTGATGATCACCCAAACATTGTACAACGGACCCAACTTTTGATTATTTTAGCCGATGTTGCTGTAATTGATCCTAATTCATGATTTAGTGGGCCTCCTTGGTGTGGGTGACACTTGTTGATTAAGCCCCTTTGGTTATTTTGTAACTCATTTTTTGAGGTTACACTTGGTTTTGTAACTCCCATTTACACAAGTGTTCCCTCACTAGATATTTTTAGCCTTAACTCCTCAAAAGTTGTGTAAATAATTATGTAACTCCTTGTGTTAATGCTTGTGTAACTCTTGTGTAAATCCTTGTGTAACCCCAACTTTTGTAGTTTGATAAGATACCTTGGCTTGTGTGACACCTCACCTCACTAAATTTGATTCTTCTTCATGGATTATTTGTCCACACATGAATTTGAGCTGGGTGGAGTGGCTTAGAGACAATCTCCTTGAAATTAAAATTGCTTGGGTTGGATTAGAGTTAGCCTCTTGTGGTTGAATTACCCCCATTAGATCGACTCAAGTTGGATTACCTTGGTTTGGTTTGACCCCATTGAGTTAGAATTACCTTATTTGATCTATAAATGCATGTTTGATCTCCCTGGTTTATGGGTTGTTGATGGTTCTTTTGGATGGTTTTTTATTATGGTTGTTCATACCTTGGACGGTGAGAGCTTGGGAAACCATGAATGCTCTGTTATGTGAATGAACTTTGTGCTTAAAGCACTGTGATATTGTATAGTGTTTGTGGTAAGCCCATAAAACTCTGGTGTAGTTCCATTGTGTCCACAACTTGGATTTTTCTTAGACCTGTACATAAATCATGATGGTGAATGACGATATCTCGATGTCCTAGGGTGCCTGGATTACCATTGCACCTAGTAGTGGGGTGGAAGAGGAAGTATGTGGTGAGAAATAGAGTTTTTTCTTATCAAAATGATACTTGATCTATTCTTGAGTGCATCTCTATTGTGTATCTATGGCCTCCTCTCGGGGGTGGCATTTCAAAGTGAGATCTAGCTTGGAAACATCAAAGGCTGGGTGGAACATGCTATGTATACTGCTAGTTATGCATTGATAATATAGGTGATTTCTCTCTTCTTTATTTAATTTACTTGGATATGATCTAATTTATTTATGGATGCACATGAAATTTTAGATAAAATGTATGAGTTATTTATGGAATAAATTTCTCACAAAATTCAATCTATTTAAACCAGTAAATTTTATGAAGGATTTGCAAACTAGTTTTTGGGATTTTGTGCACAAATTATTTGAGGAAATAATTCTTAAGTACCTATGATACAAATTTGATATTTATGGCCTTGTTCATTATATAATGTGTAACCTCTGAATGGATTAAGACATTTTTCAACATGTTGCATGGAATTAAGTACTCGTGTTGCTCATATATCTTCCTTATTCAACCCCATCACTTTCATCTAGACCATTTCACAATTGCAATCCTATTCAAAGTGTTTTTTTAAGGTAAACTGGTATATATTTGTTCAACTAGGTGATGAAAGGGTTGTTATAGATCATGCCAATGGATTTTGCATGATTAATGCTGCTAGGTACGAGCCAAATAGAGATCCCTATTTACTTCCAACACAATGTGAGTAGGTATTTTATTCAGAAGTACCATGTAGATCATGTTGGTCATATGTTATTAGATTTTATCCTAAAGGAAGGCCTATAAAGTATAGTTTTCCTGAAGAAAGTGTTTGTGGTGAAGAAGATGAAGATGCATGGGACATTACCCTGTGTGTTGAGACCCCATACACATGTAATTTGTAATTGTTTATTATTGTGGCACAAGGTGGCAGAATAAGGGTCTTTAAGGACCTAGAGACAATATTATTATTTTGTAAATAATTAATTAATGAAAACAGTTGGCACATCGGGGACCACTAAAAGAGTATGGGAGTCCTAGATCCACAATGTGAGGGGGAATGGGGACATTCCTAACACTTTATAACTTTTTTGGTTGATCTTGGTCCATATTTATGACTTGGTGGCTTTATTAATTGATGATCACCCAAACATTGTACAACAGACCCAACTTTTGATTATTTTAGCCAATGTTGCTATAATTGATCCTAATTCATGATTCAGTGGGCCTCCTTGGTGTTTGGGTGGGTGACACTTGTTGATTAAGCCCCTTTGGTTATTTTGTAACTCATTTTTTGAGGTTACACTTGGTTTTGTAACTCCCATTTACACAAGTGTTCCCTCACTAGATATTTTTAGCCTTAACTCCTCAAACGTTGTGTAAATAATTATGTAACTCCTTGCGTTAATGCTTGTGTAAATATTTGTGTAACTCTTGTGTAAATCCTTGTGTAACCCCAACTTTTGTAGTTTGATAAGATACCTTGGCTTGTGTGACACCTCACCTCACTAAATTTGATTCCTCTTCATGGATGATTTGTCTACACATGAATTTGAGCTGGGTGGAGTGGCTTAGAGACAATCTCCTTGAAATTAAAATTGCTTGGGTTGGATTAGAGTTAGCCTCTTATGGTTGAATTACCCCCATTAGATCGACTCAAGTTGGATTACCTTGGTTTGGTTTGACCCCATTGAGTTAGAATTACCTTATTTGATCTATAAATGCATGTTTGATCTCCCTGGTTTATGGGTTGTTGATGGTTCTTTTGGATGGTTTTTTATTATGGTTGTTCATACCTTGGACGGTGAGAGATTGGGAAACCATGAATGCTCTGTTATGTGAATGAACTTTGTGCTTAAAGCACTGTGATATTGTATAGTGTTTGTGGTAAGCCCATAAAACTCTAGTGTAGTTCCTTTGTGTCCACAACTTGGATTTTTCTTAGACATGTACATAAATCCTGATGGTGAATGACGATATCTCGATGTCCTAGGGTGCTTGGATTACCATTGCACCTAGTAGTGGGGTGGAAGAGGAAGTATGTGGTGAGAAATAGAGTTTTTTCTTATCAAACTGATACTTGATCTATTCTTGAGTGCATCTCTATTGTGTATCTATGGCCTCCTCTCGGGGGTGGCATTTCAAAGTGAGATCTGGCTTGGAAACATCAAAGGCTGGGTGGAACATGCTATGTATGCTGCTAGTTATGCATTGATAATATAGGTGATTTATCTCTTCTCTATTTAATTTACTTGGATATGATCTAATTTATTTATGGCTGCACATGAAATTTTAGATAAAATGTATGAGTTATTTGTGGCATAAATTTCTCACAAAATTCAATCTATTTAAACCAGTAAATTTTATGAAGGATTTGCAAACTAGTTTTTGGGATTTTGTGCACAAATTATTTGAGGAAATAATTCTTAGGTAGCTATGATACAAAACTGATATTTATGGCCTTGTTCATTATATAATGTGTATTTTGATGGTACGGTAACCTCTGAATGGTTTAAGACATTTCTCTTGATGCTTCTACCATTTCTCTTGAATCGTAAAAATGATTGAGTGTTCCTTTTATGCTTATGTATGATAAAAAAATATTTAAATTTGTGTGTGAATGTGAGGATAAATATTCTTGGTAGTGTTGGGGAAATTTCTACAGAAATTCTAGACCAATTTCCAATTTCTTGCTCCTTCAATGGAATCTTTTTCAGTAGATTTGTGACTTTTGATATGAAGTGTTTGAAAAAATGTTAGAATGATATATAACTCTGTTATGATTGATAAAACATGTTATTTAGAGTTGGAATTTCATTTTAATGATTTTATGATGTATGGATTTATTTATTCTAGTCATTCCTAGAATTACTGGTCAATTGAGATGAGTAGAATTAATTAGTTTTGTGAGTTGTTTAATGGAATCAATATGGACTAAAAAATAAATACATATGACTCTAAGTGACCGCTGATAAACTATCCATGAGATACAATATTCATATATTTCTCTTTATTTGGAATTTGGAAAGTTAAATTGGAAACTAGGTACAATACCGTGAAATTGGTAAATAGTTTTTGGAATTGAATCTGTATTTTTGGTAAAAGAAAAATGTACAACCATATGCTCTATTATTGGTACTTTAATTGTGCTGTAGAATGTTATTTCCAGATTTGTACCTTCACCTATGTGTGCCTCAGAACTCGGTAAGATTGTTTTGATTGGATTCCTCTCAGTGTTTATTAACTAGTTGTACTAGTTGTACTGATTAAACTTGAAATATTCTTCGTTTTACTTTATTTTGATGTGTGTGTATGGTTAAATATGTGTATAATAGATGTAGGTTCACGTTTTGGTTCATTGGCATGGTTTTGTGTGGAATTTGTGCAAGACATATTTGTTATTCAATAGATTGATTGGTAAACTTACTATGTCGTACATATCTAATAATTGAGTGACTTGATTGGTTGATGCTTGTGCATTGCTCTTTTACTGCTCATTGTATGTTAATATTGAAATGCTTCTTGTAGTGTAACTTATTTACTGGTACATTATGATTATTAATTAATAAGAAAATAATTGTAATTATAATGGTATGTACTATATACCATTATTAGTATTAATTTAATGGTAAGTTATTAAGATATAATATAGTTATATTCTTATTAAATATGAAAATGATTTATTAAGTGGCATTTATAACCTCTATGGATGGTGTTTACATGGATGAGTAACTCCTTGGTTATTTTAGGAATGGGACACTTGTCTAAATGGTGTTTGCAATTCTCCCTTTTATTTTATGCATGTAGTATGTTTTATACTATGTATTTGATTATTACTATCCTAATTTATCTAATTTGATAGTGGTAGAATTGCCACTTGGATGTAAGCATATCTATGGGCTATTTTTGTATTTTATTATTTAATTAATTTATTGAGTAGAGAAAATGAGTCACTTGTCCCTAATGATTCATATTCAATTTTATTTTATTTATTTTTCCTTGCCTCTAATGGTTCATATTCTCTTTTATTTTATGTATTTTACTTATGGAGATGAACTCCTATCTATTTTTTGAGGAAACGAGCCACTTGTCTTTAATGACTTATATTCTCTTAATTTTATTTATTTTATTTTATGTGTGTAAGTAGGTAGTATAATAGTGTAAGATAATATTATATCTATATGACATAGACATAAATATGTATAATATGATATATATGTGATATGTATAGTTGTTAAAACTATATCTAAGAATAGATGCATTATTATATATATGAATGGTTGTATATTTGTATATACTATAATATGTATTTGATTAAATATGTAATAGAGGTAAACGTATGTAATGATGTAAGTGTGAAATTTGGAGGTCTTTGGAAGTGTTTAAGTGTTTGGAGGTGTCTAGAGGTATCTGGAAGTGTTTGGAGGTGTTTGGAGGTATTTGGAAGTGTTTGGAAGTATTTGGGAATATTTGCAAGTGCTTGGACATATTTGGGAGTTTGGAAATATTGGGAAGTATAGTGTGATCAAAAGTGCCATGTTAGTATATATATTATTATAGGTATCTAACCTGGTAGTATTGAGTTATGCAATTATTGCTATTATTGGTTGCTATTGGATGTTATTGATTGACATTGGATGATTAATGGTTGCAGTGTGTATGATTGATTCGTTTTGGTTAATGTATTATGGATTATGTATTCTAATTGAGGTATTATGATCATTGTCTTATGCTTGATGAATCTCAGTTGATGCATTCTGATTGTGTATTCTAATTGATGTATGTTGGTTGATGTATTATGGTTGATGCATTTTTATTGATGTACTATGATTGATGCGTGTATGGTTAGTTGATGCATGTATGGTTTTCCTTGTCTGATATTACATGATCGATATATGGTTGATATATGGTTGAGATATTATGAATTCATGGTCGATGTCTGTATGGATGATGTATCCACGAGGGTCGTTGTATGATTGCTATTAGTTGATGAATAATGGATTTTTGAATGATTTGTAAAGAAGAATTAGGCTTTGTGTTGAGATGAAAATTAATATGTTGTTATGGCCCTTTTTGGTTCTTAGTTAGATAAAATTTGTTTCATATAAGTTCAATTTTCTTTTTACATTAAAATGAAAAAGAATTTAGGTGATCTTTGAAAATATGCATCCTTGTGATCTTCATTAGAAAAGTATCTTGTGTCATTATTGAAAGGTATGCTAGTAATAACTTGGTGGTATTTCATATATCTTTGTTGAAAACTAGGTATTGACCATGTAATTGATTAAGTATGAGACACATACCTTTATTAAATATGAACTTCACGTATCCTTATATATTAAATGCTAATTGTGTAGAATGTGGTACTAGTATCATTGTTAGGAAACTATCCAGGGGTCTTGTTGAAAGAAAATATAGCCTTGCGATCTTTGATAAAAGTATCTTGCTAGGGTATCCCTGTAGTATATCAAATATGTTTGCTGAAATGCATATTTGTAAAATATCATAGTGATAATTCATGCATATTGTTGGAAAAATATCTTGGTGACACTTCATGCATCCTTGTAGGAAAAGTATTTAAGTGATAAATCATGCAAAAGCATATTGGTAATGCATCTAATGTGATTGACTTATCTAAACACATTTCATGTATCTTATTAGATGCATTTCATCTTATTGAAATTGGTTATAATACAATTAAGGTAGATGAATTTCAAGTATTTTATTGAAGAGGTATCTATATCTCGAGTACCTTGCATATAATTAAGTATTTCATGTAATTATTTTCTTGAAAGATGTATATTATGAATCTTGTTGAACATAATATATGTTTACTGCTAACCATGTGTCTATTGGGAATGTGAAAGAGCATTCTTGTTGAAGAAGCATATCTATTTCAAGTTTATTTGTTGAAAAATAAGGTTTAGTTGTTGGGACTAGGTTCTTGGATTCCCTCAGAGAGAAGTCTAGTATCAATTTCCAAAGAGTTAGTTTGGTGGATTTTCACCCCTTTGATTCTATCATATTACTCTACTAGTCTAGGTTCTCACCCAAGAAGTCGAGAAATGGGATAGTGACCCCATAAGGAGTGGACACAAACATGAAAGTAGTAATGGGAAGCATTGAGGTTCTCAGAAGAGGTAGTTCTGAGAGTTTCTAAACTAATTATGCTCTTCTTGTGGGAGGAACATTGTCTCGTTGAAGCTAGTTTCCAAAATTTGAGATACGTATTCTCTCATGTGTTATTCATGTTGTTGTATTTTGTATATTTTCAATGGGGATTGATTTATGTTATCTTTATGTTCATGCTTTAGTTTTTAAAGGATACTCTTATAGCATGTATCATGTATTTTTATAGTTGATATTAATCATATGGTTGATAAATATGATTTTCAGGTGAATGTATCTTTGTTGAGATTTGAATACCATGTAACGGGGATTGAAGATTGACCCGTGCTTCTAGTATTGGTTCTTGCATAGGAAACCATGAAATGGGAAGGTGATATACTAAGGAATGCATTAGGTGAATCGAGTCACATTGCATATGCAGTGGAGACAAACAAGAAACTATTAATGGTAGATATTGTGGTTTCTTGGAAGAGGAGTTCTGAGAAGGGTTGCTTGAAAATTGAAGGTGGTGATCCTTTTGAAAGTTGTAAAAATAGGTATGTATTATGCATCGAGGAAGATATATGGTTTAAGGGGGAGGGGATGTAATACCCTATTTTTTAATCCCCAAACATATATAATTTGTAATAATTTATTATTGTTGCATAGGGTGCCAGAAAAAGGGTCTTTAAGGACCTAGAGACATTATTATTATTTTGTAAATAATTAATTAATCAAAACAACTTGCACATCGGGTACCACTAAAATAGTATGGGAGTCATAGATCCACAATGTGAGGGGGAATGGGGACATTCCTAGCACTTTATAACTTGCTTGGTTGATCTTAGTCCATATTTATGCCTTGGTGGCTTTATTAGTTGATAATCACCCAAACATTGTACAATGAGCCCAAATTTTGATTACTTTAGCCTATATTGGTATTATTAAGCCTAATTCATGATTTAGTGGGCCCCCTCGGTGTTTGGGTGGGTGCTACTTGTTGATTGAGCCCCTTTGGTGGTCTTTTAACTCCTTTATGGAGGTTACACATGGTTTTGTAGCACCCAGTTGCACAAGTGTTTCCTCACTCAATATTTTTAGACTTAGCACCTCAAAAGTTATGTAAATAGTTATGTAACTCCTTGTGTAAATACTTTTGTAAATACTTTTGTAAATCTTGTGTAAATCCTTGTGTAAATTATTGTGTAATGCCCACTTTGTTATTTTGGGAAGATGCCTTGGCTTGTGTGACACCTCACCTCACTAATTCCGATTCCTCTTCATGAATGATGTTTCCACAAATGAATTTGAGTTGAGAGGAGTGGCTTGGAGTCACTCTCCTTGATATTAAAATTATTTTGGTTGGATTAGAGTTAACCTCTTATGGTTGAATTACCCGCCTTAGATTGACTCAAGTTGGCTTACCTTGGTTTGGTTTGACCCCATTAAGTTAGAATTACCTTCTTTGATCTATAAGTCCATGTTTGATCCCCTTGGTTCTAGGTGTTTTGATGCTTATTTTGGATGGTTTTTTATTATGGTTGTTCATACCTTGGATGGTGAGAGATTCATAAGACTGTGATCTTGGGAAACTATATAGAATGTTCTACTATGTGAATGAACTTTGCGCTTGGAGAACTATGGTATTGTATGGTGTTTGTGGTAAGCCCACAAAAATCTGGTGTAGTTCCTTCTTGTCCATGAATTGGCTCTGTCCTAGACCTGAACATAAATGTTGATGGTAAATGACGATATCCCAATGGCCTATGGGGTTTGGATTTCCATTGCTCCTGGTAGTGGGGTGGAAAAGGAAGTATGTGGTGAGGAACATAGTTTTTATTAGAATTTGAATGCCATTAAGATCTTCAAGCAGAGAGTTTTGATAATGTTGCAGCAATTGAATGGAGAATGAACATACAAACTAAGAAAAACAAGCCACACAGAAAATGGACAAGTATTGCTCAGGAATTTATAGTATATTCATCATAATAGTATCTGGTGTTACAATGTAGTATACATAGGTATAATTAGAATGCACGAGTAATGAATTCAAATCCTCCAAATGGATAAGACTGTATCTAACTTAATATCTAACTCAAGGTCTCACAATCAATATCGGAGTCCAAATAAACAACTCCGCAATGACCAATAACTCCAACAAGCAGTAACAGCTAGTTAACTCAGTGCAACTGAGTGTGGTAGGTAAGAAAATCGCTCCTACCCATGCAACCATGCATTATCCATGCATTAGTAGCGCTAGCCTAATGGACAGTGAAGTAACTGATTGTAACTGGGGGCTAACTAAGAATAACTAGTGCTAACACCAACTGACTGAAGTAGGTTGGTGCCGAGACGCCTAGTGGCTCCTAAAATGTAGGGATTGGTCTAGGACGCTCCCTAACAGATGCATGCACATGAATAAGTGGAATTTAAGCTCTAGTAGTGTTCCCCACACTTCAATGATTGGTACATGTGTCGCAATTAGGCCAAGTGGACCCAACTGCACTAGTGGACCCATTTTCTTAATTTAGGTTCCTAAGTTAGGCTAATTAATATAATAGAAAGTATGAACAAGGGAGGATTAATAATTCTAACACCCCCCGAATCCTAACTTCGAGAACTGTGGGCCCTGGTAACAAGACCATAGGTCACCCAATATACAATCTAATAGACATAATACAAATGAGGTAGGAAAACCTCTTGGGAAAAACCCCCTCAAGATAGGAACTGAGAATCAAGCCTTAATGCCCAAAAGAGACCTAAGAAAGGAAAATATCTTTTCATTAAAAGACTTGGTAAAATATCTATAATCTGATCCTCTATTGGACAGTAGTGTAGTGTGATGGTTCTGTCATGCACCAGTTCCCCAATGTAGTGCATGTGAACTTCTATGTGCTTTTTCCTCTGCTTTTGAACAAGAGCATTGGAGATCTTGATTGTACTCTGGTTGTCACAATAAATATCTACTATAGGTGAAGTATGAATCTTGAACTCTGTCAAGATGCCATGCAGCCAAACTGCCTGAATAGTTTCATTCAAAGCTCCCCGATACTCTGCTTCTGCTGAAGGAAGTGCAAGGGATGCTTTCTTCTTTCTGGACTAACAAATTGGCCCAAATCCAATCATGAATACAAAACCCGAAGTGGATTTACTATCATTTCCATATCCTACCCAGTCTAAGTCTGTAAATCCTGTGAGATTTAGATGTGCTCCAGTAGCATAGTGGATCCCATAATCAATAGTACCCTGCACATAGTGCAAGATCCTCTTTGTTGCCTTCCAGTGCATCTCATGTGGCTCCTGCATATATCTGGCAGCAACACTCATAGCATAGGATATGCTTGGTCTCGAATGAGTGAGATACACAAGGCTTCCAATGATCTTTCTGTAGAGAGTGTTGTACACCAAAGGTGTGGGACCACCTTCTTCAATCCTGATGCCTGATAAGAAAGGGAAGGGGGATGCCTTGCAATCCTCCATGTGGAACCTCTTAAGCATGTCTAATGAATACGTAGAATGTGAGTTCATGATTCCTGAAGTATTTTTACTTACTTCGAGACCAATGAACTGTCTTAACAGTTCTAAGTCAGTCATAGAGAATGCTTTATTAAGAGCGGACTTGATGCTGCTCAATCTAGCAACAGAGCTGCTAGTAATGAGCAAGTGATTGACATACAATAAAACTAGAAACAATAACCCCTCCTTCTTCTTCATGTAGAAATTGGAATCATATTTGCACCTTTCAAACTTCTAAGAGATGAGGAAAGCATCCATATTTGAGTACCATGCCCTTGGGGCTTGTTTGAGTCCATACAGTGATTTCCTTAGTCTGCAAACTAAGGAAAGATCATCAATAAACACCTCAGGTTGTTTCATATAGATCTCATCCTCCAAATCTCCATGGAGGAAGGAACTCTTCACATCCATGTGGTGTACTTCCCATCTCTTGGAAGCAGCAATGGCCAATACCAGCTTGATGGAGTCCATTCTAGCTATTGGAGAGAATGTCTCATTGTAGTCCAAGCCTTGGACCTGAGAATACCCTTTTTCCACCAACCGAGCCTTGTACTTGGTTGTGGTCCCATCAGCAGCTATTTTGGTTTTGTGGATCCATTTGCACTGTACCAGCTTCCTTCCTGGAGGTAAGGTGACAAGTTCCCTGGTCTAGTTGTCATGTAGCGAATCAAACTCCTCATCCATGGCTGCCTGCCATATAGGATCATGGAAAGCCTCATTTAAGGATTGAGGATCTGACCCAAGCATCATAAAACACCTTTCAACAAGAATAGGATCTATGTGAGATAGTGCTACACTCTCCTTCTGATACTGGGACCTCATTCTTCTTTTTTCATCTAGATCCCCAGCACCATCTCCAACTGCTTCTATGAGCTGCTTAGCCTATTTGGGTTGTTGGAATGAGGTAGATGTTGGATCTATATATTGATCCCTTTGGGTTATAAGCTCAATGTATGGATCAAACTAGGATGACTCTTCTTCTGAATCTAAATAAAAAATGTCAGGATTTAAAACTGAAACTGCAATAGGAAGTGAAGGAATGTTTATACGTTCATCAGCTTCGAGTGGAAGATGTGATGATGTTGAAACTGAGAATGGGATGAAGTGAGAGAAATGGTATGCCTTGGAGGCATGATCAGCAATTCCTTTCGCTACAATCTCCTTAGTTGAGATATTGGTGATCTCTACTTAGTCAGGTCCAAACAATACTTGCTTTGGTGAGCTAGTATGTGTCATCTGATAAACAAATAACATATTAGTTACAAGTGAGGGCACATATAGGACATCTCTAAATACACCATGCTTCGCTATGATGGTGCCCTTCCCTGCTGGTGGGATTTGGGAATCATCTCCCATGTGAATAGTGGGTCCTTCTTTGAGACTGAGAGAGGAGAAGAGATCCTTGGAGGAAACCATATGGTTGGATGCTCTAGAATCAATCAAATAGGCTATAGACCGAGGTAGTCTTGCTTTCAAAGCATGACATATTTCATGTCCATTATCAAACTATTTTTCTCTTTGAATCTTATGCTTCTTGAGAAGAGAAGACATTTCATCAAGTTCCTTCTTCATACAATGATCTTTAAGGTGATACCCTTTTTCACAGTAGGGACATAATTTTTTCCCAAATTTCTTCTTCTTAGAGTCGGAGGCCCTTTCGGAAGCTTGCTGATCTTGTTTAGGCTTCAAATCGGAGGCCTTTTGCTCCTTCTTCTTTGATTTTCCCTTTGCTTGCACTTTGAAAGAGTCAATAACCAAGAGCGCTTGATCTTTGGAAGTTTGGATGACTCCCATTCGAATCAATTTTTCTTGTTCCTTGATTAAGGACTTGAAAAATGAATCTAAAGAAGGAAGTTTCCAATTAGGAAAGTTTTCCCGCTTGGACTGAAACATAGAGACATAGACATAGTACTCAGGGCCTAGTTTGTTGAGTATGGAAAGAACATTATGCTCATCCTTCCGCTCTATCATGCGCTGTCTGCATTGTAGCACTAGAGACGTGAATTTGGAAGAGAATTGCTCAATAGTATCAAAATTGTTGTGATGTAAAGATACCAACTCATTCTCCAGAATGTGTCCCCAAAGCTCATCTTGTTTGTTAAACAAGGTATCAAGCTTCTCCCAATATTCTTTGGGAGTCCTCAATCCTTCTAGATGAAAGAGGATATATATGGAAATATAAGTACATAAGTACTCGAATGCTTCATCACAACGGTTTAGGAACTTGTTTCGCTCTATCGGCTGATAAGGCTCAGCCTCCCATCCATGTATGATCCTATGGTAGCCATGCTTGTGCGAGGCCAGCTACATATAAATCCTCCAATCAAGGTAATTGGAATTTGTGAGGATCCGTGGTTCAGTAGTTTTAGAACTCATAATTGCTCCGGTAGGGAGACTGCAAATACTCATTTCAAGCTACATAGCACCTGTCAATTTCACTGCAAATAACACTAAAACATATGAACTGTTAGAATCATGCTTTTCCTCCTAGAACAAACATGTTTTCAATGTCCGTCACACCCTCTCCGCTGCTCTGAATGAATCTAGAGCTCGCAATTTTTCATAGGGGACTTCTATGGAAACCTAGTTGCTTCTGATGTTTGATGGGGAGAAACAAGCATGAAACCTTTCTGAGAAGGTTCTGATACCATATTAGAATTTGAATTCCATTAAGATCTTCAAGCAGAGAGTTTTGATAATGTTGCAGCAATTAAATGGAGAATGAACATACAAACTAAGCAAAACAAACCACACCAAAAACTGATAAGTATTTCTCAGGAATTCACAGTATATTCATCATAATAATATCCGGTGTTACAATGTAGTATACATAGGTAGAATTCGAATGCACGAGTAATGAATTCGAATCCCCAAGTGGATAAGAGTGTATCTAACTGAATCTCCAACTCAAGGTATCCCAATCAATATCAAAGTCCAAATAGACAACTCCTTGATGACCAATAGCTCTAACAAGCAGTAAAACCTAGTTAACTCAGTGCCACTGAGTGTGGTAGGTAGGAAAAGCACACCTCCCCATGCAACCATGCATTATCCATGAATTAGTAGAGCTATCCTAACTGATTGTAATTGGTGGCTAACTAATACGAACTAGTGCTAACACCAACTGACTGAAGTAGGTTGGTGTCGGGACTCTCAGTGGCTCCTAAAATGTAGGGATTGGTTGGGACACCTACACTAGAACTAGCCCGACTTCTAGGACACCCACACACACCCAACATAGGGAAATCAATCCCTTCTTTTCTACCCAGTCCCTCAAGCCCTGACCTCCCTTCCAGTGCTATTCAGGGTTTGTGGAGAAGAAAGCCGGCCCTCTAGCTCTGTCTGTGTGGTTCCCAAACACGCCAGCTTTATCAAGCAAACCAAACCCTAATCCCCACTCCAACATAGTCCAAAGACCAACCACTGCATACATGCAGCAAAACAAGCGATTCACAGCTTGGACAGGGAAATCGATCCCTGAGTCGTTCTTGGCCCTATCATGGCCAAAATGACTCAATAATAACCCACAACCATCAAAATGTAAATGAGACCACAGAAATCCTCAAATCTTGGGGAGAACGACAACGACCACAAATCAGGGGAAGAACAACAGTCCCGATCTCAACATTGAAGCAACGGGGAAAATTACACAGTCCAAAAATTGAAAAGAAATCAAACTCTCAGCATGAACAAGAGGAAAACATAATGCATCCAACCACAAGTCGATGAGGGAAACACACATACACACCTCCCCAAGCGTGAATGGCTCATGCACAGGAAAATCATGGGTGACAAGAACCATTTTTCCTCCTCCCTATGTGAGGAAAACGATGAAGAATCCCGTGTGTGAGAAGGTGAAGAGAGAATGTCTCTGCGTGAGAATGGGAAATTCCCAAGCCTATGCATGAGGATGAGCAAAACAATGGAGAGTGGGAGAGTGGAAGAGTCCCTCGATTTTTTCTTGCCCACGTAAAGGAATGAGCCTGCCGGTGGAGTGTGCATGTGGGCAAGGACTAGCAGTCCTGCCACCCACCACTTCCCAACCATAACTTCCCCCAACTAACAACAGAAGTTTTAAATGGGTAGTTGACACATGGATTTTCCCCATAGGCTCAAGGTTTAACATCCCCCCCCTTATCCTTAGGAAAATCATGCCCTTTTCAATATGGTTGCATTGACATAGCTGGTTGGGGTTCATTTAATTAAAATGCATATTTACATGATGTCAAAACTAATATGTGCTGTATATCACGGTATACCATCAGAAACGATTCTAATCACCGAAACATAACACAACCAAATTGCTGGTGGGGCTCTTTCCTTTAGCTCCACACCACAATTCATTACAATATATACATCACATACTTCTAATGCAAATGGGGTCAAAACCGGGGTGTTACAAGTTGGTTTTGTAGGTTGCAGAAAGTATCTCCTAGAGCATATCAACAACTTCAATATGGATTCAAAAGTTTCTCTACTATCTCCTTTCAATAATGTTGATTGGAAGCCAAAGATGAACACATACTTGAAGAGGCAATGTCTCTTTGATGTCTCCATTAGTGCATTGAGCGAACCTGAGTCTTATGAAGAGAAGATTGATTAGCTTAATAATTGTGATAGATCTTATGGAATTATGTGTTTGGGAATGTCTCCAAATATACATCATCTCATATATTCTACTGAGTATCCATTTGAGCTTTGGAAGAATTTGGACAAAGCTTTTGGTTTACAGGAAATAGAAGATGAAGCATGGAGCGAACCCAGCATCTCCTTTTGTTCTCTCTCTCAATATTTCTTGGCCTCTACA
The DNA here is from genome assembly GCA_001517045.1 of Pseudotsuga menziesii. Classification (NCBI taxonomy): domain Eukaryota; kingdom Viridiplantae; phylum Streptophyta; class Pinopsida; order Pinales; family Pinaceae; genus Pseudotsuga; species Pseudotsuga menziesii. The sequence continues at coordinate 268,824 of LPNX010663613.1, read as the reverse complement.
TTCTCTGATGAACTTGATCATGATGAAGAAGTTTCTCATTCAGTTCATGTTGTTGCTACCCTCCTTGATTCGAATGCTTCCTCCTTCAATGAAGAATCAAATATTGAAGAGCCATCTTTTTCTGTGTCTCTTGAAGGTGATTTTTCTTCTTGTGATACTATTGATGAAAAAGAAGTAACATATGGAGCTGATATTGATATTTATGATGATCCTATCACCCATTCATTGTTCTCTAAACTTTTTATCTTAGATTCTGAGATCTATGTGCCAAATACTTCACACTTTGTGCATACCTCTCTCATTGATGGTGCGCAACCCAGTGATTTCCAGGATGTTTGCTTATCCAAATAAAGCCTTATTTGTGTAATACCACTTACCTTACTTGATCTCATGTGATTCATCATACCCTCCATTGTTCTTGGCATCAATACTCAAAACCTCCTTGAATATTGTGAACATCTCATTCTTTCCTCCTTTCATACAGAGGATTCATTACCAGTGTGTTCCCATGACTCTACTGATATGCTTATATGTGATCCTTTGGATTATGATTTAGAAGCATATTTGCAGGTTGATACAAATATCATACCACCATCCATACCATCTACCATACCTCTGAATAATCCTAAGACTATACAAATCTCGAGTTCACTAGTTGATTCCTCATTGGTCCATTATGCAATGATATTTATCTTACATGGTTTGAAGTCTTTCCTATATTTCAGTGGCTGGTTATCCATGACCTTAGTCATATTTGGACTTATATTAAACATGTTTGGATCTATTCTAAAAAATTATGGTTCAGATCTTATGCCCATCCATCATTCATATTTTTACACCTATCAGTTTCCCCAGTTGCTCATAATTTTCCTAGTCTAGCCCTATATCCTCATGGAGCCACTGAAGCATTTGTATTTTCTGTTCCATATGCTAATATTTATGATATATCAGAGTTTTATTAGCCTCATATCATATCTATACAGGTGCTACATCACATTCGAATATTGACATGTGATTTACATCACAATTTTGCAGCTATTCAGGGAATTGGGTGTGAAATAAATTGTCTTAATTTGTGTACTCTTTGGGAAGGAGTATGCACAGATATATTTTCTATTTCAGATTATGTTTGCATATCAGAGTTTGACAGCAGTGAGAAGCATTCATATAATGCTCCTACTTCGTCAGATGATGAGATACAAGGAGTCTCTCCTCTTCCTTCTTACAAGTTCTACACTGCAGCGCATGATCATGGAGTTCGTGATTTCTTCAACAAGTCTTCCATCCAGAAGCAGTTCATTCAGCTCACTCAAGTGAAGATAAGGATATTTTGAAGACATATTATTTCAAAATTTTGTGCCTTGTCCTTTCTCGAGGGAGGATTTTCCCCATGTGGTTTTTCCTCTTTCCTCACTTTTCTGAGACAGAAATAATTGCAGCTCAAGATCTCTATGTGCCAGGGATCTTGTATTATTTTGTTTTGGGTTTAGTTTTCAACCATATTGCCATCATAAAGGCAGAAGGTGGAAAATATTTAAATGATTCCGTCGAATGTTGAGTTTCCGATTCCTGAGTTCCACAGCGAAAGGCAGAAGGGTGGAAGGTAGAAAGTCAAAAGACAAGATGATCGTTTCATGGAGTTTCTGACTTTCGAGGTTCACAGTGGAAAGAAAAAAGTTGGAAGGAGAAAATTCAAAGGACAAGGTAGTATTTTCGGGGAGCTTTCGATTCCTGAAGTCTACAGTGGAAGGTGCAAGGGCGGAATGCGAAAGGCAGAAAAACAGGTTTAGTGTGGAATGACTTCTCTGCTTACATAATGGATCTGTGAAATGTGGAACGACTGTTACACTGATGTTTATGCTTAAACATGGACGTACACTGATGAACATGACCCATGACTATGTTGAAAGAGATGGTAAAGATAATTTTAAATTATTCTGCATATCAGCCAGGTGTATGGGCACCGGGTTCATGGACATTGTGGTATATCAGAACAATGGTAGAGTAGCGGGGATGTTACATTATGCTACCTGAGTAGAGTTAGTGGTCATGTTCTCCTCGTATAGGGGAGGGGATGTGACAGGTTTTGGGAATTGTGATCCAATTCCAAACCTATGGTGAACCCCTAGAACAGAAGATAGTTGTTCAAAATATTATTTGGTGTCTCACCAAGAAGTTTTCTAAGGTAGTGACTGCCATAGAAGAGGAAAAATATTTGTCTCAGGTCACCCTAGAAGAGTTGACTAGATATCTTCTATCTCGTGAAGTGCAATTCAATCAAGAAGAAGAATCATTGACCAATCCATTCAGTACCGAGGCTTCCCTCGATAGAGGTCGAGGAAGAGGAAGATGAGGTAGAGGAATAAGAGGCCAAGGGTCTCCAGCTATATAGAACAGAACCATTCAGTCATAAACACTCATATCATTCATATCACTCTCACAACTCTCAAGGTCAGAGGGGGAGAGGCAAGAGATGGACCAATAAGTCCAATATTCAGTGTAACCACTGCAAGAAGTATGGAAACTATGAACGAGAATGTAGAAAGAAGCAAGATGACCAGAACAATAGCAGAGCCAATGTCTCCAAAGAAGAATAAGGCTCATCAAAGGTGATGTTTATGTCTTATTAAGCAACTGAAGAACACTGCAGCTCAGATCTATGGCTATTAGATAGCGGTTGCAGCAATCGCGTGACAGTTAACAAGTCCCTATTCTCTAGTTTGGATTCCTTTGTTGTCACGAATATTAAGCTAGGAGATGACTTTTTAGTTCCAACAAAAGGAAAAGGTACTATCCATGTTCTTACAAAGAAAAATGAAAAGAAATTTATTCATGAGGTGTTTTATGTACCTCATTTGAATGTAAATTTGATCAGTATAGGTTAATTACTTCAGAACCAGTATGATATTCGTTTTTATGATACATATTGTGCTATCTATGATAAACCCCCCAGTAAGAGACTCATAGACAAAGTTGAAATGACCAAGAATAGAATATTTCCTCTCTGTCTCAGGGGTGCCAACCTTCGACAGTATGTAGCCCATATAGTTTCCAGTCTAAATGAATCCTGGTCATGGCACTATAGGCTCAGTCATCTTCCCTTCAAGAGTCTCAATCTCCTGCACAAACAGTTAATGGTCAAAGGGTTGTCAGTTATTCATGAACAATCCAGCACCTGTGATGATTGTATCACTGATAAACATCAAAGGGATAGCTTCCCTACTTCCACATCTCGGTCCAAAGAACATATTGAGTTAGTTCATACAAACCTCTGTGGACCCATGCAAACCCAATCCATAGGAGGTATTTTTTATTTTCTGACCTTTATTGATGATTTCAGCAGGAACACATGGATTTATTTCCTTAGGAACAAATCAAAGATATTCTCTGGGTTCAAAGAGTTCAAGGCTCTCACTATGAAGCAATCTAGAAAGTTCATTAAAATGCTCAGGTCAGATGGTGTAGGTGAATATGATTCACATGATTTTTCAAACTTATGCAAGCAACATGGAATCCAGAGACAGTTCACCGCTAGATACACTCCACAAAAAAATGGAGTTGTTGAACAAAAGAACTGGACCATGATGAACATGGCCAGCAGCATGCTGTCACATAAGAATATATCAGATGAGTATTGGGCTGAAGTTGTTTCATGCTCAGTCTACTTGCTCAACATATCACATACGGTGACTTTCCAGGACAAGATTCCTGAAGAAGCTTGAAGTGGCATTAAAACTAGTGTCGTACATCTCAGAATATTTGGTTCTGTTGCATTTGCACATATACCTAATGATCTAATGAAAAAGTTGGATAATAAAAGTGAGAGCTACATTTTCACTAGTTACAGTGAACAACACAAGGCATTCAAGCTATATAATCCTGTCACCAAAAAGGTTGTGATGAGAAGAGACATGAAATTCATTGAAGACAAGTGCTGGAGTGATCCTTCATACATTCACCAAGAATAAAGTTCAAATATGCCAGATATACCTATCATACTTCCAATATTGGAAGTACAATAGCAAGAAGAAACACCAACAGAAAGTCCACCAAGAACCTGAAAAACCAGAAGCTTGAGAGAGTTATATGAATAGACTCCATTTATTGATGAGCAACTTCAATTCTCTATTCTCTTTTCAACCTACATATTTTAATGAAGCAATGAAGGATGCACAACAGGTAAAATACATGAATGAATATATTGATGCAATAGAGAAAAACAAGACTTGGGATCTTGTTGACATTCCTGTAGACAAAACCAGTATTGGAGTCAAATGGGTGTATAAGACCATACTGAATGAAAAAGGAGAACCTAAAAATCACAAGGCAAGGTTCGTTGCCAAAGGATATGCATAGAAGTATGGTGTAGATTATGATGAAACCTTTGCTCCTGTAGCGAGGATGGATACCATCAAAGATGTACTTGCCATTGCAGCACAAAATCAATGGCCCGTGTATCAAATGGATATGAAATATTCCTTTCGTGATGGTATTCTTGAAGAAGAAGTTTATGTAGACCAGCCACCCGGTTATACTGTCAAAGTTCATGAAGACAAAGTGTTTAAGCTGAAAAAGGCCTTGTATGGTCTAAAACAAGCTCCATGAGCTTGGTACAGTAGGATTGACTCATACCTCATCAACAATGGTTTCAGCAGGAGCAGCAATGAACCCACTTTGTATGTCAAAACATAGCAAGGTGAAATGCTGATGTTATGTCTTTATGTTGATAAATTGATTTACACTGGTAATTTGATGCTTGAAGATTGCGGGATAGTCATGAAAAAGGAATTTGAAATGACTAATCTAGGACTGATGAAGTACTTCCTTGGTCTAGAAGTTACTCAAACTCCTCAAGGAATTTTTATTTTCCAGCATAAGTATGCTACTGATGTTTTGCAAAGATTCAGAATGGATAAATGTAAACCAACAGAAAGAAACATTGCTATTGGCACCAAGTTAACCAAGAATGATGATGGACCAACAGTAAATGCTACACTCTATAAACAAATGGTAGGCAGTTTAATGTATTTTAGTGCAATTAGACCTGATTTGATGTATGATGCCAGTCTTATTTCCAGATTTATGGAGTCTCCCAAAGAATCTCACTGGAAATTTGGAAAAATAATTCTAAGATATGTTGCAGGCACACTTGGATATTGCCTCTAGTACACTCATACACTAGACAGTACTTTCACAGGGTACAATGACATTGATTTTGCAGGTAGTGTTGATGATAGGAAAAAAACATCTGGTTATGATTTCTATTTGGGAACAAACCTGATCTCTTGGGCATCTAAAAAACAACCCATTGTCAGCATTGTCTTCTACATAAGAAGAATAGGTAGCATCCACCACAGCAGCTTGCCATGCAGTTTGGTTAAGAAGAATTTTAAAGGATATGGGACACACTAAAAAGGATCCCACTCGAGCTCTACAATACAGCTGTCCAAACTTAATGTATTTCATAGAAAAAGCAAACACATTGACACTTGCTTTCATTTTATTCGTGAGTTGGTCAATGATGGACAAATTTCCTTATTGTTTTGTAGCTCTAAGGAGCAGTTGGATGACATGTTCACCAAACCATTCTAAACATCTGCATTTGTATATCACAGAAAGCACTTAGGCATAGATAGTGCTGAAGATGTAGTACCAGTTGAGATTAAGGGGTTGCGTTGAACTATGGTATTGACCCATAGTATTTTTATTTCGTATTCCTATATAAATTGTTCTTAATAATGAGAAGGAAATCAATCTACCCATAGTGCTTATGTCTGCTTCTTTGTTTTCTTTGACATAAACAAGCAACCATCACAAATGAACCACTTGGTCGTTCATGTGTGCAACAAACGAATCATGGGATCCTTTGTTACACAAAGAGAAATGGAATCTGACAACCTATTGGAATACACTGGATCGAACCTCGCAAGTAGTCTAAAAGAATGGAGCTCTTCGGCACTACACAGAAAAATACCAGTGAGAAAGGTTTTGTGGAGGAGTCAAGTGACAGTGTTGATCTCTTGAACAAACCCCTTTGAGGGATTTTAAAAGGAGGATGGAGAGATATGGATTGGCTCCCAACACAAATGCAAGGAAAACAACCCCAACTAACTGATGTATGATGTGATGGGTATGACTTGAGCATGGAAAAGTGTCAACAATTGATAAAGCACATAATTTGTGATCTGTGATTAGATTTCGTAGATCCAAATTCCACTACACAGATCCAAGTTTGAAGTGTCGACCAGTTGAGAAGCACAGAATCTGCTTTTTGTGACTATATAAGGTAAATCCAAATTTCGATGCGTAGGTCCAAATCTGTTTTTTTTTCACTATAACGTAGATCCAAATTTCGATGGGTAGGTCACATGTAGCAGATAAATATTTATCTGAGAATGGGGATACACCAAATCCTTAATAAGCAATCACACTAGATTGTGGGGTGCCACAAAAGGAGGAAAACCGATCTCAGAAACAATAATCCAAATTAGAAAACAAAGGGGTCAGTGCAAGAAGATGAGGGACCTTTTAGATGCAATCCTAGTTTTCAAAAACAAGATCACGTTACCAAAAAATACAACGCGTTTCTGCTACATAGCACTTGCTATGGTTCAACCTGAGCCTGACATGTCATGGGACATGTAGGATAGGAAGCCATATCATGTACGCATTATATAACTACAAAACGCGCTCGCGATATGTAGTTATAAAACACGTACGCGATTTGGAAAACAAAAAATAATTTAAATACACAGGCCCGAAACCCGCGACCCATTTTAACAATCAAGAACGCGAAAACGAAGGCCAATTAAAGCGTTTTGGAGCAAGTTAACTGCTTGGGATTGTTGGAGGAGCTAATTTAGGTTGAGGGGAGGAGATTTCACTAGTGAATTGTCATTCAAGAAGGTAATTCAATCACCCAAAGCATTCTTTTTTTTGTCAATTTTTAACCTATAATTGTGTTTTCTAATAGAATAATCAACCCAACAACTCCCAAGCTAATGTTTGATGGATTCAAACTAAAATAGGCTATACGAATCAAAAACATCATGTCTAATAGATATTCAATGTTCCAAAAGGCTAGAAATATATAAAACAAACACAAGTATAATCCCAACTTGCATAGAATTTGATGGACAATGCAAAATTTGAATTGGGATACTAGTGAGAGTGCCCACCTCTAACATGCATAGTCAAACCTTCAAATGCAATGATTGTGCTGGAATTAACACAAAGTGTAATAAAATTTAGCAATTATTTTCATAGATAGGTGAATGCCAACATTTTAAGATACATAGTGAATGAGGGATCCAAATGTAACAACCAATATAATCATCAAAATGAAAGAAAGAGGAAATTGTGATCAAAATATGCAAGTTGGACCTTCATCTTGATCAGAATTCCATATTTAACAATCCTTTGACACAATAAAAAACACATATGACTATATAAAGGGATTGTAATTTCTAGAAGAATATCAATACTCAACAATACCATGTGAATCCATTGACCTATTTATTCTGAATGTCCCAGACATACATAGAGTCATGTACAACAACTGGAGTAAATTTATAAGCTATAAAATCTCACAACATTTAGTTCAAGAGATCTACTTGATCCTGAGAGTTGAAAGAACGACAATTTATAAAGTCATAATCACCACGAAATGTTGAGCAAAAGTGACCACTCCATACATCATATGCCTGAAATGTGGATTGGTTTTTTACATAATGTCAACTTTCTAACATTTGACTACCCATATCCCTAGATATAGCAAAGACATAAATGACTTTACTCAAACAGTCTATGCCCTTGCATCACTAGCTTTATCAACCATTTTTTTAAATAGCAAAAACAATGGGTAACATATTTCTACATGTCGAGTCTCTAAGCTCATTTACAACCAATTGTAGTCCAGTCCACAAATTCTCCATTTTCCATGTAACTTTTGGTTGGCTTCCATGGTTATACAACAATGGAAATGGTGAACACCCATGAACTTCCTAGAGTGCGTCGTGAGAGTGTTCCCAACCATGATCAAGTCAATTATATTTAGAGGATATGGTGGCAGCCCTGTATCACCCCTTTTCTTGCCTCACATGTCCTAATAGCCCCTTGCCCCTTTCTTTTACATATCCAAGGGACGTAAAGGCCAAAACATGTCAAAATAGCACTCCTGAATTCAAAGAAGTTTAAACCCAAGTGTGCATGGAAAAGTCACCAATGAGGGTGAAGAAGTTCCTTAACTTCTAGAAAGAAGTTGAATGAAACTCACTATTTAATTGTTAAATGTTTAATTTTAAGTTTTAAAAGTATGTAAGTGAATGCCATTAAATTGCTTGTAACTTGAGTTTTCCTTAATTTACATTTTCAATTTTGAAGAGATGTCATTATATACCATGTATACGTTTCTAATTATTTCCTTATTGATTTTTTTTTATTGCAGTTGCGGCTATGGACACCAATGCTGAAATATTGATTGAACTTGCCCAGTTGAGAGGTCTCAGTACTGCTTTTAGCGGTGGTGATAGGATTCGACGTTCACTTGCATTCACTTTGGATGCAATTGTTGAGACTATTACATTGTCAAGCAACATACTGTATGATATTACTTCATATAGAGAAAGAAAAAGACGTGAGTATGCTGATGGGCTTAGCTACAGTGCAATAAAAAGGTTGAAAATTACCAAAGAGCATATATTTTTATTGTTTAGGGACCCTCGCATGGGGGAAATCCCAAATTCAAATAGGCCACATATCTCTATCGAGTGGTGCACATATCAACCATTTGTTGATAACTGGATGGATAGATGGTATATGGTTTTTGATATGCCACCACACAACAACAGGGAAATCCCCTTGTATTTCCTTCGGAAGATGTATGCAGAGTTCATGTTGGGTAAACACGTAAACTATTTTGATATATTGGCGTTTCAGGGGATCGATGGGGGGATGCCCCAAAACCGACGCAATGACAGGCTTTGAGACGTTGATCACCATATCCCTGCACCTCGCAGGCAGTTTCCTAGGCCAGATGTCCCACCTGTACATCGTGTTATTCCACAGACACGTGATGCATTTTTGAGTTTGGCATGGGTTGTTGTTCGCCATAGCACTATGGTTCAACATATGGGTGAGGAAGGGACATCTGTCCCTGGTATGGTACATACACCAGGTCGTCATGGTGCAGGACCATCTTCTAGTGCAGTACCCCCATCTAATGCAGGACCATCTATTAGTGCAGCACCATCAGCACATTCCCAACCTACTTTTGAGCCTCACGAGTGCACATCGTGTGGTCGTCCATGCTATGGTATTTCGTCAGATGTTGTCTTCAGTGGGTTTTTGAGTGATATATATATATATATATATATATATATATATATATATATATATATATATATATATGTTTAATTGTAATAAATTCTTCATTTATTTTCCTCTTTGTACACATGTATAGTTTGAGCTAATATATTAATTTTGTGAACTTGTAGTTGATGCTTTATGCTGGTAGCGACGCCCCAGAGTATCATGTTCCACACTCTACATTCCATCCACTGATCCCTTGGTTGGTGGAGAGATTCCTATAGCACCCATTGCCGTATCTCACACCGAGGTAAACATTTTAAAATTTCAGTTGTTTAATACTTGTTAATTTGTTAATTTCCACATATCGTACATGTTAGTTCACTAATGTTATCTATGGTCTAATATTTACAATTATTAAACTTGCAGATGTCGGATCCTTCACGGGGGAAAGCAGTGATGGAGGTAGGATCCATGGTCGTATCGACCGAGGAAATATCTGGGCAGATGCTAGATCCTTCACGAGGGAAAGCAGTGATGGAGGTAAACATTTTAAACATTTAAAAAATGCCATTTTTTAAATACATGTATGTTCGTTGAATCATGCATGTCTAACTACATGAACTCTTGTTGACTATAGGCACCAACCGAAACACCTGGACCATTTCCTGGAGTTGTATCTCCTCATAGGCCATATGTGAACAAGGGTCAAGTGTATATGAGACGGCCTACTTCTAGAAAGAGTGAAGTTGTCCACGACCATGGAGATACTGATACCATGGTAATTTCTATATCCTTTGATGATATTTCTTGGTTAACTTGAAATCTAGTGCATAAAATGTTTTGTTAATGTTTGATTTGCATGTTTATTGCATCAGGAGCCAGAGTTTACTATTGAAAACCTTGCAGGGATAGTTGACGCAGCAGTCAGTGCTGCATCTACAATGGCAACAAGTCACACAGAGGTACAACTATTTCAACATGATCATTACATAGTTTATTATTGTTGGCGTATGATGAGGATGATGAGGATGAGGATGAGGATGAGGATGAGGATGTTCATGATGTTGATGAGGATGATGATGATGAATGATGATGGTGTTCATGATGTTGATGGTGATGATCATGTTGATGATGATGATGATGATGAGGATGAGGATGAGGATGATGATGAATATGATGATGATGATGTTCATGATGTTGATGGTGATGATGATGATGAGGATGATGATGATGAATGATGATGATGTTCATGATGTTGATGGTGATGATGATGATGAGGATGATGATGATGAATGATGATGATGTTCATGATGTTGATGGTGATGATGATGAGGAGGATGATGATGTTGTTCATTATGTTGATGGTGATGATGATGATGAGGATGGTGATGATGAATGATGATGACAAGGATGATGATGATGAATGATGATGACGTTCATGATGTTGATGGTGATGATGAAGAGGATGATGATGATGTTCATAATGAGGATGAGGATGATGATGAGGATGATGATGATGATGTTCATGATGTTGATGTTGATGGTGATGATGATGATGATGATGAGGATGATGATGAATGATGATGATGTTCATGATGTTGATGGTGATGAGGATGATGATGAGGATGTTCATGATGTTGATGGTGATGATGATGATGATGTTCACGATGTTGATGGTGATGATGATTATGATGATGATGAGGATGAGGATGATGATGTTCATGATGGTGATGATGATGATGAGGATGATGATGACGAATGATGATGATGTTTATGATGTCGATGGTGATGAGGATGAGGATGATGATGATGATGTTCATGATGTTGATGGTGATGATGATGATGAGGATGATGATGATGAATGATGATGATGTTCATGATGTTGATGGTGATGATGATGATGAGGATGATGATGATGAATGATGATGATGTTCATGATGTTGATGGTGATGGTGATGATCATGTTGATGATGATGATGAGGAGGATGATGAGGATGAGGATGAGGATGATGATGAAGATGATGATGATGATGTTCATGATGTTGATGGTGATGATGATGATGAGGATGATGATGATGAATGATGAATGATGATGATGTTCATGATGTTGATGGTGATGATGATGACCATGTTGATGATGATGATCATGATGTTGATGAGGATGATGATGAGGATGATGATGATGATGTTCATGATGTTGATGGTGATGATGATCATCATGATCATGATGTTGATGGTGATGATGATGATGATGATGACGATGGTGATGATGATGAAGGTGATGATGATGATGAAGATGAAGATGATGATGAAGATGAAGATGAAGACGATGAAGATGATGTTGATGGTGATGATGATGTTGATGATGTGATGATGATGATGATGACGATGATGACGATGATGTTCATGATATTGATGGTGATGATGATGATGAGGATGATGATGATAAATGATGATGATGTTCATGATGTTGATGGTGATGATGATGAGGATGATGATGATGATGATGTTCATGATGTTGATGGTGATGATGATGAGGATGATGATGATGATGATGTTCATGATGTTGATGGTGATGATGATGAGGATGATGATGATGATGATGACGATGATGTTCATGATGATGATGATGACAATGGTGATGATGATGTTCATGATGTTGATGGTGATGATGATGATCATGTTGATGATGATGATGATGATGATGACGATGGTGATGATGATGATGATGATGAAGACGATGATGATGATGATGATGATGAAGATGATGTTGATGGTGATGATGATGAAGGGGATGATGATGATGGGGATGAGGATGAGGATGAGGATGATGATGTTCATGATGTTGATGGTGATGATGATGATGATGACGATGGATGATGATGATGTTCATGATGTTGATGGTGATGATGATGGGGATGATGACGATGAATGATGATGATGTTCATGATGTTGATGGTGATGATGATGAGGATGACGATGAGGACAATGATGATGATGTTCATGATGTTGATGGTGATGATGATGATGAGGATGATGATAATGAATGATGATGTTGTTCATGATGATGATGAGGATGATGATGATGATGTTCATGATGTTGATGGTGATGATGATGTTTATGATGTTGATGGTGATGATGATGAGGATAATGATGAGGATGATGATGATGATGTTCATGATGTTGATGGTGATGATGATGATCATGTTGATGAGGATGATGATGAGGATGATGATGATGATGTTCATGATGTTGATGGTGATGATGATGATGAATGATGATGATGTTGATGATGAGGATGGTGATGATGATGAGGATGATGATGATGTTGATGGTGGTGATGATGATGAAGATGATGATGATGATGATGGTGATGGTGATGATGATGAAGAAGGTGATGATGATGACGAGGATGATGATGATGATGATGATGATGACGACGATGATGATGTTCATGATCTTGATGGTGATGATGATGATCATGTTAATGATGATGATGATGATGATGAAGTTGATGATGATGACGATGGTGATGATGATGAAGATGAAGATGCTGATGATGATGATGATGATGATGAACATGAACATGATGAATATCATGATGATGAACATGGCGATGTTGATGATAATGATCGATGATCAATGATCATGGTGATGATGATGATGATGATGAAGATGAAGATGATGAAGATGATGATCATGTTGATGATGATGATGATGATGACGATCATGATGATGATGACGACAATGGTGATGATGATGTTTATGATGTTGATGTTGAGGATGATGATGATGATGAAGATGATGATGATGATGATGATCATGTTGATGATGATGATGATGATGATGATGAGGAAGGTGATGATGATGATGAGGATGATGATGATGATGACGACGATGGTGATGATGATGTTCATGTTGTTGATGGTGATGATGATGATCATGTTGATGATGATGAAGGTGATGATGATGATGACGATGGTGATGATGATGTTCATGATGATGATGATGATGAAGATGATGATGATGATGATGAAGATGAACATGATGAATATGATGATGATGAAGATGAACGCTATTTTTGATTTTACAAAACGCGCACACGATTTGTTTGCACATAACGCGCACATGTTTTGTTTTTATAAAACGCGCACGCATTTTATTTAACTAAATCGCGCTCGCGTATTCTTTAAATTCAAAAATTTATTCCCTCCAAATGATAAGGCCGAGCCTCCACCCATGCTTTCGTGGAATTCCTATGCCTATGTGTCTGCTTTGTACTTTGCTTCGGATTCAACATGCCTGTGCCTTGGAGTATGATAAACCATGGCTAATTCAGCATTATATCCAAATTTTCAATATGCTCGTGTTTAGCAGTTCGTCAGATTATGCTACACACCTCCATTTTTTATGATATTTTAGAAACAGATATGGTTTTTTTTGCAGATTCTAAATATGTAAATTTTAACAAGAATACATAATTTTTTCTTTTTTTTCTTATTATCTTCTGTCATCACTCCTCAACTCAAAAAACACACTGGTAGTGTTTCGTCCATATCTCTTTCATTTCTCAACCATTTAAAAAAAGAATTGCATGGTGCACTAAAGAACACCAACCTCTACATGTTATAAAAAACTCATTTCCAAATAATTGCATTAAGACATTCAAATGCTGTACCCACAATTGATGTACCGTTTTCGAGGTTTGATCTCTTAGATAATTTTTAAAAAAATTATTTTTATTATTGGAAAAATAGTCCTGCACTAGTCCTATATGTTCTCTATATGTATACCGATTTTCGTAAGTTTATTCCATCATTTAGACACTCAGACGCTGCACCCACAAAAACATATACCTTATAATTTGTCACAAAAATAAAAAGTGCCCGTTAAAATTTATCTAAATTTAAATAGTTAATAACACTTTCAATAGAAAAAATATATATATTTGGAAAGGTCATTCAATTTTCTACATTTCTTGTTTTTTACTGATGGCAAGATTCATTGTGTAAGTGTCTCAAAATATCCATGCAAGTTGATGGATGTTTGTTTTTTCAGTTTTGTATTGCATCTAACGCACCAAAAGAGACCCTCAACTTCTTGCACACACCCAAAGGGCAAAGACCAAAAGGTTCAACGTGCCTTAAACAAACAAAAATTTGTATGTTCATGGAACTAGTTACCAACAAAATTGACCGAGAAGGAATCGACATGTAGAAATCGAAGATGACCTTGGATTGTGAATGAGACTCATAACGACACAACAAAGGAGCATAAAACATCATCCATCTTGAAAAAACAAAAAAACTATAAATATAACTAATTAAAATTTTAACACTACGTTCATCATTTTCTATTTACAACGACAATGAAAATTTCAACACTGATTCATAATTTATAATTTAAAAGAATAAAATTAAATTAATTTTCCAAAACCATACTCCCATAATGATTCTACAAACATAAATTACTGTATAGAAATTATATTGAATCTTAAATCATAGCTATAAATGCAAACTTAAATCATAACTGTAGACTGCTGAAAACCTAAATCATAGTTGCAAATACATTTAATTAAATTTATTTGGTCTTACACTCAAGAAGTAAACCTAAATCATAGCTGCGAATACATTTAATTAAATTTATTTGGTCTCCCACTCAAGAAGTAAAGGGGGTTACTAGCATGCCCATGAAACCCTACAATATTGCCAACACAGTCCCTTCTTCTGCACCATAAGGACTGAATGACCTCCCTTCATTGGTTTCAAACGTCAAAGACTTAATTATATCGGGACCACCTTCAGGATGTCCACCGATGTTCGTAAAGTATTCATCTGCCATATCCAAGGTGCACTGCAAGAAAACGAGCAAGTCAATGTGACTTACCATTTTTAGTTCGCCGTCGGATCCTCAATGTGCAGGCCATGGAAAAGTTTCTCGTTCACAGTTGGATGAATGCCTTCCAAACCATAATTGAATTGAACCAAAGTTAACCAATAATTGAATATAAACCCTAAACCCTAAACCTGGCATCCTTCTGATTGAGTTGGCTATGGACAACTCCACTTGTTTATGACAACTCTCTGCACACCATTAAGCTTTTATTTATAATGAGCCGCAGGTCCATACTAACCACATAAAAAATAAATGAACGCTAATACATTTCTTAGGTTCAGTGGAATATCCACCGCCCCTATTGCCATAGGCGAGACAATGTTGATAAGATTCCTCTTTCTTTCCAAAGAACATTGACAGGATGATAAGATTCCGCTGAACGGCCTCGACAACTCCCTTCATAAAAGAAAGAACATTGACAGCAGGCTTCAAATTTGAAGCCTTCAGAGCCCTTCAAAGTCCATTTTACCCTTCATAGAAGAGCAAAAAAAAATTTACCATGCAAAAAAATTTTGGTTTAATTTCCAGCCCATCAATAATGAAATTGAGTAAGCCTCGGTAAATTTGCAACAAAAGGGCAACTACAAAATTTGCCCTTCCAGGTTATCACTGATTCAGTGAATTGTGGAAGAGTTTGGACTTAGAGTTTGTCCAAACTTAGAGTCTGCCCCAAGTGCCCTCAAATAATCGGATCATGGATGAGGATTTGGGTCCCAATGGGCACGGACCACAGTGGGCCACTGTGCTTCCAGTGTCAAGTTCAACTTGATGAGTTGGGACTGTGACTCGGTATTTGATGTTCACTGTTAAAGAATTTAATGGCATTTGCTTGCATTACGGACTTGACAACTTCATTAAATATTAAATCTTGGTCTGAGAAAATTCCAGCCTGCCAACGGTTTTCCATCTGGCATATTCTTGTTCACCGAGTCACCTGATCTCACAACTTACAAGTCACTTGAGTATTTGAGTATATGATGTGAAATTAAATGCTCATATGAGTCATATTTATGGATGGTGAATTGATTTGACATCCCTCCATTGTGAAGGATCCGTAAGTAAAAAAATAATGGTGTTTTTTGGGTTACAACTTACAAGTTGTAATTTACAATGCATTGAGCATTCTTTGTCGAATTCGAACCTAACCTGGTCCAATGGGTCTCTAAGTTGACAGACCAGGGTTTTACCTAGTTCCAGACATTTATATCACCACCACAGGACTAGGATGACAAATCTTTGGTAGCAGGCTAGAAACACGTCGCCTTTTGTTTGTGTTCATGAATCATATCCTATACTAGTTAGTCCAGTATTCCAAGATTTATTCCAATTTCCATTCCTTTACTAGGGTTAGAATCATTTGAATCAACATTCCCAGTCTCGCACGGTACACCTAGGTTGCTTAGTCTTCCCGTCTCATCGGAGGAAGAGGGTTAGGTATCAAAGACAAAGGAAACTGGAATGGAGTGCCAACCAAAGAGAAGGTTTGTATAATATGCATATAGTAAGCTCTAAAAGAAACGAAAGAATTCATCATATACCCAACTTGAGATTATCATTACTTAATTTTTTGGGATGCTTACACAGTAACTCCTCCACTCGAGTTGATTCTAAGGGTGTCAGCAATGGATACGATTTGGAGAGGCTCGTTCCCATCATTATACCACCAATGGGATGCTCCTGCAAATATTGTTATTACGTCTCCCCTCCTCACTTGCCTCACCTTTTGACTTGAGTCCTCTTCTGATTCTTCCTCTTCCTCCCATGGTCTCTCTGATCTGCACCCTAAGCGCCCTCGAAACAAAAAATTATATTTGAAAGTCTCCGGACACCTCGCAAAAACTATACCCAATTTTCCCTCACCTGTACAGATATATCTATGATATGTAGAAGCAATTATAAAATGATTTTTTGTAACCATGTGAAATACATAAACATGCATTTGCTTAACTTGAGCAAGGTAAACCAACTTAGGAGCGTCGAAATATTGGGGAATTGAGATGGTGTTGCTTTCAATTGTCTTTTGTAGAAGGAAACATTGGCACATTCTAATTCCTCATTTATTTTGTGGTGCACAACTCCAAGGTTCCACCTATGTCACATGTAGGAACAAAAGAAGCAAAGATAGAACGTTGGGTAGGCTAGATTGAGCTTCCCTGAACTTAAATAGATTGGAGAAGTCTCTGGGAGAAAAAACTAGTATCCTGGGTTTACAAGTATAGAACAATCAGAGTTCGGGACTCATACTCTCAACTCTCCAATTTCATGTTTCGGTGTCTCCCTAATTTCTATTTCATCCAGAAGATTTTGCAGAGCTAAGATGTCGACTTGTTTGTCGTGAATTTACAGATATGTACAAAATTTTGTACTTGTGTTACATTTTATATATGGAGAAATGTTAAATGTGTTGCTTGTTGGAGTTCCTTCTCTTGTTATAAATATAAGGGTTTAAAACTTCTCCATCCAAAAAGTTGTTTGAAATTTGTAATGTATTGTGCGACCGCACATTGGCTAGACTAAGTCTCGAATACTCAATAGATCTAACCTTAGAAAACCCAGTATATAAGTGAAATCAGAACCAAAATAATGTATACTTTTCATAGGCTAGGACCATAACTTCATTTGGGAAGAGGAATAAGCAGAAAGAGACTGGTATTTGAGTTCCAAATATGTCAATGCTTTTTATTTTCCATGAATTGTAAACATTAGGTTGAAAGAAAGAAAAATAATTGAATACAAATGTTTGAATTATTCTAATTTCCTTAATGAAATCCAAAGGTTGAAAGGATCAAATATTTAACAACCGACAGTGTAAATGTTGTAGACTTCGACCCCTTTGTTTTCCTGTCAGCCTTCTAATAATGGAAACAAGAAGAAAAAATTGTCTACCAATATATCTAAACAAGGGAATCCTCGACAGACGTTCATGAATGAGGGACTCAAAGTGCAGTGAACTAGCAAAGAACATGGTTTTAACAGCCTCGCTGTCGCAAACCTCCCAAATGTGTGTTTATGATTCGCCTTCCTTGTTGACTTTGGTAGACACTAGACACCCAACTTGTAGTGGTATTTGTTGGAGAATTTTAAGTTCTCCCTTGTAGTGGACTAATAAGTACTTAACCTTTCCGATAGGGTTGATAAAATCGATATAGATTGGAGGGACTATCCATAATCCACCTAAAATTGGGGCTTTTCTTTGATCACTTCGAATTGGGTGATAAACTCTATATACATTGGAGAGACTATCCATAATTGACCTAAAATTTAGGCTTTTGTTTGATCACTTTGAATTGTGCATTTGGGGAGGACATGATTCATACCTACTTAATTTAGGGTTGATAAAAACGGTTGCTACCTAAAAGCATTAGGTGTTACATTGTGGGGTTTTTCTTTTAGGTAGGCCCAATCGCACTTGACCAATAGAGCCGCCATCAAGTGCAATCAGTCCTCCATTCAAAGGTCCTTCCAAATTCCAATGCCTTATTTTATCGGCTACCTAACGACCGACTTTTTCACCGACCCGACAGAGTTGTCCCTTATCTATGTTCAATAAACTGTATGCTCCAGGGACCGGGAGAGTAGACACTTCTTTATATATATATGGACTTGCATTAGCTAAAACAATGATAATGTTGTATCCGTGCGCGTGTCTCCATATTTGTATGAGATCTTGCTCCATGACATGAATGGAAGAAGATGCCCCAACGGTTGCCAATGTGAATCGTTTGAGGGCCATAGAGATATGAATTATAGGTTTCCACACAATAATCAAGTGTGTATTATGGTAATCTCTTGTGGGCTCCAGGAGGTTGAATAAATAGTTGTTGCTCCTAAAACATTTAGGTGGTGGCAATTCTTTTCTTTTTATTTCTGATTTACAATTATTTTGTGTGCATCTGAAAACCATAAACCATAATAGAACAAAACAAAATTAAAATTAAAAGTTTAAAATACTTGATATTTGTTGGAGAATTTGAAGTGTTTTGACAAATTAGCTAGGAAAAGATGTCCATATTGGAGAGACTTGGAAATGATTTTTCTATTTTATTTCCAATTTCTAGGATATTTATATAATTAAGGGTATAGAAGGTATTTACTTTTATGAGGATGAATCCTACATTAGGGAGGCCACATGGACAAGAACTTGTAATGTATTCATTGGATGTAAACCATTTCAATTTGTATTGACTTTGGTTCTTTCTTTGTGCTACTTCCCTTACTATAGTCTACCTACTCACCTACTCTTACTCTTTCCTATGGCATGGATAGATAGATTTGTTTATGAATAGTTCATGAATAGATAGACTGAACCATTATAGGCACTACCAGCATTCCAACTCAATTTCATTACATTATAGGAACTACAGGAACGGAAAGCAATATATAGGGAGAGGAGAGTTTTCTATTACATAGGTAAGATAACATGTTTTTCATGGTTCATTTCACCTGGAGGAGTATATCTCCCTCTTACTATTGTGACTAGTCTTAATCACTTTTCATTTGGGGTACTAACTTATGGCTTAGAAATGATTTTCTTTTCATTTCCAATTTCCAATAAGTTTGTGTACATTTGACCATTAACTATAAATCATAATCGGAAAAAAAACAAAAACAAAAAAAGGTTTAACTTGGAATGTGAAATTAATCAAAGAGATGAATTGCTAAAAAAACGTTTTTTGCCATAATTGGCCTCATTTAGATTCTTAAAAAAGATGCTCCTCTTCAATTATTGTAGTGTTCTTTAATGAAATCCATGTTAAATTTTATTATAAAAAGCAATACAATATTAAGTTGTAGATCTTAATCTTAAAGTTTTAATTTTTATTAGAATTATGCCTTTTAGGTTATACTAGAGTAAATGAGATATGTTAATTCCTGTTGTTTTTTTACATTAAATATTTCCTAGGTTACGGCCAATAACTCACTAATTATTAAAACATTATCTTAATCATTCTTTTATATAAAAAATTGTAGTATTTCTAGGTTAGAGTTAGATATTACATTTAGTTTTATAGTTTATAAAAAATAGGTTAAGACAATTTATTCATTAAGAAAAATATTTAATATTAATAAATTTAATTTAGTTTTTTATTCTATTCTAAGTTTAGAATCATTGTAGCAATTCATCGTGTTTGTTTTAATCACAACTTAAAATTCCTTATTATCTAGCTTAACATTTTTAGGGTTTGGATTTGGTCTTAGTTATATAGTCAACATTATCAATTTCCTAGTTTTCTCTTGAAATGTGTATTGATGATGAATCTTGATAAAGGTTTGTAATGTTGACATATCAAATGGAGTCTACAATTACCTTGGATAACACTCCTCAAACCTATCAACCTAGAATTTAAGAGAAGAGATTGTAAATATGTTTTTTGGTCAAGATGACATTTTTGAATCATGTAAGGTTCACAAAGAGATTACAATATATAATAGTCCTTGTTTTTTGTCTAACCTTTTCACATAAATATAAGATGGAATTTTGAAAAGATAATTGTCGAAGCCCTCTCAAACTTCTTCTTGTGTGATATTTAGATACTAGTAAGATCCACATTAAAGTTTGAAGGATACTTTTTCAATGTGTTTGAATAATAATTATATGCACCGAGTTTTGAAAACAGAAATGGGAATCCCTATCAATCCCTCTCATTTGACATCTAGATGTTAGTAGACTCAAGACTAAAGTTTGAAGGATACATTTTCAAGTGTTCTAATACTTAGGTTTATTAAAGTGAAAACGATTCTTAGGGGTTAGTTGGAGTTTGAAATTGAATGGCTAGTTACTCATGAACTAGGTCCATATGGAAAAACATATCAATTAGCTTTGTGATGGTATTTGTGACTTTTTGTTGTTGTTAATGGAAATGTGGATTAGAAAAAACTTATGTTTTCAGTTTGAAAGATAATAATCCAATGATTTTAATAGCATGTAGAAAAGTTCATTTCAAAACATGTAAGCTAAAATGTCATGGAAAAGTTATTCTTCTAATTTTTTTTACTTTTATGTTTGTTTCTTTAAACCATTGTTTATGGTAATTATCAAGTGGTCACAACAAGTATCAACAATTTTAAATCATATTTTTAGTTTTTGTTATTAATGTTAGGAATCTCATCCCTGATCTCTTTTGGCCTTGTAACATAGCACTTCTAGTAGTATAGCTCTTCTCAAAACAATTCTAGACACAAATAAGCTTTAGTACCCCATGAGGCTACTTTCATCCCCAATTTCATATTATTCATTCAGATAAGGTAGTGAGTAGTTCTCAACTACTCTAATCACTTTCGCATGAAAGGAAACAAACATTTCCCATCATAAAATAAATAGGCCAAAGAACAATGTAATACAAGAAACCAATACTCCTAATGGTTATCACTATGTTCACATTATCAAAAAAAAGTACACCAATCTCTTTCTAAATGAGCTTTGTCCCAATCTCTTTCTACATGTTCTTCATTCTCAACCTTTATTCTAGTCTCTCCTCCTCTATACTAACTCTTGAGTAATCCCCCATAAAAAGAATTTGGACGTGATAAATCATCATGCACATGGTTTACCTCACTAATTCCATGTAAATGTTGAATCACTTGCCATTTCTTCTTAAATTGTCATTTTTTTCTATACATAACTTTTAATAAATAATGAAATTTTATTGTGCACTTACATTTTTAAATGAAAAGAATAAATTATTTTTACATGTCAACATTGAAGAGTTCAATTTCTCACAGCCCTTCAAAGTGAAATGGAACCTACCCCTGATTGACAGGATAATAAGATTATGCTGCACAGCATCGACAACTCACTTCATAACCAAATTTGGCAACGTGGCCACATTTTATAAAAATATATAATTTCGGATTTTGATGCATATTCTGTACCATAGTCACATATTTCATAGGTTGAGTGGGATGTCTACCCCCAATTTTGCTACAAATTTCCCTTTCTCTTTCTCATGAACATTGATAGCAAGGTTGACGGGATGTCTACAGCCAATTTCGCCTAGACTGCCACGTTTCCAAATTCCACAATTTATTAAAATTAATAAAATTATTTAAGATTTTGTAGCATATTCAAGTATTTGAAAGGTTTAGTGGGGAGGCTGGGATGTCCGTTGTCAAATTTCTCTTTCTCTTTCCTATGAACATTGACAGCAAGGTTGAGTGGATGTCTACCGCCAATTTGGCCTAGCCTGCCACGTTTCCAAATTCTACATTTTATTAAAAATAATAAAATTATTTAAGATTTTGCAGCATATTCACTTGAAAGGTTTAGTGGGATCTCCATTCACAATGTCGTGCAAGACCGCCGTTGCCATGGTCAAAAAAAGGCCGCAACATTTTTTATTGTTTTTGTTTCTAAAAGAAAAAATATTTTTTTGATTTTTAATTGAATCAAAGGTAATTTGTTACATTTTCTAGTCTGCACTATCATTTATGTAAATCTAACCACAATACATCAAAATAACAAGAGCCATGTGGTGGCAATGTCCTCGACATTGTGACATGTCATTGGAGCTTAACTTAACAATAAACTAGAGACTTTTTAATAGTACGAACTTACAACATTTTATCTGAATTTTATTTTATTTTAACAGTGAACATGTATTTTTGGATAAAATAAATTATTTTATTCATCAATATTAATTTCAAATTATTTTATTCATAGAGATGAATGTATATGTATACACTATTAGTATTTAATAATTAAAACTAATTATTATTTATTTTCATGTTTTCAAAACATGAGAATAAATATACTTACAACCATTCTAATCTAAACTAGTGACAAAATAAATGTTGTAATTAAATAAATGAATTTGAAATTCTGATTTTGAACTTTATATTACATAAATTCACCTTAGATATTAATGGATTTCAAAATTTATATATCAAGTATAGAAATGGATGGATCTAGATACGTCTAGGTAATAGGTTGGGGATTACAATAATTTTTTTTTTAGGGATGGATAGCTAGGTCTGACTTAAAATTTGCACTGCTATTATTATGTAACAATTGAAACATAATCTACATAATAAAATATTCCAGAGCCAAATTTGTTCTCCTTTAGTGGACACCCAAACCGGGAATTTCGGTCAAGCCCTTTGAGCTCATCAAAATCTTCCATGAAATCATTTCAAAACATTAAACCTCAAATTAAATTAATATTTGAGAATTTCAAAGCAATCTCCTTTGAATCATATTTAATGGTATTAATTAATTTACAAAACCCTAGAAAAAACAAGGCCAAATGGTAGCACCCAGTACAAGGACTTCCGAGCTGCCATTGACACTATCTCTTTTAGAAATAAGCAACGAGGAGTAATCAATATTATACCTGGAGTTTACAAACAACCCGTCTATATTCCAAAACAAACAATCTCATCACACTCCAAGGATTTTATGTAGAAAAGACTAACAGATAACACTTCCAATAATCCCATTAAACATCATCACCTGTTGGAAATGCTCTCAGTAATGTTCATATTTTTCATGTTAAGGAAGAATGACTTTAATTCATAATGATTTTCAGGATAAAAGCATGATTGATATTGGAACACTTGCCAATGACTTTAGTTTATAATGATGTCCATATTTTTCCACGAATAAATCATTTAATAAATGTGGATGAATAAATATCAAAATGAAACTAATCAATATGGGCCTCTCACCGTGAAGGCCATTAATGAATTATAAAAACCACTTTTCACTTCAAATGGGTTGCATTTTAGGTCCAATTTAGTCCAGGCATTACTTAAAGCTTATTAATAGAAAATGCAAAAGCAGGCTAAATATGACCAAGCACTTGTATGATCATATGAAAGAACGGAACAAATTATGAAGTGCAAGATCCTCGCATGGGGTTCTTGAATACATCTACCATGTCATAGGCTCTAGGTTCTCTGCTTCCTTATGGCGAGATTGGGTCCGAGCCTGCAATGGAAATTTGAACGCATTATAGTATGAAGAAAGGGAAACACATTGAAATATAAAAATATTATTTATAAGATCATATGAAGGAAGGGAAATGCATTATAATATGAAGAAAAAATTAAAACTTAAAAGTAATAAATACCAAATTCGGTTATTCCATATATGAATGTGTACTCAATACATCCTCCAACATTAATTCATATTCAATACATCCTCGAGCCTTCAACAAGTCTTAAAAATGGTATTCACGCGAGATCCTTGCCTGGAGGTTGTAGAATAGTTACGCAAGACCTACCATGTTGTAGGATCTGGGTTGTGTGCTTCCTTATGGGAATATTGGGTCAGACCCTGTAATCGAAACTCAAAAGCATTAGAATACTAAGAAAATATTAAACCTTAAAATAAAATCTTTCATGTGCGGGTTTTGAAATCCACATAAATACAAAAAAATGTGAAATTGTATTGTTTTTTCTGCTGTTGTGTTTAAGAGGGATCACTTTTCTCCCTTTGGTATTTTTCAGAAGAAAAAATACCAGTCTTTGTTATTCAAATGAATCAAAAGACATCATTTACAAATCAATATGATGACTGATAATAACAGATCTGTCTCATGCAAATCATAGAATGACAATACAGAACAACAATACAAAGAATAAAGTCTGATCGTAGCAGACTTTCCTCATCATCCCTGAATAAATCAGGTTAGAAATGCTTATATGAATCGAAGGTGAACTGTAAACAAGACAAATCAGAGCAGAACAGGCTGGTAGAGTGGACTCAAACTGATCAATAGATACTCCATCAACTGCTGAAAAAAGCTGAAATATAATATAGAATCAGCTACTCTAAAAAAGATCAATATTGCCTCGGTTAATTACCAAGCCATCCATAATTTCAGAAAAAGAAACCAGTCCCATATCCAATTGCAAGGCTTTTTTTGAGAGTTCATCTGCCAGTGAATTATGCTCACGATATGTGTGTTTAAAGATCACCGGAGGGGACAATTGTAGCATATATCTTATGTCTTTACACCAATGCATCAGAGATGGAACATCAAGTGCTGAATTTCTATTAAGCCATGAAATAATAACCAAGGAGTCACCATATATCAACTGCAAAGGGATTCCCATCAATAATCCGACTCTTAGAATTGCCCAAAGAGCCAACAACTCCTCTCTGGTGTTCGTACTTCTGCCACATCCCATAGAAAAAATAAAATGATGAGAATCATTGACAAAAATCACAAATCCTGAGCCTCCTAGATTTTCTGCAGCAACTCCATCAAAGAATCCACAAGGAAAACTTTTTAACGGAACAGGACCAGGATTACGGGATTTATGAATTAAAATAGGCACAGGGTAATAATTTATCAGTCCTTCAATCCTAGAAATCAGAGCTGATAAGGATGGTTTCTTGCTTTCAAATAAGCAGTGATTCCAAAGAAGCCAGATTCCCTAGAAGATAAACAATGGAAGATATTTGAAAAGAGCAGATCACACAGTAGAGGTAAACCAGTGGTCCAAATAAGAATGAACCGAGCTAAATGCTGGAAAAGAGCACTTGAATTTATCCTCAAAATGAGTGAAGATACGAATAGTGAAGGGACAGTGAAAAAATAAATGATGAATATCTTCCAGGTTACCTTCGCAAAGGACACAACGACTGGGGCCATTGAATCCTCTACTTTGTAATTGCTCCCAGGTTAAAATCTTCCCTCTAATCATTAACCAAATGAAGCATTTTAATTTTAGAGGAATATTCAATGTCCATAAAATTTTCAAAACTGAATCATTACTCTCTGAATAGATATTAGAGAAAATGCATTTATATCCTTCAGCTGCACTTAATGCCCCTGTAAAATTGTTGTGAGACCAAAGAATTGAATCAAATTGATTAGAGAGACGAATGCAGCCATATTCCAATCCTCGAATATAATTATCCCAAACAGTTTTCCAATCACCAATAAGATCAAGTTTTACAGAAGTAAACCAATAGCCAGTAGCAAAGGAAGTTTGGTTACGGGCTTGAGAAAGGGTGCATATGCCAAAATCTTCTAAATAATCTCTCAGGTCTCTTGGAAGAGCAAAGGAAGATCCCATACCGATGAGCGGGTCTGCACCCAAGCTGATGGATTCACCATTACCCACTTGCCAGATGATACCTTTTCCAATCCAAGGAATAGTAGAGATGAATCCCCTCCATATAATTGAGGCATTTCTATAAATGAGGCTTTTTTCCCTGAACCATAAATGCAGAGGCTTATTTTTCAGATATTTGACAGCAATAAGAAGATTCCAGATTCCTTTGCTATTTAATGCAAGCCAAAATCTTTTCATTCTCAAGGAAAGACTAAAGCTAGGAAGATGTTTAATTCCCCAGCCGCCATGAGAGGTAGGACGAGGCAAAAGATGCCAATCCACAAGATGGAATTTTTTAGTCTTTGATGAAGAACCCCAAAGAAAATAAAAAATCATCTTTCTGAGCTTGTCTGGAATTGAGTTTGGGATCGGAACCAAAGCCATCCAATAAACTGGCATGCTTGATAAAACAACGCGAATAAGAACAAGACAACCTCCCATGGAAAGGAATCTATTAGTCCAATGAGAAATTTTCTTTTCAAATTTTGATACTAGCCAGAGCCAATCCTTTACCAAGTAACCTGAAGGCTTAAGAAAGAAGCCAAGATAACCAAAACCTTTTCGAAGATCATCCACTCTGAAAAGGAGAATATCTGTAATTCTATGAAGAATGTCCTCATTCAGGTCATTTTGGAGGAAAGTATATTTGTTCACATTAATACTCATACCTGAGGCCTCACAGAAGATATCAAGAATGGCGTTGAAGGCTAACCACTCTTCAAAAGAACCCAATCCAAATAAGATCACGTCATCTACAAAAAGTAGATGAGTGAGAGAAAACTAATATGAAATTTTGATTCCTTTAATCTTTCCATTCCTCTTAGCATCCTCCATCAACAGACTAAGCCCTTCTATAACCAGAATAAACAAGAGGGGAGATAGAGGGCACCCCTTCCTGATTCCTCGAGAGGCTGAAAAGAAAGTAGAAGGAGAGCCATTAACAAGGACAGCAAAATTGGCTGAAGATATACAACCCATAATCCAATTTACCCCCACAAGGGGAACCCCGATTTGAATAAGAAGAAGACGGATGAAAGTCCAATTAACTCTGTCAAAAGCTTTAGATAAATCCAATTTAAGAATGAGAGCACATCTTTTTCTGGAATTGACAGTGTGCAGAACCTCTTGAGAAATGGCTATGGGTTCAAGGATTTGGCGATTTTTAAAAAAACCAAATTGTTGAGGAGAAATAGAATCATCAAGGAAGGGTTTAAGCCTCATTGCAGCAACTTTAGAAATGAGTTTATACACTAGAATGTAGAGAGAAATGGGGCGAAAGTATGCAAAGGAGACAAGCAAATCAATCTTTGGGATGAGAGTAAGGAAAGTAGAATTGAGAGCATGAGAAACTCTGCCTGAGGTTTTGGAAGTTTCCACTAGATTGACCAAAGACAGGCCCAAAAGGTCAAAGAAAGTTAAATAGAACTCAACCAGCCATCCATCCGACCCTGGCGCTTTATCTTTCTTAAAGAGTTTCAAAGCCTTTTCAACTTCCAAGATAGTCACCGGTCTAGTAAAAGCTTCTATCTTATCTGGACTGATAAAAGACGGAAAAAGACGAATAACCTTGAGCTGAGCTTCCAGATTAGTCAAAAGGTCATCTTCAAACAAGGACTTGAAATACCGAATACCAAGGTCTTTAAGACTTTTATCATCTGAAACCCAATTGCCCAATTCATCTTGAAGAGTCCAAATCGCATTGTGATTTTTGCGAGATGAAGCCACCGCATGAAAAAACTTAGTATTAGCATCCCCTTTTTGAGCCCAGGTAATTCTGCTTTGAAGGCTGGCTGAATTAATTTCATGATCAATCAGATTTTCAAGTTCACCTTTAAGAGAGTTCAATTTCAGTTGTTGATCTTGATTTAAAATTGCTGTGTGAGAGGAAAGAAGAATAGAGCTTATTTCCTTTTCCAGAGTAGCAGACTTGTCTTTCATCTTAAATGTTTCTGCTTTGGTCCAAGCTTTAACCTTCTCCTTTAGAATTATAAGTCTAGAGTGGAGATCCTGCATAGCATCCAAGGAGGGGTTTGAGAGAATAAGGGGCCATTCAGTACGAACCATGTGAATAAAGTCCTCATTTTCTAACCAATATTGGTTAAACTTAAAAGAATATGCACAAAGACTTTGAAAATCAGTCCATTTGAGAATCACAGGAAAGTGATCAGAAATCCCACATCTATGAGTCCACATCATGTACCTAGGAAGCGAGCTGAAAATATTATCCGACAACAAAAAACGATCCAATATTTTTGAAATACCATCTTCCCCTATCCTTCCATTCCTCCAGGTAGGACCAACACAGGGAGAAGCCACATCCACTAAATGATGGTCAGAGAAAAGTTTAGAGAAAAAAGATCCCAAAGGGTCAGGATGCGCTTCGGAGCCCCAAATTTCTAAGGCATTTAGAGTCAGATTTAGATCTCCAGCTAAAATTATATTTGGAAGAGAGAGAAGGCCGCCCGAGGCCACAGCATTCCAGAAGGATTCCCTATTGAGGTAAGGTCCATATCAATTTAGTATGGAGAGATTGAGAGAAGACCCCCGGATCGAAGCTTTAAGCAGAATAACAGCACCAGTATGAAAAGCTTTGCATTTAATGAGCTTCGGATTCCATCCAGAAAGAATGCCTCTAGAAAGGCCATTAGAGCTAAGGGCACAAAACTCCCATCCTGGGCAATGTTTAGAAAAGGAAAATAAAGCAGGATAAGGACTAGTCATGGTTTCCTGAAAGAGAACAACATCAGGACAAAGATAAGATAGAAAAAGATGGAGACTTTTTTGTTTGGGCAGACTTCCCAAGCCACAAACATTCAGAGAAAGGATGCGCATTAAGAGACCGAGAAATCAGGGGTCGTAGCTCTAAGGACCCGATGGGAAGGAGAAGTGAGAGAGCACTCTGCTACTTTTAATCTTTCGGATAAAGGAGTATAAGGAGCCTGAATAATATCAGATGAGTCAATAGGGATCTTTGTAGATTTTTTCTTTCACCTAATAGTAACATTCTCACATCGAATTGAATTAAGAGGGAGAACCGAGGGGGAAAGAGGCGTCCTATCCAAGAAAATACTCAAAGATTTTTGCAAAGAGGGATCAGCAAAGGAAGGGGAGGCAGCAAGACTAAGAGTATGTGAACTCGGGAACCCTGATTGGCCAGAAGAGGAGAGTGGAGGGAATTCTACCTTAGAGAACAGAGGTAAGGGGGAGTTAACAATCAAAGGGCTCGAAGAAGGGGAAGAACTTAACGAATTAGCATCGGAAACTCCAGAGAGAATTGGCACTGAGAGAGGGCAGAGATCAAGGGCTGAAGGGGAAGGCTCCGGTAACAAAGAAACAGTCTTAGGAGGATCAGAAGAGTCGGGCTCCCTAAGAGGGATACTAGTGAGAGGAGGTGAGCTAACCAGGGAAGGAGTAATTCCTGAAGGCTTTGAATCATTTCTGGTACTAATCAGTGAGTCAATCAAAGCCAAATCAAGGTCTGACACTTCCCCAAATAGTGAAACTACATTATTTAATTGACCAGAAGAAGAGACAATTTGAACTGGAGTAGAACAAGTCTGAGAAGGCGAATTCAAAGGATAAATTACAAAAATATCAGGCACAGAGTGCTTAATAGGCCCACAACACATGGATTGATAGGCTCGGCATAAGTGGCCTGTCTCTAGACACACACTGCATCTAAAGGGGATTCCTTGAAATTCCAAATGCTGAATAAACAAACGCTCATGATAGAGTATCTCCACTTCAGCTGGAAGGCCTTTTGTGATATCCAATTCAATAAGAATTTTTGCCTTCCTTTTATCAAAAGAATTCATGAAATCTTCCTCAAGCGCTACAAATATTCCTATAGTATTACCAACTCCTTCCAATAAGGACCGATTCCAGAGAGGGAATGGGAGCCCTGGGAGAATTGCCCATAGATGGTGCTTTTTTACTCTTTCTCAAGCAGGATCAAAGTTAACATGCCAACAATCTAGCACCAATGAGCCATTACCCACCCTCCATAAATGGCTAAGAACCTCTGAAGCGTGCGACTCTTCTAAGAAAACAAAAACTATCCAACCTCGAACTAGCAAGCTAATAGCTGGAACATAGGTCAGAAATGGTTTCCAATGCTCGGAAGCCCAAAAAAACCAGTCTTTTTTTTCCAAGGAGACATATTCCAGCCTACCAATTAACGCACGACGACTCAATGCTTCCACCCTATCCATATAAATATCCTTTCCAACCACATAACGAAGCTTCCCTTCCATAGTTCTATAGGCCTTTTCCTTTCTACGTCTCTGGAAATGGGCAGAACCATGGTCCACCCGGGGGTCGGTAGACCCATCATGGGTCTCCACCATTTGGTCCAAAAGAAATGACTATCCAAGAAACAGTCAAGACGATACCTCAAACAAAGCAGGCAACCCAAGGATGGGGAGGATAACAGCAGAAAAGGTAGGGTTAAACACTCTAAAAAACCCTTAAAAAATCAGCAGGAATCGACACAGGCACATAAATGAGCAAAAATCATAAAATAATGACAGTCAATTGAGACCTCCCTCAAGCCTGAATAAACCAAGTCTGATTAATTAAAAGGGCAGACTAAAAAGGAATGTAATCTCCATAAAATGACCAAAGCTAGACGTCGGTAAGGGAACATCAAAAGGAAAAAGGGTAAACCCTACGTGAAACCCACGAACCTTCGGACTGAAGGACGACGAGTGCATAAAAACCAAACATCCCACAGTTAAACCCAATCCTCCACTAAATCCAGGACAAAACATAAAAAACACATACTGCTGAAGGATAAACCCTGGTTAACTAAGATTTCATAGAAGAAAATAGGGTTAAAAATTCATCATTAACCCACGGGCAATCGAACATGGAAACGACAAAAACCCTGAAGTCATCACTAACGCACAAATCAAAACTCTAACAACCACGCATGGAGGCAGTCAAACCCTAATGATTCCAAGTCCTGACAGTCTCAAAACGGTAAGAAAAGGCATGTGCTAGGACAGCCAACTCGCCCAAATCTGGAAAGGATGAGTCACAACCCAAACGACGTCAAAAAAAGGTGGCAGCATCACAAAAATAAGAAGAAATCAGATACGGGGTGCGAGACCGAGCCAATACCGACTAAGATGAAAACTGAAAACAGAAAACTTTCCACTTCTTTTATACTGGTTGGTACTAGTCCTCAATTCATGAGGAGGGACTCCAGCCACCGGTATAGGCTAAACCAACAGGTCAAGCAATCCGTCAAAAACCAAGACAAAAACCAGAGGGAGGGCGGAGAGACGAGAAGCCTGGCCAAACAAATAGAAACCACCAAACACTGACAACCCAACAAAAAAAAACAAGTACGTAGTCGAAATCTAGTAATGACTTATCAAACCATTCCTGGAGAACTCCAATAAAAAACAGAGAGACATAGGATTGTGACAGGATACCCAAAAAATAGAGAGACCAACAATAAAGGTGGCCCTATCAACAGGAAACCGTAACGAAAAAGAACAGGCAGATAAATAACAAATAAAGGAGCGGCCAGTACCTAGAAGGCGAGCGGAGACCAATTCCATCCTTCCAGTAGCCTGGGAATTCCTGCCTTCAACCTGCAAATTACAAACCCTCGCTCTTCCATCGCAGAGCCAATTCCATATTGTTAATTCTCCCTTTGGTATTAAAAAGGCTTAATTCTAACCTTAAACAAAAACTGCAATATGTTTGAACTAAAATGGCCAAGAAAAGAAATTATAAATACAAATGCGAGCTTAGAAGGAAATGACCAACTAAATAAATCGTAAATGAAAATATGAATTGGCTGACCAAAAAATTCATTCATAAATACAAATTTGAATTGAGAAGAAAAAGGTTCTGTATTACCTTGAACCTTTGCGTTGTCCTCAAATCTTACCAAATATTTTCGCATGTATCAATATTCATTGAATCATATTCAAGATGGGAAAGCCATCATTCATGACAATCATTACACGTGCCTCCATTTTATCCATTGAAGAGAGAGGTGCCTTGAAAATGGAACTTTGAAAGGTATAAAATGTGGAAAAGATTAGGGCACGATCCAGATATCTTACAGGTGGATATGCCAACGAGCTGAAGACGGGTGCATCCCAGTATGGTGAGTATTACACATATATAAAAATTGCTTGAAAACAAGTCACATCCTACAATGCAGTTGCATAAATATTTTTGATGTTTATTGGCATGAGTACGACATAACCATCAATGACCGAATTGTGTGAAAACAAGTCAGAGGTTGTACTACATAACTATCAATGACTAGTTGCAGAAGTACCATATAGCAATTAATAACCAAATTGCAGGAAAACAAGTTACATATAGTCAATAAATAGTTTAATAATCAACTGCAGAAATATTTTCCAGGTTTAAATGGATGACGCACGACTCCACTGTCAATGTTACCAGGCATTCCCAAAACACACTTCATAACTAAGACTAATCAAAACTTAACAAATTTAGACCCTAAGAGAAAATTAATAGGGGTGAAATATATATATATATATATATATATATATATATATATACAACCTCTGTTGCGACCTAACAAAAAATTATATAGACTGCATGGACAACGTGAAATCAATATGGGCACCTGTATGATAAAAGTTGTTATTTGTTGGGTAGCAATTTGATTAATTTCAGTTACCAAAAGTTGTAATTCTAATCATTTTTTTATTCTAATTATTCTAACCATTTTTAAAATTTAATTCCAAACCTACAGAGTTTATCCATATCAGTCTCTCTTTACTGTGATTTCAATATTTTAAACTGGAAATTTGAAAATTTATTCAAAACATAAAACTTTTATATAAATATATCAAAATGCCATATTACACATTACCGAACAAAGAAGGAACTCAGATGCAATCCAATATCAAGGATCTTGAGTTCGGGAATTAGACATGTTGACGCTTTAATGGAAACCACAACATTATTTGTAAATGCAACAACTATTAGTTATTCAAGGAAGCCATACTTATATTTCTTCCATATTCATCACAAAGACGATCTATAGAATCATCATCTCAACTATGACCGGTGGATGGGTGGAAGTACTCTTGACCCATGATTTGTTTCGAATGAAAATGAAAACAAGCTGGAGGAAGCTCAATTCAAACAATCCATAGACTCCAATCTTTTTTCATTCTTTGGATGCATTGATGAAATGAATCTTTTAAAAAGTATAGAATAATATTAAGCTATGAGCGTGGTAAACTATTAATGGAGCCTTAAAATCGAATGAGAAAAAAACTTAGAATTACCTTATATAGAGGCTGTCGTAAATCCAAAGCCACACAGAAGTAGTCAATAGCGTTGAATAGAGGAGAATTACTGGAGTTCCGGGTCTGAACCATGTTTAAATCATACCTACTTTTATTGTATTGAAAAGCTAGTTCCAAGGAAGTGTAATTTCGCATCAAAGTTATGTCTTCAGTCTTCCTTTCACCATTTATGGTAACATAAAATGTTCTAGATTCACACATACTTAGATTCTCGATCTTTGCAAAATACAATAGCATTAATGACTTGGTCTCTTCTAATGGTGTTAGCTGAAACAGAAAGGGGGTTGAGTTGTTTGCAATCCATGCGCTTTGGATGACAGCAGTTGGAGGAAGGTCTTCGGTATTGTTAGTTTAAATGAACTCATCAGAGCTTGCAAGATATGAATATGTCAGGCCAATATAACAATCTGCTCCTTGTGGTAGAGAGGACCACAATTAACCAATTTGCACAACAGAATTGAAAATTCACGTCTGAAGATTGAACATGACAAATAAAGCAATATAAATACCCACCTCTTTAATTTATTCTTATGTGATTCAGCAATCAACATTCTTGTCAACCCTGCATACATTCAATTCATTAGGATTGAAATTATGAATTGTGAAAAATAGTGCTTTAATCAATATAAACATTACACATTTTACAACAATACTAGGGTGTAATTAAACCCAACCTGCCATCACATAAACATGTAATATAGCATCTGTGATGAGAAAAATACCCATTAACAACACTGTAAAAAAATGATCCACAATAATACAAACTAGACCAACTAGGAAAATTAGGATAAGATTGAAGATGGACTATGGGTGCTTATAATAGAGATCCTATAGATCATAGGACCTCAATAAATATCATTTTTTTTCCCGTGTTTTACAACAATTCTCCTTTCTTTTTTACCTGGGTAGGACTATGACCTTAATAAATAGACCAATGGGATCAGTTTTTTTCTTAACAACAAATTTATTTTCTTTGTGGCCCAAGTAGGACTTGGAACTCAATAAATAAACCAATGGGTTCAGTTTTTTATTTTATTTTTTTATAGTAACTCTCCTTACTCTCCTTTCCTTTGGCCTGAGTAGGGGAATATTTCCCATGGATCCCAATACTGAAGGTTGCAATACCCAAGAAAAAGTGGCAATTGCTAACTTGCTAATCTAAGTACTAACTTGCATGAGCTACATAGCAAAACAATAGATGGACTATCTAAAGAACTCCCTTTGGAAAATTAATCTGTAAGCTATGCAAGACATGTCATATGCACCGGTTAACTCTTGGGACATGTCACTATGAAGATTCCAAAGTAGATGAAATAAGCATTGTCAAGTGTCTATTGGGAATGGAGCCTGAATTACCACTGCACCATAGCTCAGCCAACAATATGATTAGATTTATTAACAGGCTCACATGAAAATTCTTGGTCGTTATGGCTACTGGTTTGGAAAAGTGTCTTTCAAAGTATATGAAATAAGCATTGTCAAGTGTCTACTGGGAATGGAACCTGAATTACCACTGCACCATAGCTCAGCCAACAATATGGTCAAATTTATTAAGAGGCTCACATGAAAAGTCTTGGTCTTTGTGACTACTAGTTTATTAAAGTTAAAAACAGTAAACCTCTATGACAGGTTAACTCTGATATGGAAGTCAAGAAGACCAAACACAGGTCCCTTTTGCTACCATCTCGCTGTAGATCAGGTTTACAACAACCAAACATGTCCCAGGAATTTTGATCCTACTTCTGCCAAAAATTAGACTGCTCCAGTAAAACAAATGCAAAAATCCTAACAAAAGGAAGCTTCTACTAGAGATCAAAGTTTCAAACACCGACTATATCACTAATTTCTCGACCTCAAATATCAAGAATGGAGATGCACTGGGCATTCCCATTGCCTATTTTCGGCTACCAGAGCACGTTAATATATATATTACATTAATGTTCACCATCAGAGAACATTATAAAAAAATTAAAAGGGATTAATCTTTTTCTTTGTCTTAAAATGATGCATAAATTTAGAAGGCTAGAGAATTTACATACATCTCAAAAAATGTTTGAAGTAGTCATGGCAACATGAAGAAATTTCTAGCAAGGAGTTGCATGCAAATAGCCACACAGTCACTGCAAACGCAACTCCATGAATGAGCTTCGAGGTTGTTAGAGTGGTTCATTTCCCATTGCTCCTAGAAATGTACACTGGGAGTAACACACGGGAAACTGCATTAAAATCTTCTTACGAAAGCCCATCGCCGGGTCCTGGGGCACAATACCCTAGGCAAACGTCGCATGCACTAGACCAATGAGCATACAACAAAATAGCTTTAAAAAAAAGAAATGAATACAACCCAAAATTAAACTATTGAGAAACTATAGAAAACACAAAAATTTCTTATTTGAAACCTCGACTAATCCTCCTTAGCGAATCATATATATCCCCTGTCTGGGACATAAAAATGGGCAGGGAGATACCACTGATCTTTGAGCCAGCTTTTTTCCCCACCTCAGCTTGTTGTACCTGAGGTTGCTTGATAGGGAAAGCGATTTTTGGGAAAGTGACCAAAATTTCTAGCAAAATTAATTAAAAATATATAATTTAGATTTTCGATGCATATTTTGACACATGGAACTCAAAAATGTAGTGTTACTATATATTATTTTAATTTTTTTAGTTTTTTCTAAACATATTTTAGAAAAAATATATATTTTCTTAATATTTGTATTGATATCTATATTAAATAGAATAAGATAATGTTTAGACAATTTGTATTTTTTTTTGTTTGTTTTTGCTGAAACCTTGTGATAGATAAAATGGTTGGAATCATAGTTTCGGTTGCTCGAATTATAATTTTGTTAAAAATTTCAAAGACAAATTACATCAACCACACAATTATCAACACCATTTAAACACCAACATTTCATGTGGTAAAACCCCAGAGGGGAAACATCCTCTCAGGAAACGTATTGAAACTCATTAATGAAGAATGAGAGATTACATGGCGAGCCTAAGCCTCACAAACAACTCAAAACATTACGTATCCCAACCATGCACTATATACTTCATGAAAGAAGTTACATGAGTAAACCGTTGCGAGTTATGCCCGTTATGAGAAACTTCTCATAAACACACGTAATGAGAAACCTCCCATAACCATATTAGTTTAGTTGTCATTTAACAATCCCCACCTTGACAACAAAATTTACAAATACTTTTCTCAATACTATTGATCACCTTTTTTCCAAACCAAGAGAAGCTACACGCCATTGTAACTTCTCTGACAATACTGGTTTTGTGAACATATCTGCACAATTTTCTTGAGTATGGACCTTTTTCAGATCTACTCCACCTTCACTAATGGCTTGTCTTACAAAATGATATTTTACATTAATATGTTTAGACTTACTATGATAAACATGATTTGTAGCCAAATGAATAGCACTTTGACTGTCACAGAAGACAAGCACATTGTTCTGCAACCTTCCAATTTCTCTAAGAAGACCTCTCAGCCAAATTGCCTCTTTGCAAGCATGTGAGGAACCAATTTATTCAACCTCTGTAGTGGATAAAGCAATTGTTTCCTGATCCTTTAACATCCACCTTATAGATCCACCTGCAAGAGTAAAGACATACCATGAAGTAGACCTTTTCTTGTCCAAATGACCTGCAAAATCTGAATCAATAAAACCGCATATAGAATCACTATTATTGTTAAAGGTGATACAATAGTCACTAGCACCTCTTAGGTGTACCAAAGCACCCATTCCACTACATTCCAATGTTCTTTTCCTATATTTTCCATGTACTTACTAACAACACCTATTGCATGTGAAATATCAGGTCTAGTACACACTATTGCATACATTAAACATCCTATTTTATTGGAATATGGTACATGAGATATATAATCATTTTCTTCAACACTACTAGGACATAAACCTAAAGAAAGTTTAAACTGGGAAGACAAAGGAACATTCACAGGATTTGTCTTATTCATTTCGAATCTTTCAAGTATTTTCTCAACATACTTCTCCTATGAAAAACTAAGCTTACCATTTCTTCTATCTCTATGTATCTCAATACCCAAGATTCGTTTTGCAGCTCCAATATCCTTCATATCAAAAGTCTTAGCCATCTGATCCTTCAACATGGTAATCCTGTCCATGCTTTTGCTCACAATAAGCATATCATTAACATACAATACTAAGATAATGAATATGTCATTCAACCTTTTGAAGTATAAACAATGATCACATTCACTTTTAGTATAACCTTGGCTCACCATAAAAGAATCAAACTTCGTGTTCCATTGCCTGGGTGACTGTTTCAGGCCATACAATGATTTCTTGAGCTTGCAAACTAATCTACATTTATGATGTTGTACAAAATCTTCTCGTTGTTCCATAAAAAATATCCTCATCTAAATCTCCATGTAAGAAAGTTGTTTTAACATCTAGTTTCTCTAACTCCAAATCAAGCAATGCAACTAATGCTAACACAATATGGATATATACAAGCTTGACAACTGGTGAAAAAATCTCACAATAGTCTATAACTTCCATTTGAGAGCATTAGGATTTATAATCCTCCCTTGATTAAACTGTGTATTAGATTATTTTAGCCTAACTTAGGAGTTTTATTTAATTATTGGGTCCACTAGTACCATTGGGCCCACTTGGACTAATGGGGACACATGTACTAGTTACTAGAGTGTGGGGAACAGCAATGGACGCTAACTGCCACTGACTACACTTGCATGCATTGGTTTAGGCACCTCCTAGGACATTCCCTACATTTTAGGAGCCACTAGGAGTCCCGACACCAAATTCCTTCAGTTAGTTGGAGTTGTAACTAGTTAATCTTAGTTATTTTCCAGTTACTTTTAGTTAGATCACAATCAACTCAGTTAGCGCCAGTTATACATGACTGCATGTGGATAAGGTGCTTTTCCTCACCTACCACTTCAGTTAGACTGAGTTAATTGATTATAACTTATTGTGTGAATTGATTAGACATCTGGAGGTAACCACTTGGACTCCGATAGTGATTGAGACATCTTTAGTTAGCTAGTCAATCAGATACAGTCACATCCAATTGGGAGATTCAAATTCATCCCTAATGATTGGAATTCTTTTTCTATGTAACACTATTGTAAAACCAAATATTGTAGTGAACATGATACTATAATTATCTGAGCTATCCTCATTTGTTTCCTATTATATTTGATTTGTTCAATGTGTATTGTCATTCCTTTTTTACTGCATCAATAATTCTGGACTCATTGTTTGATGATCTAAATGGAACAACAATTCTAACATGGTATCAGAGCCATTTCAAGCAAGCTTCATGTCTGTCTACTCTCCATTGAACACCAGAAGCAACTAGGTTTCCACAAAAGTTCCGCAAGGAGTGCCTTGCTTCCTCTGAATTTATTCAAGTCACGGTGTAGGCATGACAGACCTTGAGAAAGTGTTAATGTTGAGAGGGAAGGCATGATTCTAATATAGTTTGAATGTTTTAGTGTTTTACAATGAAATTCTATAGGTGTTGCATAGCTTGTGTGAAGATTTTGTCTTTTCCAGCGGAGAATTATGGATTCTCAATCTCTTACACCTTGGATCCTAACACCCTTCAATTATGTTGATTGGAGGGAAGATGTGCAGTTGACCTTACGCAAGCATGGATACTTCAGGATAATAATTGGTAGGGAGGTCAAGCCCCATCATCCAGTTGAGAGAAACAAGTTTATGAACAGCTTAGGTGAAGCTCTCAGTTATGTATGTACTCACATATCCATAGATCTCCTCTTCCACCTTAAAGGTTTGAGGACTCCCAGGGAAGCTTGGGATATGCTTGAAAACTTGTTTGGAAAACAATATGAGCTTCGAGAACACATTCTGAAGAATGAGTTGGTATCCTTACATCCCAACAGTTTTGAGACGATGCAACAATTCTTTACTAAATTCAAGTTTCTTGCACTACAATGCAGACAGTGCAGAATAGAAATAAAGGATGAGCAATATGTGCTCTCCATAATCAGCAAACTAGGTCCTGAGTATTCTATATTTGTCTCAATCTTCTATTCTGAGAGAACTTCCATTCCTAAATGGAAGATTCACTCACTTTATTCCTTTGTCAAGTCCTTAATACAAGAGCAAGAGAAGTTGATCCAGATGGGAGTCGTCAAGTCTTCCAAAGATCAAGCTCTCCTAGTGACGCACTCTACCAAAGCGCAAGATAAAGGGAGATCTAAAGGGAAGGAGCATAAAAATACTGATTCAAAGCCTAAAGAGAATCATAAGACTTATGAAGGAGCTTCGGGATCTAATAAGAAGAAAAGGTTTGAAAAGAAAAAGTGTCCCTAATGTATGAGGGTTTTCATCCAGAATACTCATGCATGAAGAAGACCCTTGACCAGTTGAAATCTCTATTTGTACAGAACAATATTTCTCTTCCACAAAATGCAGAGATGTATGATGATGAATATCATACTGAAGAACATGAGAGATGCTTGCATGCAAGCCTCATTCCATCGAAGGTTTATTTGATAGATTATGGAGCATCCAACCACATGGTTTCCTCCATGAAATCCTTCATCACTTTCCCTCTATGAGGAGGACCTAGTAGTCATATGGGAGATGACTCTAAAATCCAAGCTGTTGAAAGAGGTTCAAATAAAGTCTAGCATGATGAGTTCATGCCCTCTCCTACTGCAAAGAAAATTGTTGAAGATGAAGAAGAAGCAAAATTTTCCTCACAGTCAATTCGAATTGAAGAAAGTCTCCTTGAAGTGACTCCTTCTCTTTATGCTCCGAAAGTGTATGAGATCTATGATATCTCATCTCCTCACATGGATGATCCAGAATAATACATTCGAATCTCTGTTTTTGAAGAAAATCTCTCTTTCAATTCTTTGCAAAAATTCTCCAGTGATTCTTCTATTTTAAATTATGTGCATAGTTTACTGATGATTGTTTCAGCAAAATGAAAAGGAATTTGATTTCTCTATCTCTAATGATGTTGCTAGTGTGTAGATAAGTAATACCATGGATATTTTGGAAATAATATCATATTGTAGGAGTGATCCATTCACTCTCATTGATCTAGAGCTTCCAGTAAATTCCTACATGATTGCATGCACCAATTTTCAAAATTTTGAAGAAGGAGAAAATTGTGCATCTACCATCTCGGTGGAGCACACTCTTAGACCTTATATGAACCTATTTGGATCTGATATGATCTTATTTGGATCTGATATGATATTATTTAGTTCAGGTTTTACATTTCAAGAGCTTTCAGTAAGGCTTCTAGCTGATGTCATCAATTTTGGTGTGAAAAATCAAGTACCGCAAGTCTCCTTCAAAATTGTTGCTAGGGATTTGATATCATTCCTCACTTTTGGATCTGATATGAAATTTTTTGAAACTGATCTGATATTTGGTTCAATTTTTAAGTTCCAAGAGCCTTCAGTCATGCTTGTAGTTGGTTTCATCAATTTTGGTGTGACAAATCAAGTACCGCAAGTCTCCTTCAAACTTACTATTGGGGATTTGATGTTAGTTTCCTCTTATGATTTTGATGATATTTTAATTTTTGAATAATTTATTATTTCTGAAGCTATATAAGATTATGGATCTCAATAATTTGCTCTCCATGGTCCCAGGGCTTCTCTACCTATCTATTTGATCACATGCTCATCTCCTCATAGAACTAGTGAAGAGGGAGACATTCTGCATTTGCTTGGACACTTGCTCCTAACACTTAGGGCTGATTTTAACTCACATGGTTTGATGTTAAAGGCTACAATATATCAGTTGTTTGGGTGTTCCTCACATGGTTCAAATTCTCAAGAACCTTTTCTCTCTCCTCAGTTGATTTCAGTTGCTCTACATGGGTCCATTTTTCATCCAGTATCTGTCTATATTTCTGATTTAGTTGAGCATATTATTATTCTTCCAAAGAGGAAGATTCATCTAGACATAATCATTCAGTTTGGATTCAGAGGTTCACATGCACAAATTCAGGATGTTGCTGCATAGAAGAACCAAAATAGTGCTTTGTTGCTCCATAGTGCTACAAATTGCAACAAAATATTTTGCAAGTTTTTTACTTGTATTTCCTTATTCCTGCTTATCTTGAGGGGAATTTTTTCCCATGAGGTTTTCCCCTATTTCCTCGGTTTATTAAGCATCATTTTAATCTTTTAGGCTGCACATGGGTGACTTTTGGCCTTGTTGCGAGGGCCCATGGTTTTCCAAGCTAGGATTCAGGGGTGGTGTTAGGAT
Organism: Pseudotsuga menziesii; assembly: GCA_001517045.1. NCBI lineage: Eukaryota > Viridiplantae > Streptophyta > Pinopsida > Pinales > Pinaceae > Pseudotsuga > Pseudotsuga menziesii. The sequence goes on along the minus strand of LPNX010663613.1, from coordinate 226,966 downwards.
TTATAATCCTCCCTTGACCAAACTATCTATTAGATTATTTTATCCTAACTTAGGATTTTTATTTAATTATTGGGTCCATTAGTAAAATTGGGTCCACTTGGCCTAATGGGGCCACATGTACCAGTTACTAGAGTGTTGGAACACCTATAGAGGCTAACTTCCTCTAACTTCACTTGCATGCATCAGTTTAGGTTCCTCCTAAGCCAGTACCTACATTTTAGGAGCCACTGGGATTCCCAACACCAACTTCCTTCAGTCAGTTGGAGTTGGAACTAGTTAAGCTTAGTTATTTTCCAATTCCTTTCAGTTAGATCACAATCAACTCAGTAAGCACCAGTTAGACATGATTGCATATGGATAAGACGCTTTTCCTCACCTACCACTTAGGTTAGACCGATTTAACTGATTATAACTAATTGTGTGACTTGATTAGACATATGGAGTTAACCACTTGAAATCCAATAGTGATTGAGACATCCTTAGTTAGCTAGTCAATCATATATAGTCACATCCAGTTGGAAGAGTTGAATTCATCCCTAATGAGTCAAATTATTTTCCTATGTAACACTATTTATAACACCGGATATTGTAATGAACATGATGCTGTAATTATTTGAGCTATACTCATATGTTTCCTATGAGATTTGATTTGTTCACTGTGTATTACCATTCCTCTTTTACTGCATCAATAATTCTGGACTCATTGCTTGATGATCTAAATGGCACAACAATTCTAACAAAGAGTACCCTTTTGTGGCCAATCTGGATTTGTATCTTTCAACCTTACCATCAACTCCTTATTCAATTTGAAGACCCACTTACATCCAACAGTTTTTCTATCTTTGGGGAGTTCAGGCAATTCCCATGTATTTTTTTTCTCTAGAGAATCCATTTCTTCTTTCATTTCCATCTTCCACTTCGCATTGTCAACCCAATCAATGGATTCCTAAAAACAAGAAGGTTCTCCATCATCAGTAAATAAAAAATATGAAAAAAAATTAGTATATCTCTTAGGAGGATTTCTCTCCCTTAATGATGTTCTTTGTGTAGGCTATGGGGTTTCCACAATTTATTGAATTTCTTCATCTTCTATGAATTCTCTCTCACCAGAAAGTTCTTCTTGTTTCTTTGAGTCATGAGAATATTGGTTCTCTAGCTGAATTATTTGTTTTGATATTACCTATTCCTGTTCCACATCAACTCTTACATTTTCGGATTTAATCAGAGAATATTCATAAAAAATTACATCTATGCTAATGACAATTTTGTGGGTAGTAGGATACCACAATATATATCCTATCATTACATCATCATATCCAACAAAAATGCACTTGTTTGATCTATGGTCTAACTTAGAACATTGATTTTTAGGAGTAAGCGCATAAGCTTCACAACCAAAGATTTTCAAATTTGAATAATCACAAGAACGACCAGTCCATATCTCTTCCAGAACTTTGCAATCTATTGCCATTGATGGTGACTGATTTATTAGATAACAAGTAGTAGAAATTGCTTCTGCCCACAACTCTTTCCCCACATTATAAATACTAAGCATGCTCCTTGCTCTTTCTAGAAGAGTCTTGTTCATGCCTTCTACAACGCCATTTTGCTAAGGAGTGTATACATTTGTCTTGTGTCTTATGATCCCTTTATCTTTGCAATATTTTTCAAACTCTCAAGAAGTAAATTCAACTCCATTATCCATCCTTAAACACTTGATTGTACTGCCAGTTATTTTTTCTACCATAACTCTAAATTGTTTAAACATGTTAAACACATCATCTTTTGTTTTAAGGACACAGACCCAAACCTTTCTAGAAAATCATCTACAAATAATACATAATATTTTTCTCCCCCATAGGAAATGGTAGGAGACGGACCCCACAAATCAGAATGAAAGTAGTCAAGAACACCTTTACTAACATGACTACCTACTTTAAATTTTTGTCTACACTGCTTTCCAAATATACAATGTTTACAAAATGTCAAATTCAGAGTTTTCAAATTTGGAAGCAATTTACGATTCATTAATACCTGAAGTTCCCTTTTCACTTATATGAACAAGACACTGATGCCATAATTTAGTGGATCCTGACTCTTCTTCAGATACTAATGTAGTACCATTAACTTGAGTTATTCCAACTAGCTTGGAAAGGTTTCATGTCCTCTGTGTCTTCATGACCACTAAAGCACCCTTGGAAACTTTTAGAGTTCCATAAAAACCTGTAAACTAATGACCACAAGAATCCAATACTCCCAAAGTTTTTTTTTTAACTCAGGTACATGTCTAACTTATTTAAGTGTTCTTATAACTCCATCAAAACTTTTAATTTTAACACTTCCAACCCCAATAGTTTTACATGAATGATTGTCTCCTAACATAATTATTCCATCATTAACTGTTTGATAGGAAGAAAACCAATATTTATGAGGACATATATGATGTGAAGCACTAGAATCTAATAGCTATTCCTCATTATATTCAGAAATATTATAAATAGACAAGACTTCATCAATCATACCTAAATGAGAAGTCTTAACTGAATTTGCCTCCGACTTGGAGTCATCCTTCTTGGATTCTTGTCGCTTCCAACAGTCCTTCTTGAGATGACTAGTCTTGTTACAGCACCAACATTTTAATTTGCTCTTTCTACCCTTCGATTTAGAACTGGAAGTACCTATTGAATTTTCTCCTTTCTCTTTGGTTCAAACTCTAACAGCCAAAGCTTTTGGCGAAGAGGTTTCAAGACCGGTTTTGTTCCTTAATTCCTCAAATAATAATGCTCGAACCACATTGTCAAATTCTAAATTATTAGGTGTACCAAGGATAATGGAAGAAACTACTTGAACCCAAGACTTAGGTAAAATACATAAGATATTTACTGCTTTATCTTCATCATCAATTTTAACACCCATACTACTAAACTAGAAAATAAGAGCATTAAAAACATTCAAATTATCTGCTATATTTGCACCTTCTTTCATTCTCATACCATACAGTTGTCGCTTCAAGTAAATTCTATTTTCACTGATTTGGTCATATACATACTTTCTAACTTGTTCCATAAGATTGTTGCTAATGTCTCTCCAACAATGTCGAACAACACATCATCTGCAAGACATAATCGAACTGTGCTTAGTGCTTTGGCATATAAATCCTCCCATTCATCATCAATCATGGTAAGAGATCTTTTTCTTTTTCCGTCTAAGGCTCTCTGTAACCCCTGCTAAACTAATAGATCCCGCATCTTTAATTTCCATAATTCAAAATTGTTTTTACCATTAAATTTTTCAATTTCAAACTTTGTGCTAGACATTGTTGATTTTTTTTGAATTTCTCTCAATTTTTTTTCCAAGTAAACAACAGTATATTATCTCGAATAAATGGCTCAATGTTGAAATTTTATTGTTATATATATATATATATATATATATATATATATATAGATAGATAGATAGATAGATAGATAGATAGATAGATAGATAGATAGATAGATAGATAGATAGATAGATATATCACCCCAAAAACAAGAATCCACCTCTCTTAGACGATTACGTGTTGGTCCTCATTTTTCTACACAACGGGTTTCAACTATGAATATTCAATCTTCTCGGTGGGATGTGGTAGGAAGAATGCTAATTTCTCCATGATCCTGCTTCACACATTGATCTCCTCCAACCATCCAGGCAGCGTGGGTTTCGACTCTCCTCCATTCGTCTAGGTAGCAACACTCTTCCACGCTTGGGTCAGCTCTTCCATGAGCTTCTCTCTAGGACATGCTCCTTTCTCTAGGCACAAGCCTCTTCAGTACAGTTCTCCAATGAGCTTTCTCATGACCTTCCCAATCTTCACTATTTGCCTCTTCTTCACGGATTATCCTCAAATCCAAAGTCTCTCTTCACACGGTCTCTGATACTACTTGTTAAATATCTCAGAGACAAATTACATCAACCACACATTTATCAACACCATTTAAACACCAACATTTCATGTTGTAAAACCCCATAGGGGAAACATCCACGCAGGGCCTGAGGGACTGTGTAGCAGAGAAGGGACTGATTCCTTGGGTTGGGTGTGTGTGGGTGTCTTAAAAGTCAGGCTAGTTCTGGTATAGGTGTTCCTAGCTCTGTAATGAGCTCACCATCTTAGCATTTAGCCTTTCCCAACTCCTTGGTGGCCTGATAAACCTGACCATGTTGGCTTGGATGTCTTGTTGATGGCCTGATAAACCTAACTGTGTTGGCTTGGCTATGTTTGTGTATCCTTGGCTATGTGTAATCCTGTTTGTTCCTTACTCCTTGGAGAATCATGCCCAGCTCGGGGGTGGCAGTGTTGCCGAGAGATTGATGAGCACGCTGACCTATGGTAGGGTGGAACATTGCAGCGACGTAGCTGGTTGCGAAACGAGTTCTTATAAGATAAGTAACCTTGTCTATTTTACTTCTGCAATCGTATTTTCTGTTAATGAATGTGATGAACATGTTGAATGCTTGTAGAAACGTATGTTTGCTTCCGCTGTGTATGATAAATGATCATGTATGCATGTTCTAGTTCAAAGCATTTTATTTCAGCATTTCAGCCATTTTATGAATGCACATGTTCATGGGGTGGGTAGCCCGGATGGTTAACGCCATGGTAGCATCCTATTCGCCGGTTAGAGGGTCGGGGATGTTACACCAATACCTACAATATATTGGTTCATTTTTTTTAAATTTTAAAACCCACAATATGAACTAACGTGATAGGATATTGGTCAACAAGTGAAGCCCCTATGTTAAAATTGAACAAATAAATATTTAAGAGATCTTGGTCTTTTCTTTCTCATTTCCCATTAAAGAACGAGGAGCATCACATGGACTTTTACCTAGCCATATATTTATCTTTTCTAATTTGGAAGGTTTCAATTAAAATTTGAATCAATGATTCAATTAAAATTTGATTCAAATACAAAATTACAATAAGAATATAAAGTGGTTGGTTGGAGGCTTAAAGAGGAACAAAGCTAAGTCAAAAACCCCAAACATGACAATCTATTTTGAATCTTCAACCATTTGATACATCATTCACATGTTTATATATTTTTTGATGCTATATGCATCTCATGTTTATATGTTTTTGGATGCTATATGCATCTCAAGGTTGTATATATTCAAGTTCATTATTTTTAGTTTGAAAAAGTTAATAATTGAACAAACTCACTTCATTTTGTGTGGAAACTTTTCTTAAACTTATAAGGATTTTTTCTAAATTCATAGTTTCGCTTAATTCACAGGAATTTCCATTATAAAACTTTACAAGTGATTTATAATTTGAAGATGACTTATAATTTGGAAGAAATGAGGAATAAATTCATTCATAATTTGAAAATCACATATAACATCATAATTTGGAACAAATAAGCAATAAATAATGACAAAACTTTACTTTGCCAAAAACATTGAATTTGTTCATTTATAAGTCACTCCTTAATTTTCATATTTGATATATTAGTCCTCAACTTATTCATTTTTGAGTGGCAAATATAACTCTAAAATTTATTTCTTGAATTTTGTCAAGTTGGTTTATTTTTATGGTTGCAAAAAAAATTGGTCTACTCCCCATTAAGGTTCAAATCTCATGTTATAACTTGATGCTCTTTGTACCTCATTAGTTGAATATATATAACAAAAAGTAGCTTGTTCATTACCATGATTATCATAAAATTGTTGGCAAAGGATCAGATTTTCATAAAAACAAAATCTCGAACTTTAATATTCGATGGGAAAATATTAGCACTAACGTTTAAGTCAATTGGGTCTAGCCCAAGTGGTTGTGGAGGGAATGCTATATTCCTGTGCTATAAAATGACGTTCTTTGTTAAATATCATGATCATCATAAAAGTATTGGCAAAGCATAAAAGTTTTCCTAAACAAAATATTGAATTTTGATATTCGATGTGCAAGCATTAGCACTAACTTTTATGTTGATTGGGTCGAACCCAAGTAGTTGTTGGTTAGAGTGTTACTCTCCACCTAGGTTCTATTTCCATTAAGATATCATATAGTTTATTGAAAATAAATATTTATTGTATGTTTATTTATTACTGAAAATATTTGTTTAAGAAAAATTAATAAAAGTTAGTTTACTTAGTTTATATCTTTGCTTGTTGTTAGGATTATAAACGAGCAATACAATATAATAATGAGCGAGAAATAAACATTATCACAAGCAACCACATATAGACACACAATATACCCTGGAAACCCCATGTGGGGAAAACCAGCACCAATGAAGATCTTCATTTCATGGCCAAAACCGGCTATTCGGGCCAAGTGAGCTAGCCACCTCTCAGCTCCAGGCCATTTTACAATGGAGCCTCCTCAAGCCTTATAAAGTCTTCATCACATGCAATACCATAGGACAATACCATGGGATACAACAAACCATGTGCTAGACCTAACCACCTTTGACTCAATCCCGAGTCAAGGTTAACCCTAACAATCCCCCCTTTAAACTTGACTTGGAGTAATCACCAACTCCCCTCAAAGTTTTATCGAGGAATCTCACATACACCCCCCTATTACCTAGGTCTATCTCCTGACTTTACCGATGAGTTACTAGGGGTATGCATGCCTTACCAGGTCTTACAGCCATATGCCCATTTACATGCAAACCCCTCCATTAGAAATTTTTTTTTTTTAATGTGCCTTCATGGTGACTACACCATCACCATCAGTTGCTTCATCCTCTCGCTTTCCATGCTCGCTTCCTTGCTTGTCTTTTTCCATGCTCCCTTTGTACCTACATCCAAACTCTGTCATTGATGTCCATATAAAGAAAAATCCATCTACCAGATTACATGGGTCATCGGCCACTGTAACCGCCAGTTCTCTAGGAATTCTCTTCACGTACATGGCTCATCAATCTTGGTCCCAAAACCGAGATTAAACCATCTCACATTTCTCCCGCAATCGAAGACTCAACCTATCCGATCCACATCAAGCTAGGCTACGAGTACACCTGCCACCCTCGTACCTACCTAGTGGTTCATTCCACACTTGATGCAACATCCCTTCTTTGCGCATAAGAGGGATACCTTGTGCTTTTAGCATCCAGAGAAATCCAAACTTGCCTACAGCTAAGTTTCACATGGACCAAAAAATTACTGCTAGGGTGTCAGGTACCACCGAACATGCACCCCACAATTTGATTCAACATAGAAACACCAACGAGCATAACCAAGCCAAACCATGGCTCTGATACCAGTTGTTAGGATTATAAACGAGCAATACAATATAATAATGAGCGAGAAATAAACATTATCACAAGCAACCACATATAGACACACAATATACCTTGGAAACCCCATGTGGGGAAAACCAGCACCAATGAAGATCTTCATTTCATGGCCAAAACCGGCCATCCGGGCCAAGTGAGCTAGCCACCGCTCACCTCCAGGCCATTTTACAATGGAACCTCCTCAAGCCTTATAAAGGCTTCATCACATGCAATACCATAGGACAATACCATGGGATACAACAAACCATGTGCTAGACCTAACCACCTTTGACTCAATCCCGAGTCAAGTTTAACCCTAACACTTGTAACGTAATTAGTCACTTAGCATGGACACCATAATTTGTAATTTGTTCCTATCAAAATATGGTTCATATCTAATACATATAATTTAATTGTTTGTAATTGTTTTAGTGTATATGATATTATTTTTTGATAATGTGTTATCTCATATGTTGATAAAAAGAAACAATTATTGCTTTTTGGAATTCACTATGTCTCACATAAAAAAAATATTGTTTTGAAAACCCATTACAGTGAATGATATTATGGATTTTTGTTATATGAACACTACAATGGCTTTTTTCTCTAGAGGGTATACACCATGTCTAACCACTAATATCACATTTTTGTAATGTTTTCAAACCACCTTAAAGACACAAATGACACATAATGCATCCCCTCATTATATCCATCAAATTACCATATAAACCAAAAACACCCCTAAAATGTCATTCATTGTAATGGGTTTTCAAAACAATATTTTTTTAATGTGAGACATAGTGAATTCCAAATGACTTGCTTGTAAAAACGATGCATCCACTTCATTACCTTAAGCTATTCACATAACCAAATACAGTCATAAAACAAGAATTCTAAAATTGTTTTAATTTAAAGAAATTAAAAAAATATATGTAAAAATAAAATTAAAAAAATCCAATCCAAATCTTAGAAAATTACAACATAGATTGAAAAATTGCATGTCGGAGAAAAAAGAACACTTTGCACTTGCAACTTGAACATGTCTCTGGAGAACATGGAAAATTCAACCATCTAAGATTCTATATTTATTTGCATTTTACAGATTTCATTCCTAACTCGATAAGGCCTATTTTTTACACAATTTTCTGAAATGAATTAATAAAGATAATGTGAGATTTCATAAAATATGCTTTTGTTGAAGGCTAATAAATGTATGTCTTAATAGCCATAAGAACGACATCTATACAAGTCTATACCATACTTGTAGAGTACCAATCCTTATGAAGTTAAATACAATTTTAAAAATCAAGAAATAGATAAATAATATTGAACTCAGGACCAACTTTAGCGAAAAAAGAAAAATCAAAATTTGCAAGTCAGATTAATATCCATACATTTATCCAACTTAACATTTAAGAATCAAAATAAATATATAAATAATCATTTGCGACCGTTTTAACCATTTAAAACATATTAATTATTGCTATGTTTTTTTTCTCGAAAGTATAGTAATTTGTGTTTTTCACTTTAAAGAATGATTCAACAAACATGAAATAAAAAATAAAGTGTAATTCTCTTAACTTTTTAAAATGGATTTATAGGAGTTTATTTTGTTATAGATTTTTATTTGTTTTAAATTAACAAAATAATCACATTTTAATAAAAGAAAATTTTGTTAAAAAATGCTTAAATGCACCTTGCAACTTCAAGGAAAGGTATTGTTGAGGCCTGGAAATTCGCAGGCAACAACAGCAAGGGATTCTCCCCAGTTCACGTTCCCAACTAGCTCGTGACTGTTTGGTGTAGGGAATCCGTCCGATTTGCGGTCCGGCTACCGTAGGTCAAATAACAAAAAAAACAAAGGTTTTACCAGTTGTGGCCCGGTCCACCGTGTATATTTTTGTATTTTTTTTTTTTGACTTAATGTATGAGATGGACGTGCCTAATTAACAATGCAGGGTGATAAGGATGCAGGGAGCAGTCACAACGTGATGCCCAGGTTCTTACCTCTCGTCTTAGCACCCACAAGCATCTAAATCACAAATGCAGAAATAAAGTAAAACTAACTATCTCTAGAGAGCTGGATTAATTTATGAGTAATGCAATACTGTTCATGTATTATGGAAAATCACAGATAGCTGTTCTTATAACCAAACATATAAACATGAATAAAGAATACATGATAAGATAGCTCATCAACAGTTAAAACTCCCATTACTCATAGTGGAAAACATCGTAAAGGTACTGAAGAACATTCAGACAAGAACATAGGTTAAGGAAGTTAGAACGCTCTTACAGCTACTGAGACACAGTTGAAAACGAAATAGTTCACATTCAACATTGCTCATTTAATCACATTGATACATTCCACATAGCACTTTCTCCAACAGGCAAAATTTGCAGTCTCTGGTTGCAAAACGAAATAGTTCCTCTTACAAGCATTAAGTTACAAGTTTTCCAGGGAAAAAGCCCCTTTGTAAGTTCAAACTTTCAAATATTTAAACTACAACCCCAAATCGTTTGGGCTGCCCCCAAACGTATCACCTTTCCGTCCCTCAAAACGTTTCATCTTCCCATTTTATTTTTTGTACGCATTCGTGATCTGATTAGTAACTGATAGATCTTTCGGGTCTGTGCCTTTGTCGCTATTCATTTTGTCTTTTCCTTTGTTTGTCCTTCTTGTGATCTTGCTGGCCACAATTCGACCTTTTCCAAAACTGCCCAGATATGCTTTCGCGCCGCGGTAGTCTGAAAAATCCCTTGAGTCCACCTGCGATTCATCAGAGTGTATCATTCATTGGGATTACATTCTAAAACAAAACGTCAAATTCTATCAATCACACGGCTGCTCAGCAAGAAAGATCATGCGTTGCATTACTGTTAACACGGCAGGGCAGACTTATCCACAGCCGCATAGGCGGGCTTTTAACAGGCGATGGGTGCTGCGAAACACTTAAGCACGTCGGAGTCGAAAGAGTTTAGACCTAAGATGCGGGCGGGAAAACTTCAAATCGGAAGTCGAAAAGACAACGACATCAGAAGCCAAGTGCTTCGCACAGCCACAACGGCGGGAAGAAAAAGACTACGGACACGCAACCCGCATCGGCGGCGAAGCGCTTTTCACTTCGGGTGCTTAGCTGGTTTGAGAGCCGCAACGACAGAAGATCAAAAGGCTATAGCCATGCGACACGAATCGGAGGGCGGAGCGTTTTACACTTCGGGTGCTTAGCTACTTTGGGAGCCGCAACGACGGAAGCAAAAAAGGACAACAACCTTCGATCTAAGTGACAAAAACTTTAAATTTGGCAGCGATTGAAACTGTTTCACCTCTGAAACAGTGTTTTTTAAAGGACAAAAGGCCTGACCCATTTTCAACTCAGCAAAACAAACTCTAAATCTGCGATCTACAACAATTCCAAACATGAGCAATTTCTGAAAACCAGGACGAAAGATAATCTTCAAAAAACCATCCAAAATTAAAGCACGACCAAAAGGTTCAAGGATCCAAATGATTAAAAACCACGCTAAATTATGAGGAGGGACCAAAATTTAACAAATTTGGGGAAAACAGTTGCAGCTGCAACAATTGGCGACTACCTGGTGAACCTAGATCTATGGACAATTTCCTCCTTAAGTAACAGACTGTTTAACAATAAAAACAATCATGTTGAATTCTTTTAGATGTATGGATTTCCCAAATGGTAGATATATGAACTTTGAATCATTGAGGGTAGTCCAATTAGGAAAATGGAAACCAAGATTTTAAAGTCAAGATAACTCTTTTGAGGCCAGAAATATGAGTTTCATTTTTGCCTCTATCTTCGGGTAGCTTCCAGCTTGGACACCACAGGATCGTAACATATGGTAAATAGAAATATTCATTTGTTCCTCATTCCCATGCCATTTTGCACCTTTTTTGTGCTTTTGGACTTTTTGTCCTTTTGAGTCCTCCTCGTGCCTTTCTTTCTGAATTTTTTATTCAGGCTCCTCTATCCATAGTGTCCTTTTGTGTGAGAGATGTATGTAATTTTCAGCTGACGGACGGAGAGGAAATTTTGGCAATTTTATACTCATGTGATTTAGTACTTTGTTTTGATACATATTGCTTTCTTAAGAGTTTTGACTCTTCTTAGCCTTTTGGCTTTCAATTCTTGGCATGGGATCATTTATATATAATATACTGTTTACCCTGCTTCCTTCCATGGATCTTTTGCTGTCACCCCTTAGGACATTTTAAGTGTGAGATTGATGGAGCCTCGAAATAGTATTCCAGACCTTTTAATCTTGAGTTACTTTACAGGGATTAAGCAGGACCTCAATGCGTTCATAGCCATTTAGGAAAACTGCTAAACTATAAGAAATTCTATCAGGTAAAACCATAATACACAGTCTTGTAATCAAGGATTTTAGTTAGTCCAGAACTCTAATTCTCTCCATGCAACCAAAGCTTGCTTCTTTTATTGAAATCAAATAGAAAATCTGAACTAAAACAAAACTAAACTTCATGACTCAAAGACTCAAAAAATGGCCAAGACAGATTATTTATATACAAGATAGAAGAAAACAAATGAAACTTAAGAAAAATAAGGCTTGAGAACTAAACCATTTACTGGTAAGTTCTCTTCCCACCCTTACAGATCTTGTAACTTATAAGTGGAAGGGCCAAATTTTGCCGCAATCTGGAAAGGACCTACCCACAACTGCTGGAATTTCGTGTGTTTTCCTTTCTCATCATGGGGGTGATCCCACTTGAGAACTAAATCTACCACCTCAAAGTATTTTGTTCCTGCCTTATGTTTGTCGAACCATCTCTTTATTACCTCTTGCTGCTACTTAAAGCGCTCTCTGGCTTTAGATCGAGCCTCTTCTGCTTTCAGGAGGTTATATATCCTTATTTGCAAAACATCATCATCCGACCCTCTAGATTCTTGAGCTATTATGGAGGAAGGTAGCATGATATTGGGAGGGAGAATGGCTTCTTTACCATACACAAGGGTATACGGAGACACTCCTATCGAAGACTTGGGGGTGACTCTATCAGCCCAAAGGGCATTTGGTAGCGTTGAGTGCCAACTCCTCTAGTTTTCTATTATAGTCTTCTTTAAAATTCTAATCAGATTTTTGTTGGTGGATTCAGCCAAGCCATTTCCTTGTGGATAGTAGTTAGCAGAATAATGCAACTTTATTCCTTTCTCATGAGCGAAAGCAGTTAATTTAATCGATGAAAAGTAAGTAGCATTATCAAAAACTACAGAAACTGGAACTCCAAACCTGGTCATGATATGGTCCTGCAGGAAGCTGATAACCGCATCCTCATTTATTTTGCATAGCGGGATGGCTTCGACCCAGTGAGTGAAGTAATCGGTTGCGGTTAGAATATACTTGTGTTGCAGGGAAGATTTTGGCTTTATCTCCCCAATAATATCCAACCCCCATTGCTCAAACGGCTCCGTGATCATCACAGGTTTCAGTGGTGCGGCTGCTTTAGGTTGTCTTCCACTACACCTTTGGCAAATATCCCACTTCCTAACATGTGTGTGTGCATCTTTGAAGAGTGTAGGCCAATAGTAACAGGCTCTGAGAATTTTGTGAGCTGTAGTATTTCCTGAATAATGTCCCCCAGCAGGCCCATCATCCAGATCCATCATCACTATATTCGCATATTCTTTCTCTAGGCATCTAAGAAGAACTCCGTCGTAATTTTTTCTGAATAATATTCCTTCAACAATTTGATAGGAATCTGATTTAATACGCAGCGCTCTTCTTTGCTTAGAATTCCAATGTTTTGGCAACAGTCCTGCCTGCAGGTAATGCACGAGGTCCCTATACCAAGAATCGGGGGTTGTGAACAAAGGACATACATCCGTCAAATGTAATTCAACATCGTCTTCCCAGGCATGTTCGTCATTGTTCCCATTTTTAGTCATCAGTTTGCACAACCCCTACCCTTTGACTATGGAAGCTGGCTTGAATTCGAGGTCATACTCTTGAAGAGTTGTTACCCAATTGCCCCTTCTTTCTCCTAACTCTTTCTGTACAAAAAGGGACCTCACAGCTGGGTATGGGACGATCACCTTGGTTTGATTTTTTAATATGTAGGGCCTGAATTGTTTCACTGCTTTGAATACTGCATAAGCTTGTTTATCAATCGTTGGGTAATTTAATTCAACCCCTTGTAGACCAGTGCTCATGAAAGATATTGGGAATTCATCCCCACCATCTTCTTTTTGAATAAGCACAGCTGCTAGCGAATCATCAGATGCAAAAGTATATAGAATAAAATCTTTGTCGAAATCTGGGCTTTTCAGGGAGGGTGCATGTGCAACAACAGTTTTAATTTTGCTGAATGCGTTCTTCTCAATCTCAGTCCACTTGAATTGTGCATTTTGCTTCACCATCTGCTGCAGAGGCTTGACAATCTGAGCGAAATCAGGCACAAATCTTCACACGAAGTTTATTGTTCCCATAAATGATTGCATCCCTTTTTTATTATGGGGCAAGGGAATCTGTTCAATGGCTTTGATCCTTTCCGGATCGATAGAGATTCCCTTCTTTGAAACTATGTGACCAAGCAGCTTACCCTCCATAACAGCAAACACACATTTTTTGGGATTGAGTGAGATGCCATATTTTCGACAGCGTTCAAAAATCTGCCTTAGATGGAACGCGTGTTCTTCTGTCTTCTTTGAGAATATTGTAATATCATCGAGGTATATCACCACACTACGTCCAATCAAATCGCGGAAGGCTATGTCCATAGCCCTCTAGAATGTGGCTCCAGCGTTTATAATCCCAAAGGGCATTCTTCTGCAAGCAAAAGTTCCCCATTTGGTCTTGAATGTTGTCTTCAACCTGTCTTCTTTAGCTACTAATACTTGATTGTAGTCCAAGAATCTGTCTAGTAAAGAAAATAGTTCAGACCCTAAGACCATTTGTAGAAGTTGCTCCATGGGTGGAACATGATAGTTATCTTTGTCCGAAGCATGGTTTAAATTCCTGAAATCCACGCATAACCTGATTTCTCCAGATTTTTTCCTTACTGGCACCATATTTGAGACCCACTCAGAGTGTATGACCTTAAAAATGATTCTGGCATCCAATAATTTCTTAACTTCATTCTGAATCAGCGGCTCCAATTTTGGGTGCATTTTTCTTAAAGGTTGCTGATACGGTTTGATGCCAGCTTTGATGGGGATAACATGCTTGATGATGCTGATGTCATATGTTTTCAAATCTTCGTATGTCCAGGCGAAAACATCTTTATATTGTTTAAACAGACTGACGAACTTATCTCTTTCTGCTGGTGAACAACATTTGCCAAGATTCACATATTTAGGATTTGTCTCAGTCCCTAAATTTATCAGCTCGAACTGTAGAGATGAGCTGTGAGTCTTCATGTTGGCTGGTTTTCTGAACTTTTCATTTAAATCGAACATTCTTTCTAACATTCTGACTCCTTTAGGGATGAAATTATCATACTTCATCTCGGCCTGATGTTCTTCATTGCTATTTGTTAAGCATTCTATAATTTGTTGATCGTCATCGAATACTCATAGGTTGGTGATCATATAAGGTACCGAGGGCCTGAAAAGTAATTCAACAAAGCATCGATTATTAGTAGGTACGAGCCTAGCGACTGATGTGGCCAACAAGTCAGCTGCTGCATTTTTAGGTCTTGGAATTGAAACAATATTAAATGCGTTAAAACATTTGAGCAGATCCCATACCTCATTTTGATAAGCTTTTAGGTGAGGGGAAACACAATGTATTTGATTGCGGATCTGTTTAACAATTATTTCAGAATCTTCAAAAACTTTTAGATTACTTACCTTTAATTCGATTGCTTTCTTCAAACCTTGCACCAATGCTTCATACTCAGTTGTATTATTCATACATTCAAACTCTAATCTACATGAAATAAAATGTTTATTATTTTTGGGGTCGATCAGGACATAGCCGGCCCCTGACCCTTCTAACATCTTAGAGCCATCAAAAAACAAAGTCCAGAAATCACTACCTACTGCATGAGAATCTATTCGTACTGCTAAGTCTACTATTTTACAGTCGATTTCATCAACCTGTGAGAATCGAAGGAGATCAGGCTGGGTGTCTAACGTGTTGCTGGCTTCTTCTGCTTGGTAATTTCCTTGTTCCAACTCAATAAAATAATTTCCCAACACAGAATCCACTGGTTCATTCTTCTCCTCAAGTCGAGTAACGCTGTGTTTCATGTGAGGCTCCCTCAAAATCTTAATTTGGTTCGGACTTCCTTTATATGGTAGCCACAGATGTGACCAATCAGAGGCAAAATATCCGTTTAGTTTCGCTGACCAATCTCTGCTAAGGACAAGCCCATAAGCATCTAGTATATCGGCCACCACGAAATCAATGAATTGGCACACTTTATCATTTGAGGACAGGCGTACTAGGACATCCTCCATCTCACCAATTACCTTTACATCCGTACTATCCAACTGAACAACCCTCCACATGGATGGATTAGGCTTCCCATTTATCTTTTTACAGACTGATATTGGCATGACGTTAACCGACACCCCTGAGTCTACCAGGAAATTATGTACGTTGTGATTAAAAATTTCAAAAGTGAGGAGGAAAGGTGGATGTTTACTCTTAGACTTACCTCCAATGCTGGTTTCTCCAATTCCTTCTTCTTCTTTAGGCTGATTATCAGTGGGCAACCTCTCATCCGATGCTTCCAGCGCTTTCAATAGTCTTTCCTTTTGCTGCGGCACTTTACACATTTCAAATAGTGAAATGTTCGCCTTTAACTTCTTTATATCTTCCACAATGTCATAATCCATCTGCAGTTCAATGGGATGCGGTTTATCATCATTCATATTTTCTTCATTGGGCTTGGCCAGCGTATCATTCTGCCCAGGATCTTGGCTGGTAATGGTGAATTCGAGAATTTTATCAGCTGCGGAATTATTTTGAAATTTCTTAACATTTTTCTGCAGCCTTTTGATCTTTGGGAGTATGAGAATGTCTTCTTTAATCGACCCTTGGCTCCTTGTTGTTATGTTGGTTTCCATGACGTCCTTGTAGCCCTGATTCTTTTCTTCTTCAGCATCAAATAACAAAACAGAATTCCACAAAACCATGGTTTCCTCTTCTTGTTCCTTCGTTGAAGTGGTACTCTCTTTTCTTTCTTCATCTCCATCTTCTGTTAATTTAGAGTCCAACAGCTGATTCATAACCAACGTCATCGAGTTTATCCATTGAGGACAATTCTTTTCAGAGTGTGGTTGCTGATGGAAAGTGCAAAAATTGTCCATGCCTACCTCTGTTAAATTCATAGATGCAGAATTGTGTGGAGGAGGTTGGGACTGATTGTTATCCTCTCTTTTCTTGTAATAGGGTTTGTAGAACTTTTGAGTTTCCTTCTCTTTCTCCAAGTCTATGATTTTGTTAGAAATCTTCTGCATCATTTTTTCCATACTCTCAAAATCTGGTGATTTCTCTTCCTTAGGCTTAGTAAACAATAAGGCTTTCCTTCCCACACCTTTCTCTCCTGACTGTTCGGGATCGTCTTCGATACTTTCTCTTTCAGCCTCCACTATTTCCACCTCTTCATAGGTTTCCGCCAAAGTAGGCTTGGCCCTTGGTCCTTCAATGAGGACCTTGTCCGAAGGTTTGTCAGCTTTAGAAAAATTCTTGAGGTATGGTACAAATATTTGAGTAAAGCTATGCACCTTCTCCTTTCTCTCTTTCTTCAAGGTGCATAGTCCTTTCATGAGGGTTGCATGAGTCTTTTGAGTCACATACTTGCTTATGAAAATTCTCTCGAAGGTATCCCGATCAGGGATAGAGTTTGCAGGCAACCCAAAATACCATGATGCTGCAGCTCCTTTAAGGGTGTGCGAAAAAAGTCTGCAAACTACATCCTCATGCTCCCTTGCCCTTAACCCTTCTATGGCCAAGTAAAAACTTTGCAGGTGGTCATCTGCTAGCATCTTCTCACTTGGGTCGAATTTGGGCAGCATCTTCTCAAAGGCTTGAGGTAAATCATGTAACAGAGGTGTTAGATTTAAAGGTGATCTGGCTCTCCAGGTAGGTGGTGGATTCGGTGGGTTTGGTGGTGGATTGGCGTTAATGCCTACCATGAGTATGGGTGGAGAGTGAGGAGGTGAGAAAATAGGAGTGTGAGCAGGAGAACTGTGAGGAGTATCTGGGCCTTCTTGATTCAAAGGCAGTACAACTTCCTGTAAGGCTGTTTCCACAAGTTCTTCCCAATCTCCAACCAGCACTGAGTCTTCCAATATAGGACGATCTTTTCTCTTGTATTCTCTTCTGGGCAATTCAGGGATGATCGACAATCCTCCAATCTTCTTCACATATGCCCTGGTGTGTCTTCTCAGGTTATTAACAACCTCGTTGTCAACAGAAAACAAATGTTCTCTACTCCTTTCTTCTAGAATTGGATTATGAAGCCCAATGCTTTCAGAACTGTTACCAGTGGAATAATCTCGGGAAAACGGGTTTCCTCAGCCAGCCATGCACTGGAGGCCCTCCTTCTAGTGCCAAAAAACTGTTGAGGCCTGGAAATTCCCAGGAAACAACAGCAAGGGATTCTCCCCAGTCAACGTTCCCAACTAGCCCGTGACTGTTTGGTGTAGGGAATCCGTCCAATTTGCAGTCCGGCTACCGTAGGTCAAATAACAAAAACAAAGGTTTTATCGATTGCGGCCCAGTCCACCGTGTATATTTTTTGTATTTTTTTTGACTTAATGTATGAGATGCATGTGCCTAATTAACAATGCAGGGTGATAAGGATGCAGGGAGCAGTCACAACATGATGCGCAGGTTCTTACCTCTCGTCTTAGCACCCACAAGCATCTGAATCACAAATGCAGAAATAAAGTAAAACTAACTATCTCTAGAGAGCTGGATTAATTTATGAGTAATGCAATACTGTTCATGTGTTATGGAAAATCAAAGATAGCTATTCTTATAACCAAACATATAAACATGAATAAAGAATAGATGATAAGATAGCTCATCAACAGTTAAAACTCCCATTACTCATAGTGGAAAACATCGTAAAGGTACTGAAGAACATTCAGACAAGAACATAGGTTAAGGAAGTTAGAACGCTCTTATAGCTACTAAGACATAGTTGAAAATGAAATA
Organism: Pseudotsuga menziesii; assembly: GCA_001517045.1. Lineage (NCBI taxonomy): Eukaryota > Viridiplantae > Streptophyta > Pinopsida > Pinales > Pinaceae > Pseudotsuga > Pseudotsuga menziesii. Next base: position 208,556 of record LPNX010663613.1, on the reverse strand, counting down.
GTTCACATTCAACATTGCTCATTTAATCACATTGATACATTCCACATATCACTTTCTCCAACAAGCAAAATTTTCAGTCTTTGGTTGCAAAACGAAATAGTTCCTCTTACAAGCATTAAGTTACAAGTTTTCCAGGGAAAAATCCCCTTTGTAAGTTCAAACTTTCAAATATTTAAACTACAACCCCAAATTGTTTGGGCTGCCCCCAAACGTATCACCTTTCGGTCCCTCAAAACATTTCATCTTCCCATTTTATTTTTTGTACGCATTCGTGATCTGATTAGTAACTGATAGATCTTTCGGGTCTGTGCCTTTATCGCTATTCATTTTGTCTTTTCCTTCGTTTCTCCTTCTTGTGATCCTGCTGGCCACAATTCGACCTTTTCCAAAACTGCCCAGATATGCTTTCGTGCCGTGGTAGTTTGAAAAGTCCGTTGAGTCCACTTGCGATTCATCAGAGTGTATCATTCATTGGGAATACATTCTAAAACAAAACGTCAAATTCTATCAATCACACGGCTGCTCAGCAAGAAAGATCATGCGTTGCATTACTGTTAACACGGCAGGGCAGACTTATCTACAGCCGCATAGGCGGGCTTTTAACAGGCGATGGGCACTGCGAAACACTTAAGCACGTCGAATTCGGAAGAGTTAAGACCTAAGATGCGGGAAGGAAAACTTCAAATCGGAAGTTGGAAAGACAACGACATCGGAAGCCAAGTGCTTCGCATAGCCGCAACGGCGGGAAGAAAAAGACTACGGACACGCGACCTGCATCGGCGACGGAGCACTTTTCACTTCGGGTGCTTAGCTGGTTTAAGAGCCGCAATGATGGAAGATCAAAAGGCTATAGCCATGCGACACGAATCGGAGGGCGAAGCATTTTACACTTCGGGTGCTTAGCTACTTTGGGAGCCGCAATGGAGAAAGCAAAAAAGGACAACAGTCTCCAATGTAAGTGACAAAATTTTTAAATTTGGCAGCGATTGAAACTGTTTCGCCTCTGAAACAACGTTTTACAAAGGACAAAAGGCCTGACCCATTTTCAACTCAGCAAAACAAACTCTAAATCTGCGATCTACAACAATTCCAAACATGAGCAATTTCTGAAAACCAGGACGAAAGATAATCTTCAAAAAACCATCCAAAATTAAAGCACGACCAAAACGTTTAAGGATCCAAACGATTAAAAACCATGCTAAATCATGAGGAGGGGACCAAAATTTAAGAAATTTGGGGAAAACAGTTGCACCTGTAACAGGTATACATCCCATGGTAATTTTTTATTAAGATTATTTAATTTTTATTAAAAAAAATTCTTTCCACATCTATTTTATTTTATTTTTAGGTTAGCTTTTATTGATAATAATTAAAATAATGTTTTAATAATGACAACATAGAAACATAAAAAAATATTATACCGGTTTTTTCCATGTCTCGAGTTATGAAAAATAATGTAATACACAAAGATTTAATAAATTGTTATTAAATTCTTTCGAATATTTTATTTTATTTTATTTTAAATATTTTTGACAAGAAGTCAAAAATAAAACAAATGTAATGAATTATTCTTTTATTAATAAAAGATATTGGAGGGAACAAAAATGAAATAGCTGTTGAAAGAGTGTTTGCTGATCCACAAGAGGAAAAAAAAAGTGGTTGAAACTGTTGAGTGAGAAATTAAGGTGCATGAAGCATCTTCCCCAAAATCATGTCACAACTCCTTGTTGAGTGCTAAAGAGCAGGAGGCTGATAAATGACCAAGTCCTAGGCAAAATACTATATAATAGTATGTCCATTAGCAAGCATTAGGCCAGCATTGGACAGGGAATTGAATATGATAATGCAAGAGATGGCGCATAAAATGGATTTTGCTCTTGTGGTTCAACAAACAGGCTCGGGGGTTATGGAGCAAGTGAGGCTTAGCTGCTCTAAGAGTTGGTTCGAAGGAACGATTATTTCATTTATGTTTTCCTGACGGTGGTGCCACGTTCCTTGTCCTATTTCTTATTTGATTAAAACTAGTTACAGTAGGATATCCATTTTAACTATGAATCGGAGCTATTTCTTTTAGCAAAAATTTACTATGCATTTGTATAGAGTAATGATATATTATGCATTTGAAGTACGTTTTTATTTATTATGCATCCGAATAGAGTATCCATTATGCATCTAAATAGAATATGGATTTATTACGCATCTGCTCAATAATCATTCGTATTATGTTTCCAATTCTAGATATTTTTTCATGTTATTATATTCATGCTTGTAAATAACCTGATTTAGTAATAGTAGGTTCCTAATGAATATTTGTTTGGGAATTCAGACATGGATTGATACTTCATAATTTTTTGAGTTGATTAAACAATTGAAAACAAAATTAAATTAAGATCTAATTACTTGGTATAATTTTAGTTTCTTAGGATCACAATCTAGTAAGTTTCTATAAACTATCCGAAAGGCAGAATCATATTATGCTTTAAATATAAGCTTAGATAATTTACATCGCGACGAACAGAGAGAATATATTTCTAGCTATTACAACAAATTCCCAAGAAGATCGCCAAAACAAAGTAAATCCAATAACACACGCAAGTATTCTTTTGCATAAACTAATAATTGAAGATACTATAATAAAATTATTCTTTTAACAAGTTAAGAACCGAGAGGACTTCATAGAACTATAACATATTAAATGCATCTCATTTCATAAACCCCTAATACAGATCGAGAACGCCATATCTGGACTAATCGTGGCCTAAGGGAATAACTACATATGCACTATATAAAAATTACAGATAATTAATTATACAGAGTAGTGAAATCACAAATAGCCCATCTATTAATTAACTAGTAGTTCCCAAGTGAGTCAAAGGTGTTGGAATATATTATACTCTTTGGAAGGTAATAATGTCTTTGTATTATGTCAGAAGTTGTTTACAATCTTATGTAAAAGAGTAATACATTTAACCCATAGTTATATGGTGTTGTATTTACTTGTGTAGAGTATTTGTCCATGGTATTGTATTAAGAGATGTTATTTTGGAGAATTATATTATCCCACATGCAATATGTGAGAATAATTCCTCCTCATCTCTTAGCATATAATAGGGTCAAGTGAGTCTCTACATATTATGTATTCTTGATGTAGTAGTGGTACTATTGTGACACTATTGTACGTCATCTATATTCTTCGGGGTATTTGTGCTTTGCTCTCTTGTAAGATTGGAGAAGACATTCTGGAGATAATAGAAGACTTCCTTCCTGTGGATGTAACCTATTAGGGTGAACCACGTATATCGGTGTTCTCTTGTCCTTTTTTTTCCTGTTCTTATCTTTTATGATATGTTGTTGGTTGCTTAGATAGGTTAACTAGTTTAGCTTGACTCTACTATTCTAACATGGTGTTAGATCGGGTTGCTATGATCTAGTACCTTCTATAGCTTTCAATCAATAACGATTATCATTTGGGCATTGTCATTTTGTTGTAGATTTTCTTTCTATCTGGTAGCCATTAGGATTCTCTTTAGATATCGGCATATTTATACATTTGTTTTTTGCCCTAACCCTAACTTGTTGGGTAAGATTTTTGTAGAATTTTTTCAAGATTTTCTTGATGTTTTTTCTGTAGATTTACATGATTTCGGGGCTCTCCTCAAGGAGATCTTTCTTCTGATTATAAAAACGACAGTTATAAAAAAGGGCCATAACTTGGTCAGGTTTTACTGGAATTTTTATTATCACATGTTTTTGGAATTGGATACACCATTCTAGATCCACCCCAGCGACCAAACATAAAACTGGGTATTCCTGAGCTTCCGTTTCGTAATAAAAACAACAGTTATACAAAAGGGTCGTAACTTGGTCATTTTTTACCATATTTTTTATTATAACCTATTTGTGGAATTGGAACAGGTATTCTGGATCCATTAACATGATCAGAACAGAAAAATGGGCATTTCTGGGCTTCCTTTCGGTAAGAAAAATGGAAGTTATAAAAAATGGTTGTAACTTGATCATTTGTTACCGGATTTTTTATTATAACCTTTTTTTGGAATTGGAACAACCATTCTGGATCCACCTTTGCAATCAGAACATAATACCGAGATTTTCTGAGCACACGTTTCTTCACAGAGTTGTAAGTGAAATTTTCTCCTCTTTTCTTTACTATGTTTTTACCTGTGCTTTTGCAGATTCATATCAGTAAAGTGTAACTATTTTCAATCTCTTCACTATTTTTCTGTCATTTTTCAGTATTAGGGTTTCTTATTTCTTGTCAAAATTTCACTCATTATGACTTCTGAAGTAGCTTCTGTTCCTGAATTAGTTGGTTCTAACTATCTTGCCTGGAAGAGAAAGATGATTGATGTTCTTATGAGTAAAAATATTTGGAGGCTAGTTAATGGTGAACACAAGACACACATTGTTGCTCATGATTTGACTATATGGGAAGCTAAAATTCATCAAGCAAGGGGGCTCATTGGTCAAACTGTTGTAGATAGTCTTCAGGTAAGTATTGAGGCAGAAGACAACCCAGTTCAGGTATGGCAAATTCTTTCCTCTTTATTTGATAAATTTGATGATGTTTCTGCATATTATCTTGAAAAGAAGATCTTTGACCTCGAACCTATTGACTTTGAAAGAGTTGAGTTATATCTTGCTGAATTGAAAAACTTTAAATGAAAAATTAAATAGTTGTGGTAAAGATTACAAGAAAACTGACACTGCTCTTATTACTTTTGTAGAACGTAAAATTCCATCTTGTTTTGATATGTTCATCCAAACTAGGAATAGAGATCTAGAATTGTCTCAAAGTACTACGAAGCAAACTTTTGATGATTTTTGTGAAGGATTGATCAATGAGCAAGAATGGTTAATTGTTTCAGGACAACTCACACCTAATAAAGCTCTAACTGCACTTAATAAAATTCATAAGAAAAGTTTTAATAATGCTAAAGGTTCTAATCCTTCTAATACTAATTCTGGACATGCTTCTCATGCTTTTAATGAAAATAGTAAACAGAAGAAAGTGTATGATCCTTGTAAACCTTGTGGTAAAACTAATCATCCTGAAAAGAATTGTTTTAAAGCAAAACGTTGAATGGCTAAAGCTAAAAAGAAAACCTCTATGCTTAAGATTAGTTGCTTGATGACTAAATTTTCATATATTTAAGTGAAATATTTGGATCACTATTTATATGTTGTGGTTGACACTTAATGTGTAAAAGTAACTTCATTTTCCTTAATGAGCAAGTTAATCTTTTATTTGATCATATTATGTTGCCATTCCTTTATATGATGTTTGCTAACCTTTGGTATATAAGCATTTTCATTTCTGTATGAGCAATTTTGTTTTATGATCTTTATATGCTTTAATCTTGAAAGTTCTTATGCAGATAAGTTCTCTGTTTAGGCTTTCACCTTATTACAAGAATAATGAAGAACCATCTTTTACTGTTAAAATCATGATGTTCATCTGTATGAATCATTTTCGATGTATAGACCATTGGGGTCTTGTTTCTTTGATGTTTGAGGTCTTCTACAGATATTTATATTGCATCTTGATTGGAAGAATGTCTGTTATCCGCATGTGTATTGGCCATCTGGGTTTTTTTGTACACTGTTGTGGTGTTCTTAGCCACACATTCTGTTGTATCGTCCATCAGAAGGCATTTGTACACTAGTGTGGATGTTATATTAGAGTTCTTCAACTATCATGTACGACTGTGATGATTCTTGTGGTGATCTGGGAATCTTGCAATTGGATTCCGTCACATGTTCTCAGCATTTTATTGTTGGGTCTTTCATCGTACAACCTGGTTTGTGTGCACTCTCATGATTCAGTGAGAAGCGGTTGTTCATCGTACGATTCCATCAGCCAAAGTGTTCTTCTTATTTGCAGCTTTGGTTCTTCTGGAAGTTGTCATCAAGGGGGAGGAGTAATGACTCCTTCCTTCCTTAGTGTTAGTGTGGGCCCTTCTCCCATCCATTATTAAGGGGGACTGTTGGAATATATTATATTCCTTGGAAGGTAATAATGTCTTTGTATTGTGTCGGAAGTTGTCTACAATCAATCTTATGTAAAAGAGTAACACATTTAACCCATATTTATATGGTGTTGTATTTACATGTGTAGAGTATTTGTCCATGGTATTGTATTAAGAGATGTTATTTTGGAGAATTATACTATCCCACATGCAATATGTGAAAGTAATTCCTCCTCATCTCTTAGTATATAATAGGGTCAAGTGAGTCTCTACATATTATGTATTCTTGATGTAGTACAGGGTTGATTTTAAGGAACCATACTTATTTAAAAGTGTATAAATGTTGGTGAATCTTAACAATTCTTAAAACACCAACTATAAAATGTTTGGCGATATTTTTCAAAAAATATTTTAATTTCCGAGGATTTTATATCGTTTATATAATAATTTGGTGATTTTTAGGGTGAAAAAAGTTTTCCCCATAAAAATTGGGCAAAATAGGGCTTCAAAAAATGCAAAATGGCGAACCTTTTTTTGGAGAAACCCCCTAAAAATAGCCCATGGGCTAAAATTCGCGCCTAAAATTATCCTTGATGTAGTAGTGGTACTATTGTGACACTATTGTACATCATCTATATTGTTTGGGGTATTTGTGCTTTGCTCTCTTGTAAGATTGGAGAAGACATTCTGGAGATAATAAAAGACTACCTTCCCGTGGATGTAACCCATTAGGGTGAACCACATATATCGATGTTCTCTTGTCCTTTTCTTTTCTTGTTCTTATCTTTTATGATATTTTGTTGGTTGCTTAGATAGGTTAACTAGTTTAGTTTGAATTTACTATTCTAATAGAATGTATCAACATAAAAGATTGGATCTACTTCCATGATTTCTTAAGCAGCTATCATGATCGCACTATTAAACTTGTGCCCAAATATTTACCTTTTCAAAACCAAATCTAATCTACAGGACACACATACTCTTAACAAAAACAAATCCTTTCAAATCCAGTATGTGGTAGTAAGTCCATAATAGATGGTAGGCCTAGTATAAACTTAGTTTAGTAACCAGAACTATCAATCAAAATAAAATAACCAAACACATATGATTTAATGACAGAAACCAAGGGAGGTCGCTGCTAGCTAATTCATAGAATTAAAATCATGACAGTTAATATCTAAACTTCCAGTGATGCACAAAAAACATATAAATGAGAAATTGGAAAAGACCCTAAGGGTCGCATTAATATTTTGACATCAAACAACATCAAATGTTAAACAAATGGATTCAAAATCCTTGTGGATGTAAGACCATCAACGATGGAATCCAACATCTATTAAAAAACCCAATATTTAAATAAGTTTATAGGGTAACAAAATTGGTCGTAATCCCATCCACGATGGCACCCACGACAATATTTTCATACATAGAACAAACACCATACACACAAAACAAGTTTAAAAACAAATGTTGGAACAGAGAGGATGCAAATCCATCTGCCCGATAAAGTCTAAACCCCTAAGGGTTGAACAAAAAACCCAGTAACTTATCTTGCAAGAAGGTGGAATCCTGAACTTTCTTCACGACTCCAAGACCCATCCAAGAGCCACCCGCAACAAACAAACCTGGTTTAGTTAGTGACCGAGTATAAATAAATAAAAAATAGAAAATAAATAGAGTAAGGATTCATATTTACCTTGGTGTTCTAAGATGCAGGCCTGGGGGGAGGTTACCCTGTCGCCATCCTCGCCAATGCTTCTAAACTTGTAACCACCATCCACATTCAGAACCCTCATAATAATTATGAACATAGTTGAATAATGTAAAACAGTTATAGTTTCCATTACCGTGTTTGAATTACAGAGAGGTCCAGTGGTTGGCTCCTCCTGGATGCCCCTATCCCTCATCTGCCTGCAAGAAAGAATTTAAGCATCAGTCCCTATGACTGAAGAGTTCACAAAAATGTTGCTTAACAAAATGATTGCAAAGTTAAAATAAATTTTCTTACCTGGTAGAAGGTAGTGCAAGGTTGAAGAAGGTGTTTGGATTCGAATCACAACATCCAAAAATATTTGGCTTTTGGTGGCCATTAGCGCTGAGAAGACCTCCTTTACACCTTGGGAAGCAACCATGAAGAATACCATTAACGATTGGAAATTTTTTACACCAAGAACCTTATACAATCACCATGAGAGGGTAGAGCCTCTTCTCCCATATCTTACACACAGAATAACCACAATAATGAAGGGTTCTGACAGAAACACGGACACATTAAACCCTAAATAAAACTTTTGCTATCATGTTGTACAGGTGGATGACCTAGATTCATTCTCGAGCGAACCTTAAAGGCCCGGCTGCATTGTCAACTCACAACTAGGGAATCACTTGAAATCTAAAGTCAACCAAGGTACAAAACTTTATAATCATCATAACAAATGACCAGATTTTATCATAACATATAAATCATTGATTTCAACCAAGGTTCGACTATGGTATAAAACCTATAACCCATAATGTATAAACATATAAATCAACACATTAAACCATGTTATGTTAGCCCTTGCACATTAGAACCAAGGTTATACCTTGGGTCCTTTCAAATGTTATATGTTATAAAATTGCGCTTAGGACCAAGGTTATACCTTGGGTCCTTTAATCCTTAAAACATTTAAATAATCGTATCAAAACTATACCCATAGTCTCTCAAATATTGTCATATGCAACTAAATCATCAATGCGTATTAGTTAAGGAGATATTTGAAGACCAAGACTTAGCCTTAGGGCTAAGAAAGCCATAGAAAACCTATAGCATGATAAATGTAAAATGAAGAAAACGTCACCTTCCAGTATGGCGACAACATGCCATTAACTTTGTAAACATCCATAGTTTGTGCAACGTGTCGAAGAGCAATTTATGAAATTGTGTAAGCAACTATACAAATCAACAACAAATGTACTCATGATATAGTAACTATTACATGCCATGAACATTAAGATTTATTTACATAGTTATATGTGTATCCATTTTTTTTAATAGTTTTTATAGGTTCTTGACAGAATGGGATCAAAGCATGGTTACAACCCTAGTCCTGAACCGACCCAACGCTCAAGATGTTAAACCAGAAACATAATTTGGTTTGATTATCTTATGAAATAAGAAGAGAAGGATAACTTTACTTTTGCACGAAATTATGACAGATGTAGGAATGACTGTGAAAGAAGAATCTCATCCTAGAAATCCCGTGAATAGTGAAGAGGGTAATATAAGGAATGGTGAAATTTGGGTAAAACTTAATGAGAGTCAAAACAACAACCCATCTGAGCTACACTGGACTGTTAAAGAAATAAGATCAGAATTAAACAGAGTGAGGGAATATAATGAATGAATTATGAAAGCAAAAGAAGAACTAAATAACATTTTGTTGGCTAAAATACACAGTAATAAAAAAGATAAACACAAAGAACTTGGACTTAATATGGCCAAATATACACCTTACAAGCATAAGGGAAGGAAGCTGAAATTTTCAATTCATGGGGCTGAAACTTCTAGTGAGGAATCAACCAACAACCACACAAAAAAACATTAGGATTCTAGTGAAAGTAGTGACAATAATAAAAATAAAAAGAAGTACAAACCCTATGAAGATATTTCAGGGGAATTAAAAAAAATGAAACTTCCTATGTTTAATGGTGAGATCGAGAAATGAGAAAAGGTAGAAGCTTCGTTATCTAGAATGAAGAAATACTTCCAGATCTATAACTATTTCGATTAACTGAAGGAAAAAATGATCATTTATAACTTAACTGGAAAAGAAGATATTTGATGGCAAGATATAAAAAAGGTAAAAGGTATAAAAGAATGGTAGATAACTTCGAAAACCTTTGAGAATCATTTTAAATGAAATTACCTTTTAGAACAGTATTATGAAGAGAAAGCTAAAAAATTCTATGACTAAAGGTTAGGTGCTATGCCCATTAAGGAACTCTGTAGTAAATTCCTAAGTCTCCTTCATTATGTACCATATATAAGAGATGAAAAACAAAAAATAAAACACTTTCTCAGTTGCTTGCCTAGTATGTTTAAAGAGAGGATTGAGTATGACAATCAAAAGATGTTGAAAGAACCAATGAGAAAAATGAATTTCTGCTATGATTAGAATACAAATAAAAGAGAAAATGTACATATTTGGAAAACTAAAAGACAGTATAACTTCGATCCAAAAAAGAAGAATACTAAATTTTACAAAAACACTGGGAATAATTATAAAGGGTCACTGAGGCAGTAATTATAAAGGTTTTAATCCACAAAACCTTATACAAAAAGGAAGAGAACTTCCCACTACCTTTAATAAAATCATTGCACAAAGGGAACCCTTAAAATGTTGGGAATGTGGCGGGCCACATTATTTTAAGGATTGTCTAGTAAGAAATAATTTTATTAATAATGTTCACTCCATTCAAGAAGTTGTTAAATTTGGATATAGGACAAGAATCGTGTCCAGAATTAGTTCCGCATTGGAGAATCGACAAGGATACCATCAAACTTCAATGGTTGAGATCGAAGGTATGATAAAAAGTCAACACATTTCCATACTAATTGATCTAGGTGCAAGTTTGAGTTATGTACCACCTAGGATTGTTGAAATATGTAATTTAGTACCAGAAAAAATTGAAAAATATTGGTTGGTACAGTTAGCCACAAGTACTAAAGGTAAGGTCACTAGTTATGTGAAAAACGGTGAAATATTGATGAATGAATTTAGTACGCATGTTGATCTGAATATTTTATCATTAGGTTCCTATGGTATGCTGATAGGAATGAACTGGTTAGAAAAACATAGAATCATGTTGAATTTTTATGATAAAACTTTTACATGCATGGATGATACTGGAAATACAAATAAAGTAAAAGAAATTCCTAGAAAGGTTACGATCAAAGAAATATCTGCCTTACAAATTAAAAGATCTGTACGTAAGGGATGTAAAGTATTTGCAGTCTATGTAATGGATGACAAGAATAGTGATAACAAACTTAAATTAGAGGATATACCTATCTTAAAATATTTCAAAGACATCTTTCCGAAAGAAGTCCCTGGACTTCCTCCCAAAAGAGACATAGACTTTACAATTGATCTGATACCATGAGCAGTACCAGCATTGAAAGATATGTATCAAATGAATATAATAGAGCTTATAGAACTTAAATCACAATTACAAGAATTATATTCGACCTAGTGTTTCCCCTTGGGAAGCACTGGTCTTATTCGTAAAGAAGAAAGATGGAACTTTAAGATTATGCATAGATTATCAACAACTAAATGAGATGACTATTGAAAATCGATATCGTTTACCCCAGACAGATGATCTATTCGATCAATTTAGAGGGGCAACAATTTTCTCCAAAATAGATTTAAGGTTCAGATACTAGCAGGTATAGATCAAAGATGAAGACATCTTTAAAACTACTTTTAGAACCCGTTATGGTCATTATGAGTTTGTTGTAATGACATTTGGTTTGACAAATGTACTTGCAACTTATATGTTCTTAATGAATAGTATTTTGAGTAACTATTTAGATAAATTTGTAGTCGTCTTCATCGATGATATACTGATTTAATCAAAGAATAAACAGGAACATGAAGAACACTTAAGAATAATTTTTGAAGTGTTAAGAGAACAACAATTGTTTGCTAAGTTTATCAAATGTGAATTCTTTAAAGAAAAAATTCAATATCTAGGACATGTAGTGTCCAAGGATGGAATATCTGTTGACTTCGACAAAGATTAAGGATATCACTGAATGGCCAGCTCCTAAAAATGTAACTGACATAAGATCATTCATGGGGATTACGGGTTATTATCGAAATTTTATTGAAAGATTTTCAAAGATAGCCTACCCCATAATTCCATTGCAGAAGAAATGTAAGAAGTTTGATTGGAACGAAAAATGTATGAAAAGTTTTAAGAAACTAAAACACCTGTTAACCACTGTCCCTATCTTAAAAGTTGTTGATCCTTTTAAGGATTGCGTCATATGCACCAACACGTGTAAGGAAGGATAAGGTGGGGTGTTAATTCAAGAGAAATACATTGTGTCCTATGAATCTATAAAACTAAAAGAACATGAAAAGAACTACGCTACACACAAGTTAGAACTTGCTGCAATTATACATGCATTAAAGATGTGGTGACGCTACCTTACTGGAATAATTTTTTTGCTAATGTCAGATAACATAAAGTTTAAAATATGTGTTTGATCAACAAAATATAAATGCCAGACAAGCTGGGTGATTTTCATTCCTAAGTGAATATGACTTCGAAATAAAACATATAAATGGAAAAGAGAACAAAGTTGTAGACACTTTAAGTCCTCACAAAAATTTATTATTTGCAAGTAGCAGTTACGAATCAGATTTGGAAAAACAGATCTTAAATACAAAAAATTCTGATAAAGAATACCAAAACTTAAAGAAAAAGACTGTTGAAAATGAAAGGAACTAATTAAAAATAGATTTTACTCTTAATGGAAGAGGATTATTTTTGCATAAAAACATATTGTTCATATCAAATACAACAGAAATTAAATTAACTGTTATGAATGAGTTACACGAACGACCATATTCAGGACACCCTGGATATCAGAAGATGATCACCATGATCAGAATCACTTCTTTTGAACTAACATGAAAAAAGAGGCACCATAATATTTAGCTCGTTGCATCGAATTCCAACGGGTAAAAGCAAAACACCAACATCCAACAGGGTTACTACAACCACTACCCATTCTAGAGTGGAAGTGGGAAATAATCAACATGGATTTTACAACATGTCTACCTAATTTTTTTAGGAAACATGACTCAATCACGGTCGTAGTTGAAAAGTTAAGTAAAGAAACTCATTTTATTCCAGTAAAATATACTTATAAGGCTGTTAACAATGCATATATATCTATGAAAGAGATTTCCAGGTTACATGGCATACCAAAGGTAATAATCTCAAATAGAGATGTAAAATATACATGGAATTTTTTGAAGGATTTGTTTAAGGGACTAGGCACAGAATTGAATTTCAGCACTGTATATCATCTACAAATGGATCATAAGGTTTTATCTTTCCCAAAATGTATCCTATTTAACAAAAGGTGAAAATATTCCTGGAATCTTTCCTATTGTGGGCATAACGTTTTGCTCATAACTTGGAATTGGATGCTCTTTGGAACATTGGAAAGGTATTGAAATTATCTACAACTTTCCTGTTTTGAGTTTTTCCTACTTAATGTTTGTCCAGGGAGGGTGTTTTAGTAAAAAAATATCTTTTGAAAGATGTTTTTAAAAAAACATCTTTAAAAAGATGTTTTTTTACTAAAACGCCCGCCTCAGACAAACAGTAAGGAATTATGGAAAATGAAAAACAACAAAGTTGTAGAAAATTTCAAGGCATTTCCAATGGTCCAATGTGCACCCAATTCTAAGTTATGGGAAAAATGTTATTCCCAAAATACGAAAGTTTCAAGGAATATTTTCACTTTTTGTTAAATATGAAACATTATAGAAGATGGTAGAATGCTATGATGGACAGAATAAAATAGTAAACGAAGTCCTAGAAGACATGCTTAGAATGTATGTAATGGAAAAACTAGGTAAGTGGGAATATTACTTGTACTTAGTGGAATTCGCTTATAATAATCATTTTCAAGTATTAGCTGGTATGAGTCCTTTTGAAATTTTGTATGGACGAAAATGTGATACTCCAATTTCTTGGAGAAATCCAGTTAATAGGTTAATGTTAGGACTTGAATTGTTAATGGATCTGGAACTAACCATGAAAGAGGTACAACAAAATTTGAAACCTTCCCAAGAATGGAAGAAAAGTTATGCTGACGTAAAAAGCTCCTCGAGAGTTCCAGGTAGGTGAGCATGTGTATATAAAGGTAAAACCCAAGAAAAACTCTATAAGCCTGGGAAGGTATTCAAAATTGGAACCCACGTACTGTGGGCCATTTGAAATTTGGCTAAAGTAGGGCTGGTAGCATACCAGTTAGCCATACCAACTACTATTAAAGTACACAATGTTTTTCATGTTTCCATTTTGAAGAAATATGTTCATTATGCTACTCATGTGATTGATTGGAATGTTATACAGGTGGAGCTCGAAGAAGAGTTCTAGGTGGGAACGGAGCGTATTCTTGACATGAGAGAACATTTACTATGGGACCATACCATCGAACAAGTTAAGGTGAAATGGAATCACCTTAGTGAGGAAGAGTCCACTTGGGAATTGAAAAGTGATATGCGGAAGGCATATTCGATACTATTTCAAGAGGAAGATATGGAAGAATAAAGGAAGAAAGGGACAGTGTTATCCTCTAAGGGGAGGTGCATGTAATACACCAAGATTTAATAAATTGTTATTAAATTCTTTTCAAATATTTTATTTAATTTTATTTTAAATATTTTTGACAAGAAATAAAAAATAAAACAAATGTAATGGATTATTCTTTTGTCAATAAAAGATACAGTAGGGGCCATAAATGAAATAGCTGTTGAAAGAGTGTTTGCTGACCCACAAGAGGAAAAGACAACTAGCTGAAGCTAATGAGTGAGAACTCAAGGTACAAGAGACATCTTCCCCAAAACCAGGTCACAACTCCTTATTGAATGCTAAAGAGCAGGAGGCTCATAAATGACCAAGTCCTAGGCAAAATACTATATCATAGTATGTCCATTAGCAAACAAGAGGCTAGCATTTGATGGGGAATTGAATCTGATAATGCAAGAGATGGCACATAACTGGATTTTTCTCTTGTGGTTCATTGAACAGGATCGGGGGTTATAGAGAAAGTGAGACTTGGATTCTCTAGGAGTTGGTTGAGAGGAACTACTCTATGATTTCCGTTTTATCAACATTGGTGCTAGGTTCCTTGTCTTATTTCTTATCTCATTAAAACTATTTACAGTAGGATGCCCATTTTAACTATGAATCACAACTATTTATTTTGGCAGAAATTTATTATGCATCTATATAGAGTAATGATCTATTATGAATCTGAATTAAGTATTGATTTATTATGCATCCTAATAGAGTATCCATTATGCATCTAAATAGAATATGGATTTATTACACACCTGTTCAATAATCATTCCTATTATGTTTCCAATTTTAGATATTATTTCTTGTTATTATATTCATCCCTGTAAAATAACCTGATTTAGTAATAGTAGGTTCCTAATGAATCTATGATCAGGAATTCATACCTGGATCGATACTTCATACATTTTTGAGTTGATTAAACAATTGAAAACAAAATGAACGAAAGATTTAATTACTTGGTATAATTTAAGTTTCTTAGGATCACAACCTAGTATGTTTCTATAAACTATCTGAAAGGAAGAATCATATTAAATGCTTTAAATATAAGCTTAGATAATTTACGTCACGATGGAAAGATATAATAACTTTCTAGTTGTTACAACAAATTCCCAGGAAGGTCGCCAAAAAAAAGTAAATCCAATAACACAATCAAGTATTCTTCTGTATAAACTAATAATCGAAGATACTATAATATAGTTATTATTTTAACAAGTTAAGAGCCGAGAGGCCTTCATAGAACTATAACATATTAAAATGCATCTCATTTCATAAAACCCTAATATAGATCGAGAATGACAGATGTAGACTAATTGTGGCCTAAGGGAATAACTACAAATGCACTATATAAAAATTACAGATAATTAATTATACAAAGTATTGAAATCACAAATATCCCACTTATTAATTAACTAGCAGTCCCTGACTAATTTTAAGGTATCAACATGAAAGATTGCATCTACTTCCACAATTTCTTAAGAATCTATCATGATCGCACTGCTAAACCCGTGCCCCAATATTTACCTTTTAAAAACCAAATCTAATCTACAAGACACACATACTCTTAACAACAACAAATCCTTTCAAATCCAATACGTGGCAGTAAGTCCATCGTAACTTGGAATGCTAAATGGATTACACTCATTGTTCAAGCCTCCAAAGTTGGAATGATAGCACATGTCCACATGGAGATTCAAAACATTGTTTCATTCCTATGAGTCATTCTGTGGATTTTTTATTTCAAATCATTTCCATGGCCAACATAGCAGCCTCCAACTCATGACCAAACGACATTAATAAAAAACGCATCCTACATAAGAACACATTGATTTGTGTTTCTATTTGTGGGAATATGGAGAAGCATATCGAAAATAAGGGACATGGGTTTTGTGCATAACATCCTCAATTATCTGATTCGCAAGGAAATCGCCAAACAAAGCCATGGTTTGAGATATACAAATGGTTCTCTAAACGTGTAATTAGAAAATTTGTTAAAATAGATTCCAAGTTGGGAATTTGGTTCCTCATCCATATGAAGTATTTTTATGTATAAATATGTAATCAATCTCATGAGGGGGATAGGAGAGAAACTAATGTAATGCTGTAGAAATTCATCCAGACTCTATTTTAATAATTTCATTCTAACAATACATGCTGGAAGTTTCTTAATTCTGGAGTTGTAGACCTTCATTGTGGATATCTATCTTTGCTCAGTGGAGGAAGGGCCCTCTTCCCTGAGTAGATGCTTGTAGTGATGATTGTACGTGTGTTATTGTGTAGATTTGTTTACTATTTAGTTCATGCTTTCATTCATTATATTTATCCTAGTTGTTTTCATGTTAATTCATTTTGATAGATCGTTGGCCAACATAGCAATTCTTTTAGATTTATGTAATTAGATCTTGCTTCATAAGAGTTGATTTCATTTGAAGAGTGACTGGATTGTGACAGTGTGATTTTATGTTTTATGTTTTATTTATTTTCAAGAAGGTGTGATCTAGTTTACAAAGATTCTTGATTTCATACCAATAGATCAACAGTGTCAGGTAGAAATTGTTCTTGCATAGACATTGCACGATATCTTTGAAATAAAATAGTTCCTCGAGTTGAAAATTTATGTTTTGGGAATTTTAGCTGTTTATTTCATTAGACAATTAATTTTCCCAACATTTTGGCGTCGTTTCCAAAAAAGTTATCAATGGTGCAAAAGTAAATATGACATTTTTTTGTAGATGTATTATTAAAGTAGAGTACGGTAGATGTGTTCCTGATTCTGGGGTGTCTGGGTGGTAAGACGTAGTGAAGAGCTACACATCCTTTGATAGATTGAAACGGGCCTGACCTCATAAGGGTCAGGGAATGTAGGTTGCATGATTATTTTCAATTGATTGAATATGATTTGAGAGTGGATTTTATTTCTTTGCATTTAGTTTTATTTCATTCTCAATTTTTTGCGTGAAAATCTTATCATTCCCCTTAGTGGTGTTGTAAGCACCACCCATTCTATTAACAAGTTGACAGGAGCATTCGAAGAAGGAGCCTCACAATAGAACATGAAGAACCTAACGAAGATATGGAAGGTAAGAAAGATTCAGAAGTTTTTACCTTTGAATTTCTCATTAGAAATCCATGAGGAGTGGTACAAATGCAAAGCATTCCCTCATCTTCTCTACCAAATTTTCACGGTTTGGAAAACAAAGACCTCGATGCATTTTTATTTCAATTCAAAGTACTTTTTAGAGCGTATGGTAATTGTGCTAATGATCAAAAGTTGAATGTGTATCCCCTTTCTCTAAAAGAAATATCCCTTCGATGGTTCATGAGCCTCGGTGGGAATTGCATACAAAATTGGTAAGACATGAAATATGTATTCTTGAAAAGGAACCAAGATTATTGCAGGGTCAATGAATACATATTCGAAATGATACAAGGAGAAGAGGATAATTTGGAGGACTATGTGGAACACTTTCAATACAACCTTCAAATATCAAAACACAAACAGCTGGGGAAAGATACCTTAAAAACACTCATGCTTAAAGGAATCCAAGATAAATATATAGAGATATTAAATTTGATTGGAACAAGCGATGTATTTCAATTATCATATGATGATATTTGTGAGTTATGTAGACGGTATTCAATAGGAAACTTCAAGAACGGTAAGAATTCTAAAGAACTTCCCTCTCTATTTTTAAAATCTGTTGCAAAAACAGGAGCTTTAGGATTTGAAATCGATAATTTATTTGAAAATTTTAATGCTAATATAAATGATTCACTAAATTCACAATTGGGTATTTTGCAGGTTAAGGAAAATCATGAGGAATTTGAAGAAACAGTTTTCCCTCGGTTCTAGAAGAAACATCCTAGAATGGATTGTCCTTTGGATAGTCTCATAGTTTGTGGCATATGTGACTTGAAGCATTCCATGTATTTCTTCCCCTCCTTACCCAGGATGAAAGCAACATATCAAAGAGATCTAGGAGTTGCAACAAATTTATAACAACATCCATGGAAACCATGGCCTACATTTATGGTCTAAAACTCTATCCCTCCATTTTCTTACTCTCATACTCAATAATTGAATACTCCTCCACCATGGCAGCTATTGTAACCTCAATTTAACTCTTACCTACCCTATCCTCAAGGTTGGAATGGTCTATCTTACGATCACAAGCTCACTCTCCCTCATGCTGCAACACAACTTGGTCCTTCAAGATCAACCTCACAAACCAATCCTATACAACAACCACATCTATCTTTTCATCAAACTCCTTAGTATCCAACACAATTTCCTATCCAACCCACCCTCCACCCTAACCATAATAAAGCAGTATAGTATGCTTACAGTGCTTAACTGCAAAATTTTTCTGAATTTCCCTCCTTGCTAGCACCCTGTAATTTTCCTATGGTTATTGTAGGAAGGCACAGGGGTAACCATTTCAAACCATATTTAGACTTCCTTCTAGCTTAGGCAGCCATAGAGGGATATTTCTTGTCATGGTAACATTCACATACACATTTATCTTTAAACACGCATGCAAAAGACTAGATTTTTTCTAGTAACATGACAGTTACAAAATGAAGGGTGAAAAGACAAACAAAATCAAAACCATTGGGCGATGGAGCCACACTATGAAAAGTTAAGGATATTACAGCAAAAAATAAACAGAAATTTCTCTCCTGTACTATGAGGCAAAGTAAGTGCAACATTCAACGAAATATCTTTTAAGCAGTGGTGAGAAGAAACAGACAAAATCCCAGCACAACAACGAGCTCCTATTAATGGATGAATCCCTTGCAATGCCTTTAGTAGAATGACAAATGAGGGAAACAACTGAAACATAGCATCTATCAATCACAAGTAGAAAATGAGAAATTAATGACAAAAAAATTGGCTAAAATCATGCTATAAACGACTATTTTTGAGTCGATGACTAATAGTAGCAAATTTCCACTATCTTATAGCTAGTCATATTTCACTAGTCATTAATAGCTTGACTTATTAGTCATTGATTTAGTCATTGATAGACAATGATTTAGTCATTGATAGACAATAATTTAGTCATTGATAGTCAATGATTTAGTCATTGTTTTAGTCATTGATAGTTAATGATTTAGTCATTGATTTAGTCATGGATTTAGTCATTGATTTAGTCATTGAGTTAGTCATTGATTTAGTCGTTGATTTAGTCACTGATTGCAACCATTAATGACCAAATATACAACTAAATAAACTACTAGATGTTAACATATTAATGACTAAGCTAAATATGACTAAGATACGGGAAATTAGCTACTAATAGTCGTATATATGCAAATTTAGTCGTTTTTGTAGTCACAAGTTTATGATAGGGCACGGAGGAATCGAACCACCAACCTCCTTCCTATAATTAGGCAGGTGCTCTACCATTGAGCTAGCACCCTTTAAGAAGTTGTTATTGCTTGACAATGATGATATTCAAACAAATTTATGATAGATATCAATCTACAAACTACATAATTATTACTATTACAAAACTAAACTGGCATTCTTTCCATGGAAAGCTTCCCCAGCGGTATTTACACATGAATTTAACTTTATATCTGTTCCACTCATTGCATTAGGTTTGGCATCAATATGTTTTTTAGATATAAACATTGATGATTTCCCACCCTTATTGACCAATAGCTTGCCATGGTTAGAACTCAACCCTGATGCTACAGCTTCCACCACCAAGGCAGGGAGATTTAATGTTGGAAACATTGAAAGTGAATGAGATGAACTTGTTTTAGGATTAGAGGAGCCTTGAACATCTAGGATCCTCATGTTAAATGATTTTTCCTGTGTAGCATGGGAGCCCCTGCAACAACCATTAATGTCTCAATATTCAGTAAGATATGTAATATTCCACCACAAACTCCTAAATCATATGGAAGCTTATGTTCACTAAAATTAATGTGTAATGTTACTCTTCACCAATCCAGGGGGTGCTGGAAAACTAAACAAATATTCCATGACAAGAAACAGATTTCATACCAAGATGCACTAGCTGGCAATACAACTGATCTTCCAGCAACTCCACTGGCAAGGGAAGTCTCAGCATTACCTGCTGTGTTCTAGTTTCACATGGAAATATGGATAGGTATATATTATTAGGAAATGAAAATGAAGCCATGTATAAAGAATCTAGAAGACAATCACTGAAGTAAAACATAAGCTGTCTAAAGAAAATACACATTAGCTTCTATACTAATGATTATTTAAGACTGAATCAGAAGCTATTAAATAATCTAATATGGAAGCATAGAAAAATATGTCTGCACAGATATCAATAACAAATGCTAAAGATAACTAGACGAAAGTACAATATACTAAAATCCTAAAGTCACTTACTGGAGCCAGTGATTTGCTCAATTTAATTGAAGAAGCTGATCCAAGCAAGGAAACCTTTGCCACTGGTGGAGGTAAACAAAGTCCCCAGTGTTACTGTGAAGGATTTGTAACATCATAGAACTTTTGAGTTTTGCTGCTAGAAAAATAGGACATAGAAAATAAAAAATCATAAAATCTAAATGTGAAATATTTTTTAAAACAATTTATCCCAATAAAGAAAACTTTCTAAATTAATTAAATGCTAGAACAAAATTATAGGGGATTAAAGCAGCAAACTCGTTCATATCACCCATTTACTTTTGGTAGAGGACACATTGATTTTCAGCCAATAGTTCTGTTAGGGAAGCTGGAAAAGCTTAAGGGGCTTCTGGACCTCTATTGCAAGACTACAAGAATGGTAATAAATATGAATAAGTCTTCAGAAATGTAAAGTGGATTGGCAGAGTAATTTAAAGACCGGACCAAAATCATATTTCCCATTAATTATTTCAAGAATTCAAATACCTGGGTTTCATCTTGAAACCATATGATTGACATTTAAATTTTGGCTGTAACTATCCTGTGGTTCATATATTAACCTTCATTAATCTGTTCTAGAGAGCATACAGGAGTATTGGATGTCTATAGCACAACGACCAAAAGGAATCTTAACCAAATCAGAAAGAAGTCTTTCAGCATCCTTCACATAGGAGGGAGGGCCAAGAAATTCCACTAGTTATAAATGGAACAGGATAGCCAATTCCAAGTAAGCTGGGAATGGGGTTTAAAACACATAAAACACTTCAGCTCAAAATTTGCAACTAAAATCCTTTAGAGATTGCTTTATAATGATGGACACTAAGGTCAAGTTATGAAATCCAAACACTTAAGAGATGCATCCATGGAATATTGGCTTAAAAAAAACACTCACAGGATGCTTCCATTATAAGGAAATCCTTTGTTAAAGTTTTCCCCTTGGTGGGTAAATAAATGAGGGAACTGAGGAAAATTCAGAATTGGAAAGGACCCATGGATTAAGATTGAAGGAAATTTCAAATTTCAGAGGCTCTGTTAGATAGTTTACATGCTAAGTGGTCTATACTGTCATAGAGAGGTGGACTCACAATTGGCAAGAAATGCCTAATATTGAGGATGGCTGATAGCATACAGTCTTAAGTTTACAAGGTGAGCCAAAGGAATGAGACGATTACATTGACTTACCCAATCATCAAGGATCCGAGAATTTAAAGTGTTCAAGGATCGATGGAACAAGGAAATGCGCTCCGTGGTTCAAAATAGGTTATGCTACCAAAGTGGAGGAACTCATGCAAGAGAGAGCATCCTGGATGACAGTTGTTTGGAAGGTATTCAGCCCTTTAGAAACAAAAACACTAATGTGGTTGGTACTGGCTAATAAAGTTATACCAGTAGGAAAATGAGAGATTGGTGTAGACAAGGGTGATGTATCATATGCAAATGAAATACTGAGTCTGTGGATCACTTGTTCGTCTTGTGCACCTTCTCCAGATTTGTATGAATTGATGTGTCATAGGTTACAAGCACGTTATAGGGGACAGATCAAGATGATATATATAGGAATAGCTTGGTAGATTGTCTAGGACTGGATTGGTGACAAAACTGTAGCAACTTTTCAGGCTCCCATGTTTTTCTTATATATGATATATGGATGTCAAGAAATTTGATGATCTTCCTGGAACAGGTCTTCATAGTTTCCCAGGTAGCACACAGGATTAGAGAGGTAATGGAGTGAAAAAGGATTCTAAAAGAAAAACCTTCCAGCTGTTCACTAATGCATTATATTGATAAAGAAAAGCCTAGGTCTTTTCAAGAGAGCATGAAAAGGAGTATTAGGTATTTGTGGAGCTGGTGCTTTGTTTTTTTCAACTCTTCTTTTCATTTGTTGCTACTCTATAGGCTAGTAAAGGGGCAAGCAGGGTAGAAGTCTACATTTAGACTATGGAAAACAGCTAAGAATGTAGGAATTAAACAATTTCAAGGTTATGGAGATTCAAATTTTATCATAGATTGGGCTAATCATCTGTCCAGCATCGAGAATCTGGGCCTGCATGAACCAAGTTCAGGAGGTCAAAAAATGTTTTGAAACCATAATAATAATCCTTTTTCGACACATTTACCAAGATTTCAACTCAATGGAAGAAAATATTTCTAAATATACTTTGTTGTTATAGAAGGGTACCTAAACCAAACAAGAATTTAGAAAATTCACTCTCCTATCTGATTCAGAAAAGACTTGTACTAACAACTCTTCTTTTCATTTGTTGCTAAACTATGAGGCTAGTAAAGGGGCAAGTAGGGAAGAAGTCTACATTCAGATAGTGGAAAACAGCTGAGAATGGAGGTATTAAACAATTTCAAGGTTATGGAGATTCAAAGTTTATCATAGATTGGGCTAATCATTTGTCCAGCATCGAGAATCTGGGCCTGCATGAACCAAGTTCAAGAGGTCAAAAATTGTTTTGAAACCATAATAATAATCCTTTTTTGACACATTTACCAAGATTTCAACTCAATGGAAGACAAGCTTTCTAAATATACTTTGTTGTTACAAAAGGGCACCAAAATAGATCTTCGGTCACTGTACCATCAAATAAGAATGAGGGAGGAAGACATACAGAAGACATCCTTCTGTTGTCATTTTGGCAATTTTGAGTTTCTGGTTATACCATTTGTCTTGACTAATGCACCAACAACCTTCCAATCATGCATGAACAAGGTGTTTAGCAAGAATATCTGTAAGTATGTCCTTGTATTTTTTGATGACATTCTGCTCTTTTGTATGACATGGGAGGAGCATTTGCACTACTTGGAGGAAATACTCACTATGCTTGCAGATCTGCCTTTTTTTTCCAAGATGTCTAAGTGTGAGTTTGGCATAACAGAATTATTATATCTTGGCCATATGATCTGCCAAGAAGGGATCAAGGTGGACCCAGAGAAACTAAAGGCCATATTGGAGTGGGAAATCCCAAGGAACCTCACTGAACTGAGAGGCTTCATTGGCCTTTGTAACAAATACCGTATATTTGTCAAAGGATACTGACGGTACATTGCACCCTTGACAAATTTGATTAAGAAGGGCACATTTAGTTGGAGTGAGGAGGCTAAAAAAACTTTCTAGAAAATGAAAGAGACAATGAGAAATTGTCAAGTACTTTCCTTGCCTAATTTTTCCACACCTTTTGTGTTGGAATGTGATGCTTATGGTGAAGGAATTGGAGCTACCCTGATGCAAGATAGGAACCCTATTTCCTTTGAGAGAAGAAAATTGCAGCCACGTGAAAGGATGTATTCCATATATGATAAGGAAATGTTGGCCATTATGCGTGCATTGGCCAAATTCCGACAGTATTTGGTGGGAGATAAATTCATTGTGAAGACTGATCATAATAGTCTTAGACACTTCCTTACCCAAAAGGAACTTAATGACAAGCAACAACAATGGGTGGGTAAAGTTCAATCATATGATTTTGACATTCAGTACAAAAAGGGGAAAATGAATGTTGTGGCTGATGCACTCTCCCGTAAGCCCACATTCTCTTTGTTGCATATGCTAAATGAGTGGAAGATCCAGTTGGCCACTGAATATTATAAGGATCAGCTTGCTTGTGAATTTTTGGATGGGGTAAACCAGAATGAAGAGTATAAGGTACATTATGACCTCATAAAATACAAAAGCATATTTCTTTAGTGCATGGATCTGCACTAAAGAGGAATATTTTGGAAGCTTCACATGATGCACCAGTGGCTGGTCACCCTGGTTTTCTGAAAACTTACCAGAAGGTAAGGGAGATATTTACTTGGAAGGGACTTAAAGGTGATGTTCTCATGCATGTGAAGGAATGTTCTACATGTTAACATAACAAAGTGGAGAACACACACCCTGTTGGAATTCTCCAGCATATCCCTATTCTAGATAAAAAATGGGAAAGTGTCTCCATGGACTTTATCACTAGGATTCCAAAGTCACAAGGGAAAGACGGTATTAATGTGGTGCTTGGCATGTTGAAAAAACAGGCACACTTTTTTGCAATAACATCCACTGTTTCAGCTAATGAGGTTGCTGCTCTATTCTTCAAGGATATTTTCAGGCTGCATGGATTGCCCAAAATTATAATCAGTGACAGAGATAGTAAGTTCACTAGTGATTTTTGGAAGGCATTGTTTGTGCTGGTTGGAACAAACCTGAACTTGAGCACAAGTTATCAACCTCAAACAGATGGAAAAACTAAAAGGGAGAACCAATGGCTTGAAGGGTACCTCCGTAATTATGTTACATGACAACAAGGAGCTTGGGAAACTTGGCTCCACCTGGGTGAGTTCTATTACAATACCACATTTCATCTTTCTATCAGAATGACTCCCTTTATGGCCTTGTATGGGTATAAGGCTCCAAATTTTACAGACTTAATGTTTGGAGACTGCAAGGCACAAAAAGCTAAAAGATTGGTTGCAAGAAAAACAAGAAATTTTAAGGGCACTGAAAGACAATTTGCAGATGGCACAAAACCAGCAAAAGGTGTATGTAGAAAAGCACCAAATTGACATAGTGTTTCAAGTAGAAGACTTAGTGTACCTAAGGCTACAACCTTACAGACAATCTTTCTTGAAGAAGAAAGGGGATGAAAAACTTCAGCCAAGATTTTATGGACCCTACATGATTATAAGAAAAGTTGGTGAAGTGGCCTACGAGTTGGAATTTTCAGCGGGAAGAAAAATCCATAATGTTTTCCATGTGTCTTTTCTAAAGAAAGCAGTTTTCCAATAGATAGTAGATTCTAAATAATTTCCCACCCTAGATGATGAAGGCCATTTGATCTTAGTGTCAGAAAACGTGTTAATGGGAAGAGAAAGAAATTTGAGAAGCAGAACAATCAAAGAATATATGATATAGTGGAAAGGTTTACCCAGTGAAGATGCCACTCGGGAGGGTGAGCAGATCTTGCAGCACCCTTCTTTGCTTCTGCTTGAGGACAAGCAGATTTGGGAGGAGAGATTTGTCATGTCCCCACCTAATTGCCAAACAAAAGTGTGGATCATGCTAAACACCTGGGGGTACTAAGTGGATTTAATTAAGTTTCGTAGGGAAATTTTGCTAAATAAACATTATTGAGGCATGTATTTAATTGTTATTTATCATTATTATTTTATTATGCAATTTAATTATGTGGACATGAGCTTTCCATGTCAGGGGGCACATTAGGAAAGTCAACTTTCCCAAGTGAAAGAATTGGAAACTCTATGACAAAAGCAGTTAGGGAGGAAAAGGGAAAGTGCCCAAAAGCCACAAAAAATAAGTAAGAGATAAAAGAAAGAAACATTAGACAAGGAGAGTGGAGTTTCCTTTTGGAGACTTAGAAAATTTGTCATAGGAAAAGCAGGAAAATTTTGACTAAGGAGGGTGCACTTTCCTTTTGAAGACTCGGTCTCAAAACCAAAGAAAGGCATAAAAGTTGTTAGGGATAAAAGAAACAAATTTTGACTAAGGAGGGAGAATTTGCTAAGTTAGATGGATTATTTGGAAAAGGAAACATCTTGACATGGCCCCTACATTCCAATTTTCTCAAGGAGGGTGCGTGACATGGCTAGGGTTAGGGATTTGAGTGTTGAATTGCTCTCACAGGTCACCTATTGCCTCTACTTGCTAAACAAGTCATACAGAGATCTATCAAAGAACAATTCGAGATCATTCACACAGTTTGTTTGATGATTTATTGGTACATGCTTATGTGAAGCATAGTTTTCTGAGTGATGCACCTCAAATTTTTGGGAGATGATCCCCAAACCTTTCCTTCCCCACTCATCCATTCCCATTCACTTCTATTTACAGGTATGGAGCACATAATTTTCATCCAATGAGCACATATCAGTCATATTTTTCAGCCTCAATCATATTCAAGTCGAGATCCAGTGAAGCCCAAGCTTCACCTACGCTCTCAACCTTTCTCATGTCTGATTTTGGGCCTCCTGCCCACCATTTTGAGTCTTATGATGTGATGGTTAGTCAATATTTCCTGATGTGTATCAGATTATAAATACTGTTAGTTATCTCTTTTGGTTTGCAATAATTATTTCCATTAAGCTACCTATTTATTTTTCCCATGTATAAGCATGATTTACCATTAAAATGAGGGATTTGAGCGTTCCAGTGCACTAATAAATGAGCCATAGTTATGGGAATGAGTTTGGAAGGTCTAATATTCTGTTATAATATGTATTATACCCTTTCAATTTCGTTTATCAGGTCTGATACGTTTCTTTTCTGAAATTCATGCCTAATTTTGCACCCTAGCTAGATCACTAGTTATAATTAACTAGTTTTACAGTATCTTCAATTAAAAGAGTTCCGCTCACTCATTTTAAATTCTGAAAGTTTATATGTGTCACTGATAGAAATATATACCCATACATACTTCCATGTTGTAAATTCATTGAATCCATACAGTGTTTTGTGAGCCTCAATTGCGCAGGACTTCCCTAGTCAAAAATTGCCTAAAAACCCCAATTCACTCCTAAACTCTTCAAAATTATCTAGAAATATCCCAAACTATGATAAAAATTATTTGATGATACATAAATTTCATAAAACATCTATTTTCCTTTCCCCAATCCCCTTCTCGAAAGGACTGAATAAATTTCCCTAACTTCACGGTTGGGTGACCCAGAAGCGAGGGATTAAGTTTTCACATAGTGGACTCTGAAACCTTAATGGTACCCAATCTAAATGTGTTAGGGTAAATTAATTCACTGTTCTGAAACTTACCTTTGGTTTCTTCCCACTTCCTACTCCCATGCATACAAATTTCTCAGTAAAACACCTTTATTTTCCTAGTTTGAGACTTCCCTCGGTGCCTGTAAAATTAATAAAATGGGAATCCTAAGGAAAATTATACTACTAACAATCTATGGAGGACAATTTTATTAATTGTCCTTAGGAGGCGCATTTTGCATGGATGAAAGTGAATAATAGTTACTATGGGTAAGTTCGAATGACCATATGTCTTTCGATAATTTTAGTTCCTTTGCATCATCGGGATTGAATATCTCGGTTATTGATAATTCTCAGTCGAAAACTGATAATGTTGGTGTTGGAATGTATCCATCGCTAATGGGAACTTTTAATATTTTGGCACCAATTATAGCTATTAGCTCTAACCCTAGTAGTGATTCGTCACCTACGAGTTTGGTACCATTTTGCACTATGTATTTGGATGTCCCATTTACTCTTCCTTCTCTAAGCACTTCGTATGAAGATGTTAGAACTACTAGGATGAGAATGCTATTATCTGTAGCAGAGGTTGTGTATCAATTTGAACTTGATCTTGCTATGGACCCTGGTCCTTTCACTTCATAGACGGAGGAGGAGGATCTCATTGCACTGCCTACTTGGGCGGTTGTGTCTTCATGCTCGCATGATTTCCTCGGTGATATTTTTCCTTCATATGAAGTGATTCTAGAGGCCATGAATGGTCTAGAACACCCTTGGGATGGGTTGCATCATCATTATTACTTTCTCTTGGAGCTTGAATGGGTCGACCATGAAGAATTTAGGACAACCTTAAGCGAGAGGGTTTGTTATCCTATGGTCCCATTAGGCACTCATGGTATATATGCCGAAGGGAACATGGAAAAATTATCTCCTATGATTCCGGTCAACATCTCTAAAATTCTTGGAAAAATTGAGAATGTGTACATCGATGCCGACTCCTCGATTGATGAAGTCAAGAGATACACTGAGATTTTTAAATATTTTTGTAACATATTTGATTGGTCATATGAAGAGATGTCAGGAATTGACCCTCTCATTGTCGAACATGAGATAAAAACATATCACCATGCTAAACCTATTCAACAACGCCTACGTGCAATCAACCCTCGTAAAGCGCCCACCATTAAGGATGAGATATAGAAGCTGCTCAAAGCTGGTTTCATTTATTTGGTGCCCTTGACCAAATGGGTGTCCAATCCTATTCCAGTGGATAAGAAGAAGGGAACCATCCGAGTATGCATTGATTTTAGAGACATTGATTGATCTTTTTTGAAAGATAATTTCCCCACACCATTCATTAATCATAATTTGGATGAGTGTTTGAGAAGCAAAGTTGTCTCGTTCATGGATGGATTTTCTAGATACAATGAGATATATATTAAACCTGAGGACCAACATAAAACTGGGTTTATTTGTCCTTGGGGTACCTTTGCATACCGGAAAATCCCTTTCGGTCTTAAAAGTGTCGGAGCCACTTTTCAACGAGCTATGACATTTTCTTTCCACGACCTCAAGCGTATTATTGAAGTTTACTTAGATGAATTAGCTCCTCACTCTCGGTTGAGGGTGGATCATCCATATCATTTGCGCTTGGTTTTTGAAAGATGCCTCCGGTACAAAATTCGGTTAAATACTCAAAAGTGAATATTTTGTGTGAAAGTGGGTCATTTGTTGGGATTCATTGTATCGAAGGAGAGGATAAGGGTCGATCCACTGAAGGCTGAAGCGATACTTCGGTTGTCTCCCCCATGCATAATTCGACATATTCAGATACTCCAAGGGAAGAGAAATTTATTGCGTCGATTCATTGTCAATAATGCCAATTTGACCAAGGGGTTTATGCGATTATTGAAGAAGGGTACTCTATTTATATGGGATGAGAAAGCCCAGGACTCCTTTGATTCCCTTAAGTAAGCCTTGGAATTATCCCCCATGCTTAGTCTACTTGGCTATAAATGTGATTTCTTATTATATGTGGTCGTGTCTCAAGAGACGATTGGTATGGTTCTGGTCCAAGTAGATGATGAGCTCTAGGAGCATGTTATCTACTATCTTAGCTAGAATCTCATTGATGCTAAACTTAGATATAGTCACATTGACAAGTTTTCCTTGGCGACTGTTCATGCATTCCAACGGTTGTGATGTTATATCCTACTTCGTCATACTACTTTTGTAGCTCACATCAATCCATTTCAGTTTGTCTTGAACAGACGAATGATTGGGAGGGAGTATAACAAATGGATTATCATTTTTCAAGAGTTCAACCTCGAGTTTTTTTCAATGAAGTTGAAGAAGTCATTGATATTTTATGAGCTCATATCTGATATCCCTAATCTGGAGGAGGACAGGGTTCATTAGGGTTCGTTCATGGATGATCATATTTTCCTCATTTCGATTTCTGACCCTTAGTATGCTGATATTATCATCTATCTGCATACTTTGAAGGTTCCCTCTCACCTCTCGAGATACGAACATCGACGACAACTACGTCATAATTTTAAGAACTACTTTATTATCAGTGACACATTGTATTGTCGAGGGGTGGATTCCATTTTATGTCATTGTTTGACTCGCGATGAGGATGAGACCGTGTTGAATTATTTCCACGGTGGGGCATGTGGTGGTAATTTATCTGGGATTGCTAAAACCCAAAATATCCTTTGAGTGGGTTACTACTGGTCGTCAATCTTTAAATATTGTATCAATGTGGTCAAGAGATGCCACCCTTGCTAGGTGTTTAAGCGAAATATGTACTCGCAACCCACCCTGTTATATCTTATTATCATCATCGATCCCTTCACTAAGTGGGAATGGGATTTATGGATTGCAACCCAACGTCAACTGGGGGGAATAATCACATTATAGTGGTCGTAGACTACTTTATGAAATTGGCAGAGGCTATGCCTACAATTAAATCCAACGGTGAGATGGCACCTCACTTCGTGTTCAACAATATTATCACTCGGTTTGGTATCCCGAAGGAGTTTGTCATTGACCATGGCAGGCACTTTCAGAACAAGATGATGTAGGAGCTAGATTTGAAACTAGGGTATAAGGAAGAGCACTCTTCTTCTTATTACCCTCAAGCGAATGGCCAGGTTGAAGTAGCTAATAAGTCCCTTAAGGCCTTTTTACAAAGAACCATTGCACACAGAAAAACTAACTGGTATATCATGTTTTACCTTGCTTTATGGGAATATCGAACCACAGTTAATACTGTCACCGGATTTACTCCTTTTTAGTTACTACATGGGGTGGATTCGATATTACCGTTTGAGTGCAAGATTCCTTCATTGAAACTTCCCATAGAGTTCCTACCTGATACTTTGGAATTAGAAGAACATTTGGTCCACTTAGAGCACCTGTATGATCAACGTCAGGATTTCGTAGTGTCTCTAGAGGTGAATAAATGGCATGCTAAATCCCAACATGATAAGTCTGTTTGACCCCGTCAGTTTAGTGAAGGTGACTTGGTCCTTCTATGGGATCAAGCCAGTGAAGCACTCGGGGTAGGTAAGTTTAACCCTATGAGGCATGGGCCTTACGTGGTGAAGCATGTCCTAGACAAAGGAGCCTATGAGCTAGAGGGTTATGAAGGAAATGCCTTGGAGGAGCCCTGAAATGGGATTTATCTTAAGAAATATTATGCTTAACGTTTAGTCGAGGTCGATTTTGTATATTATTGTACAGCTTGTATAATTTGTATTTTCTTCTGGTAGCATTATCGGTTTTGAGACATGATTCTTCTAGTGTGGCAGATGTTGACGGGATCTTCAATCTATCTAGGATTCATTGATGGTTTCGGCTGCCACACCCAGAACCTGGAGTCTACTGCTTGGGTTATCTATGAACCCGAGGGTCAGTCGGTGTCTTCGGGAGGTGTTTGTCTCTGGACTTCGTCTAACAATGTCGTTGAGTATAGTGTCGTGATTGAATTGTTACGTGATTCCATCTCTAATGGTATCCAATTTCTTGAAGTTCGCCTCGACTCCCAGTTAGTGGTGTCGCAATTAAATGGCTTGTACCAGGTTAGGGACCCTATGTTATTAAGAAGATTCTTGAAGGTAAGATTATTGGAGCAACAATTTGATTTCATTACATAAATTCATATAC
Organism: Pseudotsuga menziesii; assembly: GCA_001517045.1. Taxonomy (NCBI): domain Eukaryota; kingdom Viridiplantae; phylum Streptophyta; class Pinopsida; order Pinales; family Pinaceae; genus Pseudotsuga; species Pseudotsuga menziesii. The sequence continues at coordinate 176,929 of LPNX010663613.1, read as the reverse complement.
CTATACTTTATAATCATGTTGTCGATTCATATGAAAATTATGTATTAGATTGGCACTTGTCACATAGATACAGAAGCATACAACATTCAAATCACATTCACATTAAAACACATTTGTAAATATAACAAACTGATCGCTATCTTTTATATATACAGTTCAAAATGGTGTTATAGTACAAAATGTCATAAGTACAAAAGTGGGGCATTAAGCCTCCAAAATATATACAGTCTATACAAATTGTCTACATAGGAATCTATGCATGTGGGCCTGGGTGTTGATCATGATAACATATGATTGCATTGGCCAACCTCCTGAACGATCTAACCCACAGATGGGGTACCCCTACTATGTGTCTCTGCATAGCCTCGGGCAAGTCCTCGACTTGCACCATGGGTATCCTATGAGTCAGTCGGGTGAGGCTTCTGTTCTAGAGCATCCACTCTGCACTATTCCTATCATATTGTCACCTCTTCCCCTTCGTCGATGTCAATGGAAACCATCCAGTCGTCACGGACCTATGTCTGCACAATTACCTAATGTTAATACTTGTCACCGCCAAAAACATGTTTTTGAGTTTTAAGTATATTAAAAATACAAAAAATTAATAATCCAAAACAAAATCATACACATGGGATCTCACCTATATCGCCATATTTGGATCCTAATCGTAGGGGCATGTCAGGATCTCCACGGAAGTCTATCCCTACATAGGGGTAGTTTTCTATGGCTATGACCTGTCGTCGCCACCAATGGTAGAAGTCAGTTAGGAAGGGAGAAGGTGTCTTGTCTCCCCCTATCCTCTTTATTACCTCTTCCTAATGAGTCTAGGCTCGATCTTGTATACTGTGTGGAGGGACCTTGACTCTAGGGCTGAGTCCTGGTACCCTCTCGAAGAAGAAGGTGCTTAGACTATTGGTGTACCCAAAGTTCTTGATCCTACCTAGCTTGTAGTCTATTAGTTGTTGTTTCATTGTGCTCAACACTGATGTGAACCATTCTTATATAATAGGCCTCATGCACTCTACCAAGTAGAACAGTATAGGACGTGAATCCTAATGAAGTGATTCCAAAGCTGTTATCCTAGCCAGTACAAAAACTATCGCTTTCAGATCGAGATTCTGAATAGCGCTCACCGAAGCTTGACTTCTGATATTCTATGTGTCAGGGATGTAGTAAACAACTATGTACTCCTCAATAGTTATTCCTCCACCCACTCCTCAAGCTCGCAATTTCACTACCTCGCCTCAACGAGATAGTCCTATGATGAAGTAGATTTCTTATAATTCCAGTCTCAATGGCATACCATCTGGTATAAAGGCCATTGTGTCCGGATCCCAGTAATCTACGAACATCTAGAGGAGTCTTGGTTGGGACCTCAAACCCCCAAGTTTCCAAAACTTTTACAAACCACACCTTCTTATAGCTTGTTGAGCATTTATGTCTCAAAGGACTACCCTATCAACATCCTCGTGCTCACATTCTCTCCATTCCAAAGCTGTCCTGCCAAGAAACATAAAAATTTTGTGAGATTTCATGATAAAAGTAGGCATACCCGGTGCTATACATGACTTTTCCTTATGATAGTTGCGTATGTATGCAGGAAGGCTTCACTTTTCCTATGTACATTGAGCCCTGTAAGCGAACCGATGAACTATGACTCGCGTGGGCCGATATCGCCATTTTTGGTTTCCTTAGGCATAAAAATCGATGACTAAAACTGAAAATAAATGCATGGAATAAATGAGGAATGAGATTTAGAAACACCTGGTCCTAATGGCACTGGATTCCATGGCCCATAGCTCCTGGAATCGTTGTTTGAAGTCGCGAGGTCTAAATGGCTCCAAATGCACTATTTTGGGTTAAAACAATGGTATGGTAAAAATGATATCTTTTTTACTATTTATAAAATAAAATTGAAATTTTTACCCACCTAGCCTATAGTTTGGACTTCTTATTGATCATTTTCTATTGTTTGTACTAATTTTGTTGTGTATGAACCTATTTTGGTGCACTTTCACTGAGACTTGGAGCCATTCATGCGTATGACAGGTATATTACTCAACTTGCATATAGGATAGGATTTTTTTTCTTCATTCATCATGCATCATCCTATGACTGTATCACCTTAACCATAACCTACGAACCCACTTCGTAATGACACAAAACATTCATACTTCTACGAGAAATTCCATTGCATGAGTGGTAGAGATTTCCTTATCATGGGTACCCTAGTTAGATCTCATGTCACTATTTGGTTCCCATGATGTGATCCTCCTTTATGTCTGGGAGTCCCTTGTAGTCCTGCGATGTATTTGAGTAAGAACTTCATATTCTTCCTTGAAATTTAGGATGGCCATATCCTATTGGGAATCCGTGTTTGTATGAAGTTGTAATTGCATTTGCATATGTTCGTTGGTCATATTGATCTTTACATCAAATCCCTGCTTCAGTTTATAAGCCATATAGCCCAAGCTTGTCTCAATTATATCCAAGCAGAGCCTGGGCCATATATCTTTTGCATCTTGATTATCCCTGACCTAGAAGAGACACCCGCCCCCCCCAAGTGTCCTTATCCTGCATATGCTTCATTGCATCGAGCATAGGTATGTTCCACTACTTGGAACTAGTTTGCTTTCCTGCGACACTTGTTTCCTCCTTATTGCACTATAAGCAATTTTATTCTTTTTCAATCTTTCCAAATATGAAAAAGACCAAAAAATCATCAAACATAAAAAGATGGATGGGAAATGATATTACTTTCTATTGGCATTCGTTGTGTCATGTCTCCTTCGAACAGAGAACAGTACAATCATCCATTGGTTGAGTTACTAGTTTGACTTTAGGAGTTGTACTCATTATTTTGAGTTTCCTCCATCGATTGGTTATGCTTCTAGTCCCTATGGAGCCTTTGTTGATGCCTATTGTGTCATAGAGTTGTCCTTGTATGCATTTATGAGTCTATGCTGCCTATAGGTCCTCATATGCCTTATGCTCTTGTTCGAAGGAATTTTTATCCCGAGTCGACCATTCCTCAGATATCTTTTCTCTGCATGTCGGCCATTCCTGATACAGTTTTTACTGGTTCGTGCACATCTTGTTTGTGTTCTTATAAATTATTCAGCGTTGATGTGTACCTCATGTTGGTTGATGGGGGATTCCTTAATGCCCTTCTTCCAATGGATTCCATTCCATCGACTTCATAATATCTATTCGGGAATAGGGATCTAGAGTCTAATGAGTGCCTTGAGACTTGCAGTCATCAATGGCAGGTTCTTTTGCCGTCAACAGATTTGGGAATACATCAATGCCCCTTGCCATCAATGGATTCTCTCAAGTGTTCGACCTCAACACATATATTCACAATTTTTTGTTTGCACTCTATACCTTGATTCCCATTATCATTATCGGTGGGATATCTCACGCCTGTTAACGATATACATCAATGACTAGTAATCAGATGATGGTCCATCATGTTAGACTATGACACGTTTATTAGCGTGATGGGACATGTACTAGAGGCAATTTGTGTCGAAGACCTCCAAGCTTGGTGGCATTTCATATATGCTACCTCCTTGATCATTCCAATATCTATGAGATTTCAACTCTCATGATCATATTCCAGTGTACCATTTGATGTCTTCATTCAGTGAGGAGACCTTACATCACTGTATATTGTATGTGGCCATGACCACTTACGATGTATGTCTATTATGCATATTCATGTCCATTGTACTCTTATGCATCCGGGAATTCTATGTCTTTGTAGTCATATGTAGAGATCTACCATTGTATTGTGCTGATGAGTGGCTGGTTTTTCCACCCGGGTCTTCATTAATCCACTCCAGTGGCTATGATAATTTATTTAGGACATCATGTAGCCCTTTGACCTCACACATTAGGGGTCATCTATTATGGCGCGATTTGCCACACCTTAGACACATCAAGTTTGGATGGCCTATCCTTGTCCCTATGAAGACTCTTTTTACCCATTTTTGGTCATTAGAACCCTGATGCTCCAGTAGAACCCCTTAAAAGACACACACACACACACACACACACACACACACATGGGTCACAAGTTTACAACCCGTGTATACGCACCTTGCACCACTGCCACCCGCGTACATCGGAAAATGTGCTTAAAAACAAAAAATATTTGGAGTTTTCCCCACTAAGTAATGAAGGACTTGTCTATTTCCCTTCCATATGATGGGAAACGCTCCACTTCAACCCTTCAATTCCTATTGAAGGGATATATATTGAGCTACTATGAAGCATTAAAGGAGGAGAACTTTGAGAGAAAATACACTATACTGGAGTTGTGCCCCATTCTTGTGTACTTGAGTCCGCATCCCTTTGTCCTTGGAGCAACCATTATTGCTAGTTCTCAATCTTTCCTTGATCTTTGTGGGCTTTCCTTTGTATGGGGTATTGAAGTGGTGGAGGCTCGGGTGGAGGGACTCAGGTGGAGGGACTCAGTTTCTCGATTTCGACGAGGTGCTGACAGAGTTTGTCATCTTTATCTTTGTTCATATTAATATAAATATCAATTATGAATACACGTGTAATTATGAATATTATTTATCCATGGATGTGATTACTTTGATTATGTATTGGAATATATCATGCCAGATTAGGTACTAATGCTTTACATATATCATGCTTGTACAATTTGTTGTTGTTGAGGGCAATGAGTAGGTACAAACTTGATTGAAAACGCAATGGAGATCTAATTCAAACATTTGGAATGAGGTACGCTCCCTTGGTCCCTTAGTGTTAGTTTTGCTTATATGTTTAGCATGACTGGAAATGGGTTTATTTCTAGTATGGTGTCATCCTATCTGTTGTGGTCCACCCCAAGCCATAGGAGATCTTCTTATACAACAACGTACTATATGTATTGTCTATAAATATTTAATGTTTGATCAAATTAATGAGGAGAGGGAATAATCAAATCATAGCTCTGCAACTGAATCCAAGTGTGATGCCCATTATTCACCAGGATCTCCATAAATGGGTGCAATCCTTCACTGTGGTTGTGCTCCTCTTGCACAATAATGGAGCTTTGAACCACAGTAACATTAAACTTGGATGTTGAATACATTCACATCATACTCCAAATATGTTGGCCCATGCACCGAGTATAATGGATTTGTCGATGGGATGAGGTGCAAAACTTTGGACACACGCAAATGTGGATTTGCAGAGATGAGGTACACTGGATTTGTCGATGGGATGAGGTGCGCATGCAATCGCTCCTTCCCTCTTTAAATGCTCCCATCTTCCATGCAACGCTATGTTATAGTCCTCTTCACGTCTATTGTCTAAAAAAACAATATATCATTAATATATCAAAATATATCAATATTGGTCAAGGTATATCAATCAAGAAAAAAAATATGTTAACCTGGCTTCGACGTTATGAAGATAAGAAAATATACATATAAGCGACGTCGAACCGACCTTAAAAACCATAAAAAAGTGTCGAACTTGTATGATGTTCTCTCTACAACATGTATCTCATGTTTTAAAGTGACATTCGTTCCACGTATTATATGTTTGATATTTGTCGCTACAACGTCTCTTCAAAGACGTTCATGCATCACAAAGCAAAGATTTTTCGTTACAACAACAAAAGTTTGACAAATTATTATGTCTTAAACTCACATCAAAACATAGTGTTAGACATTAAAATAACACCAAAAAAAACGTCATCCCAATGTCGAATTCGTCTTGCAATTTGGTTTGCGTGTGTCTTAAGTGACATTGGTTCCACATATTCTATGTCGGTCGTACATATCTACAATGTCACTTAAGAGTCATTCAGGAGCATTTACAAGCAACCTTTTTCAACTTATATTTATAGAAAATGTCGGCAAGGTTTCAATGTTAAAAAACATTGAAAAAGAGACACCAATACAGTGACGTTGTGTCGACATCAAAGAAAAAATCGTTCGACATTGAAATGATAAAGCAAACTTGGTCTAACCCACGTCAGATTCGTCCTGAAATATAGTAGTGACAGTACTGAACCATTAAACCAGTATGTTTAGTATAAGAGACAATAAGCTGTTAATTCTTAGAAGAGTCTAGTTTTTTTATTTTATTTAATTTTGAATTATTTTTAAAATAATTTTAAAGTAATTTAAATTAACTAACTTTCTTTATAATTCATCATAATAATAATAAATTTTTTTTTTATAATAAAATTTAGATATATTTTGATGTGGTTTTGGAGTAGAATTTTGATATATTTGATTATGGTTTATTAATTAGAATAAAAGAGCGTCATCCAAATAACATTGATGAGATCAATGTGTATTTAATCTAATATTACACCAACACTTCTGCTAAAAGAAAAAAGAATATAGAGAAAAACATGTAACTTAATTTATTAAATAATAAAAACTCAATAAAACTAAATGAAAAGTAATTAAAAAAATGCATGATGTTAAACCCGGATTTACCAAACACTAAAGGGATCAAAATGTTTGAGGTGTAATTTTTTATAAACATTTAAAAATTTAAGATAAAAATAAGTTACACTTAAAAAAATTGGATCCCTCTCGGTGCTTTTTAGATCCAAGTTTAAGATGGATCTATAATGGTAGTATGTAGTGTTTACCAATAGTAGGCGAACTAATTCAAGAAATCCATTGTAAGGGTTTGGAATCAGGACTCAAAAGAGATTGATCGTCATATTGTTCGATTGTGTTTTCTCATAAAGAAACATATCATAAGGCTAGTTGTGACGTAGGTTTTCGCAAGATATCATGTTAGATACCTCGAGACCTTACAAACCATGTTGTAGAAGTGAAGGCTTGGAGTCCAAGTTGCACCAATTGAAATATATGCAATATTGCAAGAACATAGGTTTCACATTGTATTCTTACATAATTGGTTGTACTTAAACAAGACCATGTCCTATAATTATTATTTACAAGAAATGAATTCTCCTTAATATTTATGACATGTAGTAGTCACTACCAACTAATAGAAACATACTTATGTGCTTGTTATGGGAATAAATAATCATGCATGAGTGGGAATGCATTGTAGATGTGATACAGATCTATGCTATAATGAATGAGAGAGAATATATATATTCACATACACAGATATATGGCAATAGAAACAATGATACAGTAAAATCAAATTCTATTAAATGAATGAAACATAACAAACTGTAAACAAAAGCAACTAGAATGGTGGTAGATGTATCTCAGAGAAGAGATGTGACAACTAAGCTCACTCATGACAAGATGAATATAAAAGGAGGTCAAAGGTCCTTTTATCATAAATCATTGGAGAGGAAGAAACCCTAAGCCTAACCCTAGGAGATCAATCTTCATAAAGTTTGCGGCCCCAAGGTGGTTAGTTGAATAATCAACTTCTCAAGGTCATAACTTTTGCATATTATCTATGTTTGGGGTGCTCAATGACCCATTGAAAAGTTATACCCGATATTTACAACTTTTAGTTGGGGCCAAATTCAATAAAAAAGAAACCTTTTGGCCCTTTGAATTGACAAAAAACGTCATTTAGAGCCTCAAAACAACCCCAAAAGTTTGGGACCCGAAAAATCATAGAAAATTACAAGAAAATTGTCAAAATGGAAAACAGTTTTGAGCCATTGGAATAGGTGGATGGCCACATACACCCATATGGATCATTCCTCCCCCCTTAGGAAAAAATGGTCTCCATTGTGTTGAGTTCCCTCATAAAATGGGGAAACTTCTACTAAACTTGACTCTTGGTGAACCACTTTCCTTGGTGGAGGAGCTGCCCTACTTTGAAAACTTGATATTGTTGGATCTTCTATTGGTCTGTGTCCTTAAACTGTGTGTCCATGATCTAATCAATGGTTTATTGTTCCATCGGTCAGGATTAATCTCTGTGGGTGTCAACTTTTGTGCCACCTCTGAGGAATCCAACAGTGGTGCAAAATGTGGTCGAAGGAGCTCCAAATTAAATACTGAGTGCAAGCCAAAGGATGGATGAATGATTAATTTGAAGTCATTGTCACCGAATGCATTGGTGATGGTGTATGTCCCATATCGAAGTGGTCAAAGCTTGTGATGGGTTCATATGAGCCTCTCTTTATACAAATGCAATGAAACCTTATCCCCCACATGGAACTTGTGTGGAACCCAATGCTAGTCATGTCATTGATTATACTTAGTATTGGACTTTTCCAAAATGTCATGGACCTGTTGGCGAATGTGGTGGATTTTTTCAACAAATATGGTGGCCTTATCAGCCTCACCTTGAACATGGGAAGATTTCTCCTATGTGGATGCAAGGGGCGGATCTACATCAATTGGGGCCAGTGATTGGAAACCTAACCGATTGAGGTATGAAGAGATTTTTTATAGCTATGTTGAACATAAGGAAGACTCTCATCCCATGTACGAGGATGTTTAGAATTGTACATTCTCAAAATATGCACAATCATCTGATTTACTACCTTTGTATGTCCATTGGTCTGGGTATGGAATTAAGTCGATTTGGTGAGCTCGATATCCATCAATGACCATTGAATAGACTAGAAAATGCTCAATAGCTTGTTGTATCAATTTGAAATGATAGTTTGTGGGCACACCCCAAAATGAACCCAAGCATGCTCAAATCATAGCTTAGTAGTGGCTTCGGTAGAGATGCTCTTATTTAAATCTATCAAAATGGCCATCTTAGAGAATCGATCCATGAACACAAACACACAGTCATTACCATGCTTAGTTGAAGGTAGTCCTGACATGTAATCCATGGAGATGGATTCCCATGGACAATTCAGAGTGGGAAGGGGGGTGTATAATCCCTTCATTTTTATGGTTGTTTTCGTGATGGTGCAGGCAGTGCAGGATCTAATATATTAGTCGATGTCTTGTCACAGTTTGGGCTAATAAAAATACTTTTGCATACTTCCACTGTCTTCTCAGTGCCAAAGTTCCCTACCACCCGACTGTAATGTGCTTCCCAAATAATCTTCACACGCTTGCTTGAAGGAACACAGAGATGGCCCAAGTGGCATAAAAATCCTTCCTGAAGATGAAAGTATGCCACTGATGTACCTAAACATAAGGCTTGATAGATGGGAGCAAATGCAAGATCACTATCATATATTTGAGGCCACCTAGAGGTATCATGGCCACATGAGTTGAGCATCGTGGTTAATGTTGATATTGGAGGTCGACTAAGGCAATCAACGACTCAATTTGGGCTTGCCCCCCCTGGACCCCCCTAATGACTATAGTGGGGGGGGAATCCCCCCCACACTGCCTGATCCGGATTTAGGCGTGAACGAAATGAAAGAACATATACAGAATCATAATAATAGACATTTTGCAAAGATAACAGAGATACAGTAAAAACATATTCTATTAAATGGCGGAAATAGAACAGACTGTAATACAATTGCTAGAATGGTGGTAGCGATCTCTGAGAAGAGATGTGGCTGCTACGCTCATTCGTGCCAAGTTGATTACAAAATGAGGCCAAAGGGGCCTATTTATAATAATAATGAGATGAGAACCCAAAAGTCCCAAAACGTAACCCTAGAAGATGAACCGTCATAAAGTTTGCGGCCCCACGGTGGTAAGTTGAACAGTCAACTTCCCGGGGTCATAACTTTTGCATACGATCTCCGATTTGGGCGTTCGATAACTCGTTGGAAAGGTCTGTCTAAGCTTTAAAACTTTTGGTCAGCCAAATGCATTCCAATGGCAACCATTTGGCCCCGAATCTCAAAAAAAATGTTGTTTAAGGCCTCAAAACGGCCCCGGAAGTTTAGGACTCGAAAAACTGCCGAAAAATAACTAGGAAACTGCCATAATGGACAATTGTTTTGAGCCAGTGGAATAGGTGGGTGGCCACCGATCTCCATCTGGATCAATCCTCCCTCCTTAGGAAGCAATGGTCTCCATTGCATCGAATCCCGTATCATATCTCGAACTGTGTGTTGAGTTGATCTCCTGGTGCGACATTTGTTGAAGTGAAGCGGCTGATTTTCTTTGGCATCCCGAGAGGGCTGTAATTGTTGTCTGGATGATTTGTTTCTGGATGAGCACCTTGAATGCGTGGCTTTGTCTTCTTCTTGTGTCTGATGATCAGAGACACCCTGTGAAGAGGGTGTGGAGGTCTCTGTGATCTTATGTTCTCCTTCAGACGCAATTGTGAAGAGGAATAATTTTCTGATGTGGGAGTTTATCTTCCTACCTTGCAAGACTTTGTTAGGTGCAACTGTCTCTGGGATCCGGTAGAGTTGTCCTCCCAAAGTGATAATGACACTGCGAGGCCGTGACTCATATACAGCATGACGCTTCCACATATATGGTTGTCCTAAAAGAACATCACAGACTTCGAGTGGGGCTACATCACACAGTACCTCGTCTTGGAAAGGCTTGATGCCATATGGTAGGAGGCATTGCTCAGTAATGCGGATACCGCGTCCTTGGCTTAGCCAACCAATGTTGTAAGGTTGCGGGTGTGGTGTTGTCGGAAGCTCCAATCTCTTGACGACTTCTGCTGAAATCAGGTTCTTTTGGCTGCCGTTGTCAACAACAAAATGTAGAGGCATTCCCTTCACCCACATCTGCGAGTGGAATAGGCGCTCCTCTGCCTCTGAATATTCAGGATCTCTAGTTGAATCTGTGCAGTAGCAACAGTGGCAGTGGGGTCTGCATCAATGATCTGCTTCCCATTGTCTGCGGCTGTGGCATTGGGTTCAGAATCAGAATCAAGATCTGATTCTGAAGATTTGATCTCGGCCACTAATGACTGCTTTGAGCGACATTCATCAGTGTTGTGCCACGGGCTTTTATGAAATTCGCACCACTTACCAGTGTCCTTCTTTGTCTTTCGATCTCCCTTCTTTGCTTGTGGCGGGGACTGGTTGTCATTTTCTTTTGCGGTGTTCTGCGGGCCAGGGTTTCCCTTGCCTTGTTTCTGCGGTGGATTCGCAGGTCCAGAGTCTCGCTTGTTCTTTTGTCGAAATTTCTCCTCAATTTTGACAGCATACCGATAGGCGGATCCAAGTGAAGAGATGTCGAGGAAGTCCATCTCAGTTCGGATGTACCGATGTAGACCACTGCGATATTTCAGGATTAGGTGCCGCTCGGAGTCTTTGATACTCAGCTTTGTCCGCAGAGTATGAAATTTGTTGGTGTACTTCGACACTGTCTGGTCCCTTTCTTGACGCAGAATGGTCCATTTTGTGTACTGGTCATCATAGTTTCCCACAGGGTAATACTGTTCCTTGACGACATCTATGAAAGAGGCCCAAGTGGGAATTGTTTCAAACATTTCAGACTTGTCTGATAAGTTTTTCTCACAATAAGTACCCCACCAATTTTGGACATGGGGGGCTGCCTTAAGGAGCGCAAAGGTGATCTTTTCTCTGTCGGAAAAATTGTGAACAGAGAAATACCCTTCTAGAACATTCACCCAATTATCTAGGGCATCTGCATCAATATTACCTTCAAATAAAGGATTATCAAAGTTAACTTGTACCTTAAAGGGATTTGCATCCCCGAACCGACTGCTCGTTGAAGATGCACTGGCCGCGGTCGGCATTCGCCGAAGGATTTGGGCGAAACTATCCATCATCTCGTTCCTCTGTCGCTCGAGGGCTTCCTCGAGCAGCGACTTGATAGGATCTCCTGCTCTGTCGTCTCTCTTTTCTTCCACCATGGGAGGTCGTTTGGGACGGCGAGAATGATCAAGTGAAACTAGTTCGAGACCAAACTCTCTGTACTCGGACCTCGTCGGGGACATGCACCGAGAAACAAGCAAAGAGCAGATTGCTCTGATACCACTGATCCGGATTTAGGTGTGAACGAAATGAAAGAACATATACAGAATCATAATAATAGACATTTTGCAAAGATAACAGAGATACAGTAAAAACATATTCTATTAAATGGCGGAAATAGAACAGACTGTAATACAATTGCTAGAATGGTGGTAGCGATCTCTGAGAAGAGATGTGGCTGCTACGCTCATTCGTGCCAAGCTGATTACAAAATGAGGCCAAAGGGGCCTATTTATAATAATAATGAGATGAGAACCCAAAAGTCCCAAAACGTAACCATAGAAGATGAACCGTCATAAAGTTTGCGGCCCCACGGTGGTAAGTTGAACAGTCAACGTCCCGGGGTCATAACTTTTGCATACGATCTCCGATTTGGGCGTTTGATAACTCGTTGGAAAGGTCTGTCTAAGCTTTACAACTTTTGGTCAGCCAAATGTATGCCGATGGAAACCATTTGGCCCCGAATCTCAAAAAAAATGTCGTTTAAGGCCTCAAAACGGCCCCGGAAGTTTAGGACTCGAAAAACTGCCGAAAAATAACTAGGAAACTGCCATAATGGACAATTGTTTTGAGCCAGTGGAATAGGTGGGTGGCCACCGATCTCCATCTGGATCACTGCCCCATTAGGTGTTGGTATCTAAACATGCATGAAATAACATCTTTGAATCAAGAAGATCAGGCTCCACAACCAACAATATCCCACTTTGAGATTGATCACAACAACTCCACCATTGTTGGACTATGCTATGAACCTTGGACCTGGAAAATTTCTCATATTCACCTCCGTGCTTGAAGGACAACAGAAACTGAGAAGGAAATTAGTTTCTCTCTGGTTAGTACCTTTTTCAACATGTTTGTAGGATTCTGGCTAGTATGTATCTTTTCCAACTTTAAGAGTTCATCTTCCAAAACAAATGTTATGAAATGGTACTTGACTTGTATATGTTTAGTCTTCGAATGGAAGGTTGATTTCTTTGCAAGATGAATGGAACTATGACTATCATTGTACACCTTACTATTTTCCTTCTTCTTACCCAATTCCTCCATAAACCTTGACAACCAAATCATCTCTTTACTAGCCTCTGTAGCAGCAACATACACAACAAGATTTGAACCCAAAATCCGACGTCATCCAACATTTCGTATGGATGTTTCAGACAACAATCATTGAAAAGAACGATGCTCAGGAAAGTTTAATATTGCCTTTGAATATCCGACACATCAGGCATCGGATATTCGACTCACCAGAGTGTCGAATATCCGATGGTATAGTGTCAAATATCCGATGGTATGTCGACCCAAAAGTGTCGCATATCCGACCCAAGAGTGTCAGTTTTTTGACCCGTTAGTGTCGGATATCCGACGATATGTGTGGGTTTTAAATAAAAAATAATGTAAGGTTTGAAAGATTTGAAATGTTTGGTCCCATATTTTCAACAGTAACTATGTTCAAGGTGTCGAATATCCGACGCCGAGCCATTATAAACATAAATTTTTTTAAACATTTCGACATGTTTAGAAGCGACAGACGATTTGCGAAATTATTTGTTCCTCGGCGGACGATTTGCGAAAATTATTTGTTCCTCGATGGACGTTTTCAGGAATCATTTTATTCTTCAACGGGCGATTGTGGGAATTTTTTTTTCTTCGAAAGACAGTTTGCCGGGAATTTTTTATTCTTCGACTTCTCTCCATTTGACAAAATGTTGATGTGTGGAACTTGATTTTTTAAGACAATTGATTATATTCATTCACGAAGTTTGTGACAAAATGTCAAATAGAAATATTCCAGATCCAAACGAAGACAATCGACAATTGCTTGCTAGACTATGGGATGCAGCGAAATGAAGGGGTGATGGAAAATGTTATTGTTTGTGTGCTCAATGTAGGGGATTTAAGAGGAGAAGAATATTGATCTCAACAGCCACAAAACATTGTAGGGAACATGGACACGCTAAGGGGGGGAACGAATATCGTCCATTTGTAGGTTTAGCATTATAAAGTTTATTATATTCTTTGTTTTGGTAATTGTATGTATTATTTTTATTTTTCATATATTAATGTATATCTATTGATGTTTCCATGTATTTATATTAAAGGAAAGACACCCTACATCATATCGTCCAGAGGAAGTGCTTTCAGAACAAGTTCAGGATTAGGATCATGGAGCGTGTATGTTTAATGGAGAACAAGTGAATGATCATATTGAACAAGATGACCATACCAATAATGTAATTGAAGATGATGGTACAAATACATTGATCCATGATTCATTTAATGTTAGAATTGATGATGACGATGGCGTTGATAATGAAAATGATGATGAATTTGATGATGTTCATGATATACCTCTTCTCGATAAGGCATATGAACCCCTTTATGAAGGCTCCAAAACAAATATTCTCTCTGTTGTATTGTTGATAATGAACTTGAAGGTTATGAATGGTCTTTCAAACATTACAATCACACAAATGCTAAGGTATGTAAAATAATCCATCACATATATAGGATCGTGATAAATTTTATCTGTATTCCTCTAATAATTGTATTGTTAACTCATTATTGATCATCATATGGATGAAGCATGTTTCGTTAATATTATTTATTTTTTACATTAACTATTTTTTTTTGTAGCTTGATAGCTGAATTTTTGTTACCACCATCAAATATTTTACCTCGCACATATCGAGATTTATCTTCCATCAAGAAAGAGATTGGAATGCATTATGAAGCATTTCATGCATGCCTTGATGACCATGTTATATATTATAATCAGCATGAATTTGCAATAGAATGTTTGGAATGTTTGGAATGTCTGGAATGGGAAATTGCTTCCAAACTCAATCAATAAACTCAATTAACCCAAAAATCCAGGCATACGATCTTATTTCACAATGGTCCTTTATCTAAACCTAAATACAATGGATCGATCATTACAAAAGACCTCTCTCTCTCTCTGTGTAAGCTCCAAGAGTCTAAAATCTAAGCTTGTTCCTCTTGATTGAACCTTCCTCGAGCCAACTAAGCTCTAATAAGCTACCTAAAAGCTTCTGCAAGCTAACAAGCTCTGTAAGCTAAAGCTAGGTTATCCATATAAATGACTTGAATGGATTAAATAAAACTCTTACTCAGTTTTCCAGATCCTTCAAAGAAGGAACAAAGTCCTTATTCGATTCTACTATCCTCTATGACTTACTATGCTTGATATTTGTTATCTTCTAGTAAGGTAAACAAGCAACTCACTTTTTTTTGCTTGCTGTGGTTTTTTTACTTTTGGAAAATTACTAATGAAAACTGTCAAGGATTAGAGTGAAGAAGGAATATCTTGCATGTGGATCATTTCTGCATTTAGAGTAACTTATGAGAATCCTATACATTGGGTATTTTTCACTGCACTAAGATTTGGTAAGCATTAACATTTTGTTGAAATCATGGTTGTGTAAAAGTTAATTTATTGACCTCCTTACAAATTGGGGTGATATCAAATGATATTTGTATAAGATGTAATTTATAATTGTATAAATGGTAATTGGAAGGATATTCCTACTATTTATTTGTGCTACATATTTTAGAATGGGAAACATATTAACTTTGATTTTGACTTTGGGTGCAGGGAAAAATTACTGGATTATGCTCTTGCCTCTAGAAAAATCTAAGTGGGAGAAGGGTTTAAATACATTAAGGAGTGCTTTGAAAATGGCACACTTCATCTCATTGGCCTTTTGAGTGATGGTGGTGTTCATTCACGATTATATCAGTTTCATGTATTCTATATCTATAAATGCATTATTATGAGTTGTTTACCTTAGAAAGTATTATAGATTTATCCGTGCTATGCAATTTTTAATCTTTGTATTTCTCTATGGTGTATTTGAATGCTTTTTATATCACCAGACTAGATTGAGTTGGGTCTAAATATGTTATAATTGTAGAACCCATTGATCTACTGACATAAATTTTAAGATAAGTCTACTCTTGCATGGATCCATCAAGAAACTATTAGAAAACATGCTCGTTCTTATCCATGAATACTTGAAATTCTAGTTAGATGTTCACTTCTAGAGTATGTGTATGAACTTGAATGCCAACTTTGTCCTGCAAAACATTTTTGTATTATTTTTTTCTTCATTGAATCAATGCTGCATATGAAACCTTTCAAGTTCATCCAAATAATAAGGTCATATCCATTCAGACTACTTTCTTAGGTATCTTGAGTTAGAAACAATGTTGGGATTGTTAGTCTTTTCTTAGAATTACAAATGATGCAATCTTGGTGTTAATATTGCCCCTTTCCCCAATTCTTAAAGGTTCTAGCTCAATGGTAGAGCGCCTGCTTTATAAGAAGGAGGTTGAAGGTTCGATTCCTTCATGCCCTAATGAAATTGCAATATTGATGTTTTAAATTATGGCTACCAGGGGGTTCTAAACTGACTTCATATGTCACTACAAGGGGGGTTCATAACCACCCCCGAAGGTTTGTAAAGCGTTTTAGGGGGGGTTTTGAACCGCCTCGGTAGGTACCTATGAGGGGGGTTTATAACCGCTTCCAAAGGTTTGTAAAATGTTTTAAGGGGGGGTTTAAACCACCTCTATAGATACCTACGAGGGGGGTTTTCAACTGCCTCCGTCGCTACCTACGAGGGGGGTTTTGAACCGCATTCGTAGGTACCTACGAGGGCGGTTTTGAACCTCCTTTGTAGGTACCTAAGAGGGGGGTTAAAAACCTCCCCCACATTTTTATAATAGACACTTGTAAGGGTGGTTTTGAACCGCCCCCATAGGTACCAACGAGAGGGGTTTATATACACTCTTAAAAGTGACTTTTGTGGGGGAGGGGGGGGGGGTTAGAACTGCCCCCAATAGTCACTTTTCAGGGTGTTTTTCATCTCTTCTAGGGCCACCCCTAAAGGCTAAAAAATTTAGCATTGGTGCTATTCTTGGCAGTTTTGTAACGACCGCCTCCAAATCCAAAACCGCCCCGAAATCACTTTTGGGGGGGTTTAGAACCACCCCTAAAAGTCACTTTTAGAGGGGCGATTTTGACCTCTTCCAAAACCGCCCCTAAAAGAAAACAAATTTGGTGTCAGTGCTATTAGGGGAGGTTTTGTAAAGACCACCTCCCAAGCCAAAACCACCCCCAAATCACTTTTGGGGGAGGTGTTGATCGTAGATTTGTTATCATTTTTGGCAGTTAAATTACTCATTTAAACACATATTTTATTGTCTTTTGCATATTTTATGACATGCGGATTATTATTCAGCCTCAGGTATGAGTGTATTTAAGGTTTATATGAAATATTTTATTTATCATTTTTTATGGTTTTATTAATTAAAAGTGACATTATTAAAGTGCATTTGATGTATTAACTGATCTATGTATTTGTTTGCATATTTTATAATCCATTTTGGGATAAATTAGTAAATAGAACGCATTCAGCCTACCTTTCGCATAGCATGTCCAGCTCGACGTCCAGCTTGTCATCCAGTCCGTTGCATGAAACTCGCTAGTGGTTTGCCATATGTTGAGACATGTTGTTGTATACTGCACAGCCCTAAAACACGCCAGTAGACAGACAGTTCATTGGCCCTAGATCGATGCCCAGGGTATCCAGCTCATAGCCCAACCTCCTGTTCAGCTCTCCATCTAGATCTCCCATTAGACTGCACGCTACTGAGAATTAATTCCGGGCATTTAAAACGTGAAAAAACTTGAAAACGAGCTGTTATCCATGTGTTTGGGTGATGAAGTTGTGTTCTAGATATTCTCCAGTTTGCATTCTCCTTTTCTTTCCACCACATCAACCATCCACACGTTGGATTGATGCATTCAAGCCACGCTCTAGAAGGTTCGCCACTATGCTCTCCTTTGTTCGCCATCAACCACCTGCTACGATAAGGAAGGAACCTGTGCACCACGTCTGAAGATCGTTCACGTTGAGGAGAAGCCTATGTGTCCACTTCCCAGTAAAAAGATCAGAATCGCATTGAAGATCAGAACTGCGTTGAAGAAGGAAGATGCCTGCCCATTGGCCTATGATCAGTTAAACGCCTTTAAGATCGACTAAATTTAGAGATCATTCGACCACTAAAGGGTTGACTTGCTCATCCCTATAAATTATTATATATAGCAGCCTTTGTGAGAGATCTTAGTTAGCTAGAAGAGTTAGGTTAGTCAAACAGTATCAGTTCATGATTTGATATGTTCTTAAGCACTATATTTCTGTTCCACTATCTGAATAAAGAGTTGTATGTGTTGTTGTTGAAGATTGCATTTGAGTAGAACTTAGCCAGGAATCACCCCTGATTGTTGAGAGGGCCCCTCATCAACCAGAGGTTTCTTTTCTTCTTTATTTCATTCATTTTTTCTGTTGTAGCTACTTTAATTCACAGTCTGTTTTATTACTTCTATAATGCAATTTGATTTCTGAATTAGATAGTTAACTGCGTGCATAGTTTGTTTCCAATCTTGCTTTCAGCCATTTTATTTCCAGTCTATTGCCTAATTTATTTGTAAGTTAGATAAAATAGATTGTTGTTTATCAAGTTAAGTAGATTCAGTTCTGTCTATTTCATTTCTATTTTAATTATTAGTTTATGCAATTTACATTCTAGTTCATTAATATGCAATGGTTTCTTTATGCTTATGTTTATGAATTTGTTTAAGTTTATTTTACTGTTAGATTTGCTTAATAAGTAGGTTTGTTTATTGCCTTTATGCATTAGAATTACATGTGCATGAATTCAGCTGAAGATTGGTTCATTTAGGTTAGTTTTTACCATTTTAACTGCGTAGCCTATCATTCAGACAACCTGTTCAGTATGTTATTCAGCCACCCCTTTCAGACC
The DNA here is from genome assembly GCA_001517045.1 of Pseudotsuga menziesii. Classification (NCBI taxonomy): domain Eukaryota; kingdom Viridiplantae; phylum Streptophyta; class Pinopsida; order Pinales; family Pinaceae; genus Pseudotsuga; species Pseudotsuga menziesii. The sequence continues at coordinate 158,274 of LPNX010663613.1, read as the reverse complement.
CATAGTTCACTCTGTCATTCATCCCTTAGTTCTGTTTTTAGTGTTTTTTTATGTATTTTAAGATTGGTTTTTAGTTCTACTTTGTTAATGTCTAAATTATGTTTTGACTGTCATATTTAGATGTTAGATTTGTTTAACATTAAAGTTATAGTTTTATTGTTTTAAGTTATTTATTAAGTTTTATTATTTTTCCTTATTTCTTTTCGCTTTGAATATGTGTTAAGTTGTTTTTAAATGTTATTGCTAATTTTGTTTTACTATTGTATTATTTTGCATTTATGCTTTTTAGATTGATTTATTTGTTTGTATGTGATATTTAGTGTTACATGTCTTTTCCTTAGTATGTTTTTAGATTGTCTCTTTTATGTTGTGTTATTGTTGAAAGAAATTGTAGGACAGAACCTAAAGATATTTATTTTATTAAGTTTTCTACTTGCTTCCTTTATTAAATATTTTTTATTAAGTCTTCCACTTGGTTATTTTATTAAGTTTTCTAGTTGCTTATAAGTTAAGTTTTCCTTGTACCCTAGTTTCCCATTTGAATAGTTAATTGTTGATTATATTTTAAAGTTTATTATCAATTGTTTAGTTTATTATTCTGTCTTAGTTTAATTACTTTAATAAGTGCTTTTTTAGGAGTTTGACTCGGTTTTTCATTCTGAAAGATCTTTCGATATTTTGTTTGTTAAAATATCTACACGACACCCTCTACTTTCGCATATATTTTGTGTCAACTCTAAGCTTACCAACCCCGGTTGATAATTAAAGAATAGGTGGATTAATTTAGACATTATAATACACCCAACACTTTTGGCGCTGTTTCTGGGGAGTTGTTATGTAAGGTAGAGTAGAATTCTTTATGAAGTTTAGTTATAGGTTGGTAGCAGGGGAGCGGTAAGACGAGAGGTAAGAACCTGTGCATCTATTATAACATGCGCCCCCAAATCCAACAATAGTAGTAGCATAGGTTTTATTTAGTTTAAAATTATTTCATGAGTAGAATTAGAGATCCTCGGGGTAGATTTGTTAATAACATAAAATTTATTGAAGTCTCTACTAGCTACCATAGGGGACGTAATTACCCAACTACTAACTCACAAGAAAGGTATCGAAAGACGCCTATAGGAAGTAGTTCTACCCTAAAACATAAGGAGTCTCTCTTAGAAGATCTTACTGGAGAAGCCACATAAGGAGAAGGAACCTTGGAAAAAGGTCCTAAGGACCCCATTCCCGAGGAAGTTCAAGTGGATCAACCATTAGAAACCTCGAGCCCTCCACTAGTTTTGAATCCAATTAACACAAATTTTTCAGTAGTAGGAGATCCAAATTTCGTTGACTTTGTTGATCCTACTCAAGTAAAATCTCTCTTTGGAACCTCCGTAGATCCAGTCATCTTGCAATTTGAAACTTCTACAGTAGAACCTACTATCCCTCTAGGATTCAATAAAAACATAGTTGATCAGAGGAAGATCTCTCCCGAAAAATAATGTTGGGACGCTCCATTATCACCTCGAAAGGATCCTCCTAGGTATATTTACGTTAAGAATCCAGCTTATATGGAGATATGGGGAGAAAATGAAGATCATGATGAAGTTAGAAATGAAGAAGGAGAAAGGGGAAAATCGAACTGAGGCTACCTTTGGGTTCCCTATCTTAGATACAATGCAAGATGTAACTATGAAAAACATCCCTCCTTCCTCCTTACCTACTTTCTATGGAAAAATTAATGAGGACTCAGACACATTTTTGTTCAAGTTCAATATCCTTTGTAGGATTTATAATTATCTATAGGATGCTCACAAACTAAAACTCTTTCCCACTACACTGAAATATTTTTCCTTGAGATGGTTCATGGGATTAGGATAAAATACTATCAAGACTTGGGATGATATGAAAACCTCATTCTTGCGAAAATATCAAGAATACTGCAAACCTAAGGACTCTTGACATGATATATTCAAGATACAATAACTTGAAGACAAGAGCCTAGAGGATTATCTCGAGAGGTTCATTTATACATTACACAAGTCTAAATATAATGACCTCCGGGAAGATGCAGTACGTACACTTTTCCTTAAGGGGATCTTCGAGGAATTGTTAGAAAGTCTTAATCTCATGGCAGCTGGCGATATTTCTCATAAACTTTTGCGCAGATCAGTGAGATGTGTAAAAATTATTCTAGGAGTAGGGGGAAAGTTGTGAAATTTTTTTGAGAGCCTTTTAGTAGAAATGAAAGAGGAAATGTTCCTAGTTCAGGTGGAGTTACAAGAGTAGAGTTGGGAAACCTGTTGGAGAATTTTAAGACTGATATCTTAGGAGAAATGGGTTCTCAACTAGATGCTTTACAAGCCAAGAAGAGGCAGGATGAAGAAAGAGCAACAATGAGAATCTTTTGTCCAAGATGTAGAACTAAACATCCCCAAAGGGAATGTCCATTAAACAACATCTCTGTATGTCACATCTGTACAGAAGAGCATCCAATAGATAATTTCCCATCCTAGCATGGATTGCAAGCCATCTATAAGAGTGGGGATGTAGCTGAAATATCTAGGAGGCCTCCTTGGAAACCTAGAGACCAACCAACATATCCAAACTTTCCACCACATCCTCCACTCTATTATCCTCCATATCAACCACCTCAACAATGGAACAATTCCAGCTTGTAGAATTGGCCACCTCAATATCCTCCTCTGAAATTTCCACAACAGCAATATTGGTCACAAGGATGGAGAGGAAAACCATATCCTCAGCCACAACCTGTCCCTGCACCTAATCATCCTTATCCTCGTAATCAAACAAACTTTCAACAAATGTCTCCTGGATTTGTACCTCCAGTTCCTTTGATCACAGAACAACCTCATCACTTTAAAAATGCAAATCCTCCTCGACCGACATTATTACCTGAGCAACCGATACCTAACCCTAATAATAAACCAACTCAAGATCTTAACAACATTGAGTTGCAAACTCTTCCCTCATACCTTATTTCGAATGTACATGTACATGAAATTCAATTACGATCGGGAAAAGTTGTGAATAATAAACCCAAGTCATCAGTCATCATTCAGGAACCAAATGAGGAAGAAGAAGATTCAAGTGAACCCGTGATTGATGCTATTTTGGAGGATGTCAACATTCCAAAAGTTTCAGTACACACCCATCCTCCATAAGAAACCCTTCAAGAGAAAATAATTCCTCCATTTCCAGAGAGACTCGTAATAGAAAAACATGTAGTTCATCCAGAGTATAACATTTTGAATGAATTAAAGAACATATGTATTAAAATCCCTCTATTACAAGATATCAAAGATATACCAATATATAGTAAGGTAATAAAAGAGCTATGTATTAAATTCCCATGAAAGAAGCAAAATGATCCTCTTACAATTCATGTTATAGGAGAAATGTCTGGATGTATGACAGGTCAATCCCAGATTGCAAAATATACAAATCTAGGAGCCCCGGCAGTGACTGTAATTATAAACACCACCGCCATAGAGAATACATTAATCGATTTAGGATCCACTATTAACATGATGACCACCACAATTTTAGAAGTTTTACAGTTAGGACAATTCCTCTGACCTACTCCTTCCATCCTAGAACTAGCAGACTGCACTACGGTAAAACCCGTTGAAGTACGTAATGAAAGCCAAATTTAATTATTAAGCTAGGTTAATTAATGTAAATAAACTAAGAGGTGACTTGAAAATTCACCTCTCTTCCCCAATTACGGTATAAATTATCGGGGAACCTATTATGTAATTCATCTCTACATTTATAAAATATACATTACATTACATTTTCTCTTACGTTCTTTGTCCATTCTGTTGTTCTTACTCTTTCATTGGTATCAGATTCTCAACTCTTGGCACCATCTCACCTCCATTGCATCCACCTCTACCTTTCCCATGATCACTCATGCTACCCTCCATCACCAGCTGCCACCTCTCTTCTCCTCCCTCAACCAACTTCCTACCTACTTTCTCCCACCTACCTCTGCTCCTCCATTCTCCCCTCCCTGTTCCTTCCCTCTTCCACCTCCGTGTGCTCTCAAACCACACACCCTTCTCTCTGTTGCCATCCCATTTTCATTTCCCCACATCCAATCTGGCAACCACCCATCCTTGTTCCCGCCTCCTGTCCAATCTTCTACGCCATCCACCTTCGTTCTCCATCGCTCAATGCTTCCTCCACGGTTGGTTAAACCCATTTGTTAATAATAAATTTTTTAATATTAATAATATTTCTTAATATTATTATTTATTAATGTTATTATTAATTAAAAAAAATATATAATAATAATTATTATTATTATTATTACTTAAAAAAAGAGGAAAAAAGGGAGAATCGTGGCAGGCTGGCATTATACAACAAATAAAAATAAGCCCGCGTTCAGCACTGGGAAGATTCCAGCAATCACCAGATTAATGGGTGCTCAATTCGATCAAATCAATGAGAAAATTAACAAGAATTATGAGGAACTCCACGTAAAAATCAAACAAACCAATGACGATTTGACATCAAAGTGGACACAATTTACGTCACGAATAGACAATAGCTTCCTCACTCTACAAGAATACCAAAAGAAAAATCAAGGAGTTTTAACTGCCATCTTGGACAAATTACAAATATCGAATGACCTGCAACCAAACTCTCCAAGAACTCTGGAGCATCCAGATCCTCTATTCAATATGTCATCCTCTAACACATATACACAAGGATGCCAAATACGGCTAAAAGTCGAGTTACCCAAATACGATGGGGATGAACGACAATGCATAGAATGGATTAACAAAGCCGAGGAATACCTAGACATCCACAACATCCATTATGATGGTGAGAAAATTAAATATTCCTCCATGCATCTAGAAGGCAGTGCTTACAACTGGTGCTTATGGTGGAAGAATACTGCAAGAATATGTTCTTACAACTGGGTTAGCTTCAGGAACGACCTCATCAAAAGATTCGAAGGAGTTGAAGAAAAAGACTTCTTTTCCAAAATCACAAGGTTACAAAAAAAAACAGTGTCGATGAGTACACCTATGAATTGGAAGCGCTGTCAACTCAAGTCTCAGAGTTAATCGATGACCAATGACTACAGACCTACATACATGGTATAAAACAACACATCCGTGATGAACTAGAGTTACACAACATCTCTACCATGGAGGAAGCATGACATAAAGCCAGGATTATTGAAAGAAAATCCGTTCATAAAAATGTTGACCAAGACGACTCCAAAAAGAACCCCCTCCATTCAGGGTACACAGGAAATCCAAGGTACACACCGCCTCAACTTAGGGAAGGAACAAAGCCCAATTTAGAGGCTCAGAGAATAAAAGAAGGAAAATGTAAGTTCTATGGAGACAAATGGGATCCTAAGCACATATGCTTACAAAATAAATTATATGCTTGTGAAGCAGAGCTAGAAGTCAATGAACCAATTGAGAACGATGTAAATAGCCAAGAAGACTACAACCCAGGAATTGAGGACGACTCCCCACAAATCTCATTAGCCTCTATTACCAGAATCTCCCAACCACAAACATTGAAGATTAAAGGTCATATTGTTGATGTAATTATAACTTCGGAATGTATTCACTTGTATTTCTGATCTATTGTAACCCGATGTTTATTCTAGGATGTTATCATGATATGTCATACCCTGATGTTCCAATCGGGAGAATCAATAATGTAATCAAGTCATGTCAAGTCATTTTGGGTAACCCTCCGATTGTCTAAGGGTTAAAGTCCCCGTAGTTCTAGGGCACTAGGGTTATTAGACTCTCCTAGTAGAGGTCGGCCCTAGTAGGGTTTTATTCATGCCGAGATTAGTATAAACAGAGAGCTGGAGTCTCTATTTAGTACGCATCACATACACACTCAAGTGTAGTGCATAGTTGAGGAAGGAGAAGACACTGGGGCTAGATAAGAAGAAGATTACTGTTGTCGGGAGATCACTTACTGTTTTGGGTTTTACTTTGGTGCTGATTCTATCTCTAAGGAAGTTCCGGGGTTTTCTCCATTTATGGTTTCCCCAAGGAAAACACTGTGTTCATTGTCTCCTATGTTTTGATTGCTGTGCTTGTTGTTCTCTCAGTTAAAGATCCTAATGTTATGCTAGCTTAATGTAAAAAATCTAACATGGTATCAGAGCTAACCTAAGAAGAAGACACTGTGCAATTGTGGGAAGTAGGGCTTCCTACTTTGCGGATCTCTCTCCATATATTTTTAGCAAAAGAAGGTTGGAATAACTCTCCTCCCTAGGGCACATCTTTCTGTTGAAGAAGAATCCAATTCTAAGGTTTTTTAGTTTTGGACCCAACACTGCTGTCGGAAATTAGGGCTTTTCAGAGAAGAGGAATTTTTTAGTGATCCTAGGACTGGATTGATCTCCTCCCCAAAATAAAAGTTAGGAATAAATTTCAAGGCATTTGGGTGGATAGAACTCCAGAAAAAGCAAAACCCTAATTTTCTCCTGATCCAGTACTGCGGGATTTCAGATCCAAATCTAGATCCGACATCTTGACCTGGTAAGATCTAAATCTTTTGTATTTCCATTTGAGGTTCTCAGTTAAAGATGTCTCATCATACCAAGCTTGATGAAAAGATTGAGGGAGCTGATAACTTCCGAGCTTAGAAGTATAGGATCTCCCTGGTCCTGGAAGAGAATGAGTTGGACTCCTACATCCATGAGGAGATTCCAGTTCCAGAGGGAGATGAGTCAAAGGCCTTACATAAGAAGAATTTGGTTATGGAAAAGAGGATCATTGCTGATTCTATCAAGGATCACCTTATCCCACAAGTGTCCTCTCTCAAGACACCTAAAGCTATGTTTGATGCCCTAACCAAATTGTTTGAAGGGAAGAACATAAACCAGAAGATGACTTTGAGAAACCAACTAAAGAATGTGAAGATTCAGAATGTAGAAACAATCCAGTCTTACTTCACAAGAGTTTCTTAGATCAAGGAACAACTAGAAGTAGTAGATGAAGAAGTGGAAAATGCAAAGATTGTGATGATTAACTTGAATGGCCTCCCTAGGTCATGGGATTCATTCATCCAAGGAATCTGTGCAAGAAAGAAGTTAGTCAAGTTCAACAGACTATGGGAAGAATGCTCTCAACAAGAATCTTGGATAGCAGCCCGAGAAGAGAAGATGGGAAGTGAAGATCAAGCCCTCCCAGTTCACTCCAAGAAGGGAAGAAGAAATCCTCATTACTCCAAAGGTAAGAACTCTTATCATAAAGATAACAATAGAAAGGAGCTATCTAGATTGAGATGTTATACATGTGATGAAAAGGGACACTTTGGAAAAGAATGTCCTAAGAACAAGGTTCACTCTCATAAGAAGAAGGGAAACAAAAGAAGACATCATGCTCATGCTGCAGAGGATGATGAACCATCAGAGAAGAGAACCAGATATGAATGTGAAGATTCTTCAAGCGAGGATGAATATGTTTTGATCTTAGCTCTCATAGGTAACATTACTCATGGAAGTGACGATTGGCTTATAGATAGTGGGGCTTCCAAACATATGACTGGATTCAAAGAATCCTTTGTGAGACTGTCAGAACATGAATCACCTCACAAGGTGAAGCTAGGAGATGACTACCAATATCCAATAAAAGGTAGTGGGGAATCCTCCTATAAACTAGAATCTGGTAAGTCTCTAACAATGAAGGAAGTATTGTTTGTACCAAGACTCAAGAAGAACCTTCTCTCCATATAAGCATTTGTGCAAAAGGAATGAGGGTTGCATTCATATATGGTCAAGTCATCATGTGGACTAGAGAAAAGACTATCGATGATGCGGTAGTGATTGGAGAACAAGAAGGAGGATTGTACAAATTGAAGGGCCATCTAGAACAAGCAATGGTCCATGATACAGTAGAGCCAAGTGAACTTTGGCATAGAAGGCTTGCACATATGCATTACAGAGCACTACTTATTGCAAGCAAAGATGTTGAAGGTCTTCCAGAAATCCATGCAAAACATGATGGGGTCTGCAAAGGATGTGTGAAAGGGAATAATACAAAGAAGACATTTTCAAGTAGTGAAAGCAAAGAAAAAGGAATCTTGGAAATCATCCACTCCGATGTATGCGGTCCTATGTCATCAAACTCACTAAGCAGGTATGCATATTATGTTTCTTTTATTGATGATTTTTCTAAGAAGACATGGGTTTACTTCATGAAGAACAAAGATGGAGTATTCAACAAGTTCAAGGAATTCAAAGCCTTGATTGAGAACCATACTGAAAAAAAATCAATATTTTTTGATCAAACAACGGCGGAGAATTCACTTCAAATGAATTCAAGAGGCTATGCAAAGACTCAGGGATTAAGAGGGATTTGTCCACTCCTTATAATACACAATAGAATGGGGTTGTAGAAAGGAAGAATAGAACTATCATGGAAGTTGCAAGAGCAATGCTTCATGATCAAGATTTTCCTATGCATCTTTGGGAGGAAGCTGCCAGAACAACGGTGTATGTACAGAACCGTACTCCACATAGAGTACTCGAGAACAAGACTCTTGAAGAAGTCTTATTCGGCAAGAAACCAGAAGTCAACCATCTCAGAATATTCGGCTGTCCAATGTACATACACATTGAAAAAGAGAAGAAAACAAAGTTAGATCCTTCAGGAAAGAAGGGTATATTTGTGGGTTACTCTGAAAGCTCGAAGGCTTACAGAATATATTTCCCAGGATACAAGAAGATTGACATTAGTAGGGATGTGACCTTTGATGAAGACACATCTTACAAAAAATCCAGAAAGAGACCTGCTGAAGCATTTGAAGAAGCAAAAGCACCCAAAATTCATGATACAACCATGAATGAAGAAACTCAAGAAGAAGATCGAGATTTCGAAGAACCACAAAGACCTGTAGACCCACCTTTGGAGAAGAATCCTCATAAGAGGAAACCTGCTTGGGTACGTTGAATTATCCAAAGTGTGGAAAGATATGGGGCTCTAGAAGAGAATCACAGAGAAATAAAGAGGTCCAGATCCTGCTCTAGGTATGTAGCTTTACTGTGTGATTTCATTGATAAAGAACCTTCCAGTTATGAAGAAGCAGGAGAACAAAAAGAATGGAAGGAAGCTATGATCGAAGAGTACCAATCGATCATGAAGAATGATGTCTGTGATATTGTTCCAAGACCAGAAGGGAAGTCAGTTGTAACTTCCAAATGGATCTACAAGATCAAACATGCTACAAATGGTAGAATTGAAAAATATAAAGCAAGATTTGTGGCTTGGGGTTTCTCTCAGAAAGAAGTAATAGACTATGAAGAAACATTTGCACCTGTAGCTAGATACACTTCCATCAGATCAGTACTTTCTCTGGCTGCAGTGATGAAATGGAAAATACACCAAATGGATGTCAAGACTACTTTCTTGAATGGTGTAGTAGAAGAGGAAGTGTATGTAGAGCAGCCACTTGGTTTTGAGACACATGACAGGGAGTCTCATGTGTGTAGACTGAATAAAGACCTATACGGTTTGAAACAAGCACCCAGGACCTGGTATGGCAGAATTGATAGATTTCTATCCAGTTTGGGCTTTACCAAGAGTAAAGAAGATTCCAACCTTTACTACAAGGTTGAAGATGGCAACCCAGTGATGCTTCTACTATATGCAGATTATTTGTTTGTGACAGGTATGGATGGGTTGATTATCGATACAAAGAGAAAGCTTGCTGCTGAGTTCGAGATGAAGGACTTGGGTATGATGCATTATTTCCTAGGTATGGAGGTGTGGCAGAGTACAGATGGAATCTTCTTTGGACAAGGGAAGTATGTAATAGAGATCCTGAAGAGGTTTGGGATGATGGAATGCAAGGCTATGGCCACTCCTATGGCATCGAACCTGAAGCTATTTAGCAATGCTTCATCAGATTCGGTTGATGCTATGATGTATCATCAGATGATTGGGTCCTTGATGTACCTGACGAACACAAGACCAGACATTTGCTTTGCTGTGAACACCTTGAGCCAGTTCTTGACACATCCGAGAAATGTTCACTTGATTGATGCAAAGCATATTTAGAGGTACCTCAGGGGTGTAGTTGATTATGGGCTCAAGTATGATGCGAATCAAAATATTAACCTGGAGGGTTATGTTGATTCAGATTGGGCAGGTAGTGCCATTGATAGGAAGAGCACTTCAGGGTGTTGCTTCAGTATGGGATTAGGTGTGATCTCTTGGTTTAGCAGGAAACAATCATGTGTGGCACTAAGTACAGCTGAAGCAGAGTATGTCGCAGCTTGTTCAGCTAGTTGTGAGGCAGTATGGCTGTGAAAGCTACTGTCTGATTTATTTTAATATCTAGTTGGACACTACTTGTATACATTGTGACAACCAGAGTTGCGTGAAGTTTTCAGAGAATCCAGTGTTCCATGACAAGTCGAAGCATATCGATATCAAGTATCACTATATCAAGGATATGGTGCAGAGGGGAGCAGTGAAGCTCCAATATGTTGCGACGGACGAACAGATAGCTGATGTGTTGACAAAGCCATTGCATAGGGTGAAGTTTGAGTACTTCAGGGAGAAGCTTGGTGTTCTCGAGATCGAGGTTCCCTCCAAAGGGAAGTGATGAGTCTATGAGCCATTCTGACATGGTGAGAGGATTGGTTCCTTCCATGGTCAGATGTAAGGGCTGAGCCATTTTGTCATGGCTAAAGGATTAGGTTCCTTCCATGTCAGATGTGAGTGCTAGCCATTCTGACTTGGTGTCAGATATAAGGGCTACCACCATTCTTTGAATGGAGTTGCTTGGTGAGGTACCAGGAATCCTTAGTCTAGGACTGAGAGCCATTCTGATGTGACTGAGGGATGTGTTCCCACATGATCAGATGTGAGTGTTGTGCCTTTCCACAGATGATAGTAGTTGGGTTCCTATCATGCTGGTGGATGTGAGTGTTGTGCCTTTTCACAGATGATAGTAGTTGGGTTCCTATCATGCTGGTGATTGTAAGTGTTGTGCCTTTCCACAGATGGTAGTAGGTGTGTCCTACCATGCTGGTGGATATGAGTGTTGTGCCTTTCCACAGATGATAGTAGTTGTGTCCTATCATGCTGGTGGTTGTAAGTGTTGATCCTTTTCACAATTAATAGTAGTTGGGTTCCTATCATGTTGGTGAATGTGAGTGCTGGGACTTTTTGATATGATTATAGGATTGGTTCCTACATGATCAGATGTGAGTGTTGGGCATGCCTTTCTAATGAGTAGGTCAGATTTAATTGCTGGGAGGTCCATTCTAACTTAGTGTCAGATATAAGAACTGAAGAAATACCTACATGGAGGCTAGGCCTACAACCAGCATGAAAAAGGGTTGGCTTTGTAGAACTTCCTGTGACGAGAATAATCATGAGATAGCACCCATGATAATCTAGTGATGATGATCCAGTAGTGATGATCCAGATCGAGTGATGATCTAGATCCAGTGATGATGTCCAGTGATGATCCAGATCGAGTAATGATCCAGATATAGTGATGATGACCAGATGATCCAGATCGAGTGATGATCCAGATCCAGTGATGGTGACCAGTGATGATCCAGATCGAGTGATGATCCAGATCCAGAGACGAATATGACTTGAACACAAAGACAACTTGAAGACAAATATGACTTGAATATGAAGATGATGAGAAGACCCAGAGAAGAAGACCAGTGGTGAAAATTGTGTCGAGAGAATACCTTCCTAGTTAAGAGGGAGTGTTGATGTAATTATAACATCGGAATGTATTCAATTGTATTTCTTATCTATTGTAACCCAATGTTTATTCTGGGATGTTATCATGATATGTCATACCCCGATGTTTTGATCGGGAGAATAAAAAATGTAATCAAGTCATGTCAAGTCATTGTGGGTAACCCTCTGATTTTCTAAGGGTTAAAGTCCCAGCAGTTCCGGGGCACTAGGGTTATTAGACTCTCCTAGTAGAGGTCAGCCCTAGTAGTGTTTTAGTCATGCCAAGATTAGTATAAATAGAGAGCTGGACTCTCTATTTAGTACACATCACATACACACTCAAGTGTAGCGCATAGTTGAGGAAGGAGAAGACACTGGGGTTAGATAAGTGTTGATGTATATGTAACTTAGGAATGTATTTTACTTGTATTTCTTATATATTGTAACCCAATGTTTATTCTGGGATGTACTTGAGTTATGTCATGCCCTGATGTTCCTATCGGGAAGGTCTATCATGTAAACAAGTCATGTCAAGTCATTGTGGGTAACCCTCCTATTGTCTAAGGGTTAAAGTCCCCGCAGTCCTAGGGCACTAGGGTTATTAGACTCTCCTAATAGGGGCCGGCCTTGGTAGGGTTTTAGTCATGTCAGGATTAGTATAAATAGAGAACTGGAGTCTCTATTTATCACACACTCATACACACTCAAGTGTAGCACATAGTTAAGGAAGGAGAAGACACTGGGGCTAGACAAGAAGAAGGTTACTGCTGTCGGGAGATCACTTACTGTTTTGGGGATTTTCTATTTTGGTGCTGATTCTATCTCTGAGGAAGTTGCAGTTTTTTCACCATTCATGGTTTCCCCGAGGATAAACACTGTGTTCATTGTCTCTTGTGTTTGATCTCTATGCTTGTTATTCTCTCAGTAAAGATCCTAATATAATGCTAGCTTAAAGATGAAATTCTAACAATAAGAAGAAGATTACTGCTATCGATAGATCACTTACTATTTTGGGTTTTACTTTGGTGCTAATTCTATCTCTGAGGAAGTTACAGGGTTTTCTCCATTTATGGTTTCCCCGAGGAAAACACTGTGTTCATTGTCTCCTGTGTTTTGATTGTTGTGATTGTTGTTCTCTTAGTTAAATATCCTAATGTTATGCTAGCTTAATGTTAAAAATCTAACACATATAAAAAATAATAATGTCACAGTTCTCATCGACTCTGGTAGCACCCATAAATTCATTAATGTCAACCTTGCTAAAGTATTTAACCTATTTATTCATCCAGTACCTAACATGATGGTTATGATAGCAGATGGCAAGAAGATTGACAATGTGGGAAGATGTCACAAGGTTAAGTTACAAATGCAAGAATATAACTTAGAATCAGATTTCTTTGTGGTACCACTGGGAGGAATCAACGTAGTATTAGGAATACAATGGTTACAAACCTTGGGTACATACTCTGCAAATCACCAAGAACATTTTATTGAATTCCATGCATTTTGGAAAAAACACAAATTATATGGGTTCCAACCACCTCCAACACAACTGGTTATAGCACATCAGATGGAAAAGATACATTGGAAAGATGCACCAACGTAGATACTTCAATGTCGAGAAATGGAGATTCTAACAAGTGAAGGAGATATGGACAAACAACCAAAGACACAAGAGATACTTTGAAAACATCGCAAGGTGTTTCAAGAGTTACCTAAGGCACTCCCAACAAACAGAAAAACTGAAAACATAATCAAAATAGAACCAGGGATAAAACTTGCCAGTAACAACCCATACAGATGTCCACATTAGAGACGTTGCGATAGTTCATGTAGTCAGTGTCGTCAATTAAGCTTTGAGGACAAAGCTTCCTTATGGGAAAGGCAATGTAATGAAAGCCAAATTTAATTATTAAGCTAGGTTAATTAATGTAAATAAACTAAGAGGTGACTTGAAAAGTCACCTCTCTTCCCCAATTATGGTATAAATTACCGGGGCACCTATTATGTAACTCATCTCTACATTTATAAAATATACATTACATTACATTTTCTCTTACATTCTCTGTCCATTCTTCCGTTCTTACTCTTTCAGAGTCCTGGATGACACTGTTGTATCAATAGCTTCATGGGAATGCCTTACCGACTTTATGGTCGTAGAATCAAAGGATCCTTCTAAAGGACATCCTATTATCTTGGGAAGACCATGGTTAGCTACTTCAAATGCTTTTATAGGGTGTAGGGATGGAGAGATGACTATTTCCAATGGGTTTTCCACACAAAGACTTATTTTATACCCCCCAACATAACCAATAACTGAAAATTCATGGTGGTTAAATTGTTCTACTGGGGATGAATACTTTGATGATCTCTCCCTTCCTAGTGATTTTTCCTTGGCACTTCAGGAGTATACCACTGAGAATGCATTAAACTAGTTTGTTTCTTCGACAACCTGTACAGATTTCCCTCAGTCCTTTGCTCAACTCAATCCTATTTTTGGAGATGAGTTTCAAGAGAATATGGCTCTCTCAATGTTTATAGAAACACCTTGTGTCTTCATAATTGAAGAGCATACAGGACCATATACCATACCTTGTGAGGTTATCCCTGAATTTTTTTTACATATAAATGCCGTATTAAGTGAAAACCAATAAGCATAGCTGCTTAAAGTTCTTAAGAAACAAGGTGGAGCATTTTCATGGGAATACACCGATATGAAGGGTATACACCCTGATACCTGTATTCACCATATTTATATGGATCCAAGCATGTCACCTGTAAGGCATCCACAGAGGAGGATGAATCTTTCTCTAAAGGATATAGTAAAAGAAGAATTACAAAAACTCCTCACTGTCGGTTTCATCTATCCTATTTCCGACAGTAAATGGGTATCTCCTTTAGTAGTAGATCCAAATAAAGTTACAGGGAAATGGCGTATTTGTGTTGATTTTAGGGAGCTAAACAAAGCTACACTTAAATACTACTTTCCTTTACCTTTTATTGATCAAGTATTAGATACTTTGTCATGTAAACAATATTTTTCCTTTCTTGACGAGTATATTAGTTACAACCAGATTTTAATAGCACCGGCAGATCAAGACAAAACCACTTTTACATGCCCTTAGGGGACATATTCTTATCGAGTTTTTCCATTTGGCTTATGTAATGCACCTGCCACTTTCCAACAATCAGTCTTAGAAATATTTTTCGATCTTATACATGACTGTGTGGAGGTATAAATGGATGACTTTATAGCCTGAGCTAATACTTTTCAAGAAGAACTTGACAACCTCGAGAAGGTCCTGATCTGATGTCAAGAAACGAATATATCTCTCATTCATGAAAAATGTAAAATGTTACTGACTGAAGGTATATTTTTGGGACACCATGTTTCTTCCCAAGGAATTAAGGTAGACCCTGTGAAGATCGAAGTAATTGTTTGCCTTTCCTCTCCCAAAACTCAAAAAGAGGTAAGAATTGTTTGCCTTGCCTTTCTTGGTCATGCAGGCTATTACCGCCATTTTATTGAAAATTTCACTAAAATAGATGCACCAATGTTTAAGTTACTTACAAAGGACTCAGAATTCTAGTGGACAAAATCTCGTCAAAGTGCTTTTGAAATCCTAAAATCCAAACTATTGGTGGCACCAATACTTAGGGGTTTCGATTGGTCCCTTCCTTTTCACATATCTACAGATGCCTCTAATACGGCCATAGGAGGAGTCCTCGACTAAAAAGAAGGACAAGCACCTTATGCCATCTATTTTATTAGCAAAAATAAGACCCCTGCCAAATTAAATTATACGATTACTGAAAAGGAATTTTTGGCTGTAGTTTATTCTATTAATAAATTTTGTCATTATATCACAGGTTATGAAGTTTTTGTGCATACCGATCACTCCGCCATTATATTTCTAATGAATAAACCAATTACCAATGTTAGAGTGACTCGGTGGCTTCTTTTATCGCAAGAATTTAACATTACCGTCATTGACCAACCTGGTAAAGAAAATCTCATAGCAGATTTCCTTTCCTGTATTCAACATGGAGACGGTACTAAACCAGTTGACGACAGTTTTCCTAATGAACATATATTTGTTGTATCTGTTCAAACCCCTTGGTTTGTAAATATTTCCAATTATTTAGCAACTGGGAAAATAACAAACCATTTGTCCCCACATGAGAAGCATCATATCATAGTTCAGAGCTCCAATTATTCTTGGGTTGCTAATGATCTCTTCCGCACTGGTCTAGATCTTATTATTCGATGATTTGTGTGAGAGGATGAAATGACAGACATCCTCCATGCATGCCATGATGGACCATGTGGAGGACATTTTTTTGATAAGAGGACGACATATAAAGTATTACATGCTGGTTATTATTGGCCAAGTATTTTTAAGGATGCTGCCAAATATGTCAAAGAATGTGATAGTTGTCAAAGAATAGGTAGACCTACGTCATCTGATCAGATGCCTTTACAACCCCAAGTTATGATTGAACCCTTTGAGAAATGGGCTCTTGATTTTGTAGGACCAATTTCTCCCATGTCTCGTAAAATGAAATATATCTTAGTTAGCACATATTATGTCACCAAGTGGGTAGAAGCTAAATATTTATTTAGAGCCACAGAGAAATCGGTAGTAGAATTCATATATGAAGAAATATTCACCCGGTTTGGTGTACCTAGAGAAATTGTCACAGATCAAGGTACTCAGTTTACTTCTAAATTAATGAAAGAACTTACTACAAAATATGGAATTTGACATTGCAAATCTTCACCTTATCACCCTCAAGCTAATGGTCAGGTAGAATCAACTAATAATGTATTAGAATCCATTTTAACTAAAACCATTCACTTACATCATAAGGATTGGGCAGATAGACTCCCCGAGGCTTTATGGGCCTATAGGATAACATGGAGAAACACTATCGAACATACCCCCTATGAGTTAGTGTATGACAAACAAGTCCTTTTACCTATTGAATTTAATGTTAAAACCTTTCATATGGCAGCACAATTAGGAATGAATTTGGATGAAGCACAGAAACAACGAATATTGCAGATTAATGAGTTAGACGAAATTAGACAAGATGCAGTTCAAAGAACGATGTTAATACAGAATCAACGAAAAACATGGCATGATAAATTTATTAAGCAAAAGAAGTTTAATACTGGAGATTGGGAATTACTATTTGATTCATGGTTTAAAAAATTTAAATGGAAATTAACTACCCATTGGATGGGTCCATATGGAGTAGTTACAACTTTTGACAATGGATTAGTAAAAATTAAAACAACTGATCGCTCAGAAATTTCCTTTGTAGTAAATGGACATAGACTTAGGCTTTATCATCAACCGACATCTAAATAGGATTTGATACAGAATGTTTTGCAACAAAATGAATGGAATTAGTTGAAGGAGAAGCTATTCCTCCTCCTCCTGATCCTTGAAAAATATTTTGGGTAAGTTATCACTTGTATACATTAGAGGAAATTTCAACTCAAAATGGGCCTCCTAAAAAAATTAATAAAATAATAGTCAAAATAATAAAATAATATTTATGAATTTTAGAGGAAGAAAAGAAAAAAACTACTTTTTTGTTTGTATTTTCGACATATCTCCTCTTGTTTTTACTCAAATTTCGATCAGGAGAGCTTGTTGGATGCATAATTAAATTCCACATCCAACGAGTACCCACTCGACATACTTTTGACAGACCCATCTACCCCAAAAACAAGAAATACCTAAAAAAACATGATGATGATTTCGATTAGGAGAGCACGTTGGATGTGGAATTAAATTCCGCGTTCAACGAGTACCCACTCGGCATACTTTTGATGGACCCCACTACCCCAAAAACAAGAAATACCTGAAAAATACATCATCATCATGTTTTTTCAGGTATTTCTTGTTTTTGGGGTAGCAGGTTCCGTCAAAAGTATGCCGAGTGGGTACTTGTTGGATGTGGAATTTAATTACGCATCCAACGAGCTCTCCCAATCAAAATTTGAGTAAAAACACAGGGAGGTGTTTAAGACCTATACGGTATTTCAAATTTAAAGCAATTTCATTGGCTAACACATGATGACATGGAATTTGATTTAAAGTTAAAAGGCCCATTTTGAGTTGAAATTTCTTCTAATGTATGTAAATATGTGCTTGATTCTTTGAATAAATAAGAGTCATTTCTAATAGATTGTTTACACAAGACTCTTTTGATTTTATGTCTTTATGAATAAATTGAATCATCTAACAAGTGGTTTTGTAGTTTGATTACAAGTATATTATCTCTATGAGCAGCTAACGGAATATTACTTGGAAGAAGGAAGTATGCTAAAATACTCATCAGGTATTTTAATCTTTTTTGGGGGTACTTTTTGGAATTTGCAGCTTAAACGAATATTTTTTTTCATATCAATCCTTTGTATAAAATACTTAACCAGTTCTGTTGTGATTCATATAGTTTTTGGTATCCTTATTCAGACATGTATATTTCTGATTTATCCTTTTCAACAGTTGCTTGATAGACCTACTTTCATTATCATATTTTTCACAACCTTATCTCTCGCCATTGGATTACTAGTTCATCTTATGCTTGTTATCAAAACTTGTCTCTTGAGTATTTTGGTTTTAACTCGAAAGTAAGTGGCATTTTTGTCTGTAAGGAACATTACTTTACTTTATAAAGAAGAAGGAATGTTAGGTTAAATAACAACTTTCAGTTATTCTCTTTTGACATGTTTTATGAGTCTGGCCATTATGAAATTACTTATCACTTTATTCTAAAAAAAATTGAATTATGTGTTTAGCAGGATTTAACACGCTCTAGTACCAATCGACTTCCATATCTTTAATATCATTATACAAGGAAAACCCGCCGGGGTACTGAATAGGCCTGCTTGCAGTAGGTCAATGCTGAGTAAAAACCTTACAACCGGAAGCTCAATAAATGCAAGTAAACTCATCGAGGTACTGAACAGACTCACTGGCAACAGGGCTATGCTTGCATGGTACCAAGATAAACCCACCGGGGTACTGAACAGGCCTGCTGGGAGCGGGGCAATATATGGTAAATGAGATTTGGTTAATAAACCACTATGCACATAGTTCATAAAAAATAATAATATTAAAAATTCTTCAGAACATTTATGTCATGGCCAATTGTTTATAATGCTATTTGAGAATGGCTCTAAGTTGACTTTTCCCCGCCCGTCTAATTCCGGATATACCTAAGATATCATTATCTTAGAAATGGGACCCATAGCTGTAAATCTCACACACTTTGGGGTACACTTCAAATATTTTATGATGATAGGATATCTTTACAATAAGGCATGGATGGGTAGTTTTTCCTATGGTATTCTTTTGATTATAATATTCTCATTTACGTGGTCTTTCTAAGCACTGTTTTACTTTTCATGAATATACATCTCTGAATCATTTCCATTTACTAGTTATATAGTTTTTCTTCTTTTCTTACAAATAATTCACAGCATGCTAGCACTTTTTCATTTTCTGGAACAATCAATTCTTCTCTCTGTATGGCTTGAGGACACGCCATATCTTTGGTTTGGGGGGAGATGGATTTGTAATAAAATTAGATTATTTTTATTATTCATGATAAATCTATTTATCTATAACAAATGATAAGTATTTTTAGGAATGTAAACAGTGGAATTTGTTTTATAGCTTGAAGCATATTTTTACAGCAAAATCCAATATGGAATATCATATGAAGGATCAAATGAAGGTCCAAATGAAATACCAAATAACGATCTGAGAAAAATGGTTATATTATAGCACTTATGATTAAAATTTGATAACTAAATTTTGTTTTTGGGAAAATAGTTTTTACTTCCATTTCACTGTTAATAATTCTATCCTCTTACCTAATCATGCATGAAAATGATCAATCTTTTTTTTATTCAAAATGCAATTTATGTTTTTGTGTTACATGTTCAACCTGCCCAAAGTTTTACTTTGGACATGGTTGAGTTAATTTTAAAACCTTATAAATGATAAAATTATTTTGAACCTAAGAACTGTTAAATTAAGAATGTTGAAAAATCCAATAAAGTTATTTTTAACTTTCATACAATGTGTGACATGAGAGATATGTTATTTTTTAAGTTATAGGTTAAAAGAGTGAAGTTTAAATTACCTTCTTCATCTGCCAAGTTGAAGGAAACTTCTAGTTCGCCTTTTTCCTAAATTGTTTTTCTTTCGTTTTTCTCAGTGGGACCTGGCATTTCTCCGGTTTGGGGGAATGTTGATCCTAGATTTGTTATCATTTTTGGCAGTTAAATTACTCATTTAAACACATATTTTATTATCTTTTGTATATTTTATGACACGCAGATCATTATTCAGCCTCAGGTATGAGTGTATTTAAGGTTTATATGAAATCTTTTTATTTATCATTTTTATGGTTTTATTAATTAAAAATGGAATTATTAAAGTGCATTTGATGTATTAATGGATTTATATATTTGTTTGCAGATTTTATAATCCTTTTTGGGCTAAATTAATAAACACAATGCATTCATCCTGCCTTTCGCACAACACGTCCAGCTCAACGTCCAACTTGTCATCCAGTCCATTGCGTGAAACTCGCTGGTGGTTTGCTAGATGTTGAGACGTGTTGCTGTAGACTGCAGCCCTGAAGCGCACCAACAGATAGACACTCCGTTTGCCCTAGATCAATGCCCAGCATATCCAGCTCACGCCCCAGCCTCCCTTTCAGCTCTTCCTTTAGATCACCCATCAGATTGCATGCTGCTAAGAATTAATTCTGAGGATTTAAAACATGAAACAACTTGCAAACGAACTGTTATCCATGCATTTGGGTGATGAAGCTGTGTTCTAGATATTTGCCAACCTTCATTCTCCTTTGCTCGCCACCACATCAACCATCCACGCGCTAGATTGATGCATTCAACCCACGCTTTAGAAGATTCACCACTACGCTCTCCTCTATTCTCCATCATCCACCTGCTGCAATAAGGAAGGAACCTATGTGCCACGTCTGAATATCACTCATGCTAAGGAGAAGCATGTTTGTTCGTTGCCTAGTAAAAAGATCAAAACCGCGTTGAAGAAGGAAGATTCCTGCGCGTTGTCCTGTGATCAATTAAACGCCTTTAAGATCGACTAAATTTAGAGAGCAGTCGACCACTAAAGGGTCAAATTGCACATCCCTGTAAATTATTATATATAGCAGCCTCTGTGAGAGAGATCGGTTAGCTAGAAGAGTTAGGTTAGTCAAACAGTATCAGTTCATGCTTTGATCTGTTCTTAAGCACTGTATTTCTGTACCACCATCTAAATAAAGAGTTGTATGTGTTGCTGTTGAAGATTTTGTTTGAGTAGAAGTTATCCAGGCATCACCCCTAATTGCTGAGAGGGCCCCTCATCACCCAGAGGTTTCTTTTCTTGTTTATTTCTTTCATTTTTTTTTGTTGTAGCTAGTTTAATTCACAGTTTGTTTCATTACTTCTATAATGCAATTTGATTTCTGAATTTGATAGTTAACTACATGCATAGTTTGTTTCCAGTATTTCTTTCAGTCATTTTATTTCCAATCTATTGCCTGATTTATTTGTAAGTTAGATAAAATAGATTGTTGTTTATCAAGTTAAGTAGATTCAGTTTTGTCTATTTCATTTCCGTTTTAATTATCAATTTATGCAATTTACATTCCAGTTCATTAATATACAATGGTTTCTTTATGCTTATGTTTATGAATTTTTTTATGTTTATTTTACTGTTAGATTTTCTTAATAAGTAGGTTTGTTTATTTCCTTTATGCATTAGAATTACATTTGCATGACTTCAGCTGAAGATTAGTTCATTTAGGTTAGTTTTTACCATTTTAACTGTATCCGGTCATTTGGATATCCTGTTCAGTCTGTTATTTAGCCACCCCTTTCAGACCCACAGTTCAGTCTGTCATTCAGCCCTTAGTTCTATTTTTAGTGTCTTTTATGTATTTTAAGATTGTTTTTTAGTTATGTTTTGTTAATGTCTGAATTATGTTTTGACTGTCATATTTAAATGTTAGTTTTGTTTAATATTAAAGTTATAGTTTAATTGTTTTAAGTTATTTATTAAGTTTTATTATTTTTCCTTATTTCTTTTCGCTTTGAATATGTGTTAAGTTGTTTTTGAATATTATTGCTGATTTTGTTTTACTATTGTATTATTTTGTATTTATGCTTTTTAGATTGATTTATTTGTTTGTATGTGAGCTTTAGTGTTACATGTGTTTTCCTTAGTATGTTTTTAGATTGTCTCTTTTATGTTGTGTTATTGTTGAAAGAACTTGTAGGACATAACCTAAAGATATTTCTTTTATTAAGTTTTCTGCTTACTTCTTTTATTAAGTTTTCTAGTTGCTTATAAGATAATTTTTCCTTGTACCCTAGTTTCCCATTTGAATAGTTAATTTTTGATTGCATTTTAAAGTTTATTATCAATTGTTTAGTTTATTATTCTGTCTCAGTTTAATTACTTTAATAAGTGCATTTTTAGGAGTTTGACTCGGTTTTTCATTTTGAAAGATCTTTCGATCTTTTGTTTGTTAAAATATTTACATGGCACCCTCTACCTTCGCATATATTTTGTGTCAACTCTAAGCTTTCCAACCCCGGTTAATAATTAAAGAATAGGTGGATTAATTTAGACATTATAATACACCCAGCAGGAGGCTCAAAACTGCCCCTAAAA
Organism: Pseudotsuga menziesii; assembly: GCA_001517045.1. Lineage (NCBI taxonomy): Eukaryota > Viridiplantae > Streptophyta > Pinopsida > Pinales > Pinaceae > Pseudotsuga > Pseudotsuga menziesii. Next base: position 135,836 of record LPNX010663613.1, on the reverse strand, counting down.
GTCACTTTTAGAGGTGGTTCTCATCTCTTCCAAAACTACCCCTAAAAGGCAAAATTTTGGCGTCGGTGCTATTAGGGGAGGTTTTATAGAGACCACCTCTGAAGTTAGAACTGCCCCAAAAGTCCCTTTTGGGGGGGTTTAGAACCTCCCCAAATAGCGTCTTTTGGGGGGGTTTAAAACAACCGCCAAAGGTCGCTTTTGGAGGGGGTTTAGAACCACCCCCAAAAGTCACTTTTGGGGGGGGGGGGGGGGGTGGTGTTAGAACCGCCCCTAAAAGTCACTTTTGAGGTAGTTTTTATTTCCTCCAGAACCTCCCCTAAAATTCAAAAAACTTTTAGCGTCGTTGTTATTAGGGGTGGTTTTTTAAAAACCGTCGCCAAATCCAAAACCGACTCTAAAAGTGGCTTTTGGAGGCAGAAGAAAATCGTCCCTAAATGTCAAAATTGTTGTAGTGTATTAGAGAGAAAAATTTCACAACACAACTGGAAAAAACAATAGGAACCTCAATAAAGACATTATACATACATAACAAATTCAGATTGCAAATAAATGAAAATGTTGAAGTTGCTTGTTGGGAAATTATTTGTAGACGACCTTACAGAGATAGAGTGAGAGAAGGTGTTAAAAATATTGTAAATAAATATTGGTTTGCACATACTCGAGTTTCACCAAATGCAAGGTTTGTGATATGACCAAGAGTATCACACCATGAATACAAAATCCATGCAAAACATATAATGGAAATGACACAACTACAATTCTTCAATAAATTCAAGGAGGATTATAATGGAATTAGTATGCCAATCATTACATTTGTACAATAGAAACCATGGTATGTTAGACCTATTATTATTTGTGACACATGGAGTTGTCTTTATCATGTGGAATTTGAATTATATTATGACACTTTTTTTGAATTTGGTAAAACGTTTTTTCCAAATTCACCACCTCCGCCCACAATACATGAATTCATATATGAAATTCTATTTGAGAGAGATGACAATGAAATATTTTACAATAAGAAATGTATCAATGGAAGACATTGTGATCCTTGTGGAAATATAGATTTATCCTAGAATAAATATTATATTGATAATTATCAGTCACTGTCAAATTGTTAGATTTTTAACATTAAGCTAGCATTATATCAGGATCTTTAACTGAGAGAATAACAAGCACAGCAATCAAACAAAAGAGACAATGAACATGGTGTTTTTCCTCAGGGAAACCATAAATGGAGAAAACCCCACAACTTCCTCAAAGATAGAATCAACACCAAAAGTAAGACCCCAAAACAGTAAGATGATCTCCCGACAGTAGTAGCCTCTTTCTTCCTAGCCCCAGTGTCTTCTTATTCCTTAGCTATGTGCTACAACTGAGTGTGAGTGAGTGTGTGATAAATAGAGAGGCTCACTTTATATTTATACTAATTCCCGACTTGAAAATAACCTACTAGGGCTGACTTCTCTAGGAGAGTCTAATAACCCTAGTGCCCCAGAACTGTGGGGATTTTAACCCTTGATCAATAGGAGGGTTACCCACAATGACTTGACATGACTTGTTTACATTATAGAACCTCTTGATAGGAACATCAGGGCATGACATGACTCAAATACATTACAGACACATCCTAAAATAAACATTAGGGTACAATACATAAGAAATACAAGTGAATACATTTCGAAGTTACAATTACATTAACACTCCCTCTTAACTAGGAAGGTATTCTCTCAACACAATTTATCAGCAAAAGTCTTCTTCTCTGTATCATATGGATCATCCTCAAGTCCTCATCATATTTAAGTCATCTTCATCTTCAAGTCATATTCATCTTCAATTTATCATCATCTTCAAGTCAACTTCATTTTCGGATCTAGATCATCACTGGATTTGGATCATCACTAGATCTGGATCATCATTGGAACATCAGCACTAGATTTGAATCATCACTCGATCTGGATCATCACTGTTGGATCATCACGGGTTCTATCTCATGATTCTTCTCGCCACAGGAAGTTCTACAGAGCCAACCATTTTTCATGCTGGTTGTAGGTCTAACCACCATGTAGGTCTTATTCAGTGCTTATATCTGACGCTATGTCAGAATGGCCTTCCTAGAACTTACATCTAACCATGAGACAAACACATCCAACACCATGTTAGAAAGGCATGCCCAACACTCACATCTGACCATGCGGGAACACATCCCACAACCTTGTCAGAAAGGCCCAGCACTTGAATTCACTAGCGTGATAGGACACACGTAATATCGTCTGTGAAAAGGAACAACACTCACATCAACCAAAATGATAGGACACACCTACTATCATCTGTGGAAAGGCTCAACACTTACATCCACTAGCATGGTAGGACACACCTACTACCATCTATGGAAAGGCACAACACTTGCAATCACCAGCATGGTAGGAAACACCTACTACTGTCTGTGAAAAGGCACAAAACTTACATCTGACCATGTAAGGAACTTAATCATCTCACCATGTCAGAAGGGCACTCAGTCCTAGACTAAGGGTTCCTAGTAACTGACCAGGTGCCTCCATTATCCTAGAGAATGGAAACGGCCTTTATATTTGATCAAGTGGGAACACATCCCTCAATCACATCAGAATGGCCGCATGCACTCATATCTGATCATGTGAGAACACATCCCACAGTCATATCAGAATGGCGCTCAGTCCCAGACTGAGCTTTCCTACTAACTGACCAAGTACCTCCTTTCAAAGAATGGCAACAACCCTTATATCAGATCAAGTGGAAACACATCCCTCAATCACATCAGAATGGCCATGCACTCACATATGATCATGTAAGACTACATCTCACAGTCATATTAGAATGACCCTTAGTCCTAGACCAAGTATTCCTGGTAACTGACCAGACACCTCCATTCAGAGAATGTTAATAGCCCTTATATCTGATCGTGTAGGAACCAATCCTACAGTCATATCAGAATGGATTAGCACTCATATTTGACATGGAAGGAACCAATCCTCTCACCATGATAAGTGGCTCAGACCTTACATCTGACCATGGAAGGAACCAATCCTCTCACCATGTCAGAATGGCTCATGGACTCATCACTTCCCCTTGGAAGGAACCTCAATCTGGAGAACACCAAGATTCTCCCTGAAGTATTCAAAATTCACTCTAGCTAATGGCTTTGTCAACACATCATCTATTTGTTCATCCATAGCAACATACTAGAGCTTCAATGCTCCACTCTACACCATATCCCTGATATAGTGATATTTGATCTTGATATGCTTCGACTTGTCATGGAATACAGTGTTCTCCGACAACTTCACACAACTCTGGTTGTCGCAATATATACAAGTAGCATCCAAATGGAGATCAAATAAATCAGATAGTAGCTTCCTTAGCCATACTTCCTCACAACTAGCTGAACAAGCTGCGACATACTCTGCTTCAACTATACTCAGTGCCACACAGGATTGCTTCCTACTAAACCAAGAGATCACACCTGATCCCATACTGAAGCAACACCCTGACGTGCTCTTCCTATCGATGGCACTACCTGTCCAATCTGAATCAACATAACCCTCTAGGTTAATCTTCTGACACACCTCATACTTGAGCCCATAATCAACTGTACCCCTTAGGTACCTTAGAATATGCTTTGTAGCAATCAAGTGAAAATGTCTCGGATCTGTCAAGAACTAGCTCAAGGTGTTCACAGTAAATAAAATATCTGGTCTCGTGTTCGTCAGATACATCAAGGACCCAATCATCTGATGATATATCATAGCATCAACTGCTTATAATGAAGCATCACTCAATAGCTTTAGGTTCGATGCCATAGGTGTGGTCGTGGCCTTGTAGTCCATCATCCCGAATCTCTTCAGGATCTCTACTGTATATTTCCCTTATCCCAGGGAAATTCAATCTACATTCTGCCACACCTCCATTCCTAGAAAATAATGCATCATACCCAAGTCCTTCATTTCAAGCTCGACAGCAAGCTTCCTCTTCGTATCAGCAATCAACCCATCCATACCTGTTATGAACAGATCATCTACATACAGTAGAAGCATCACTGGGTTGCCATCTTCAACCTTGTAGTAAAGGTTGGAATCTGCTTTACTCTTGGTAAAGCCCAAACTGGATAGAAAGCTATCAATTCTGTCGTACCATGTCCTAGGTGCTTGTTTCAAACATACAAGGCTTTCCTCAATCTACACACATGAGACTCACTGTCAGGTGTCTCAAAAACAAGTGGCTGCTCCACATATACTTCCTCTTCCACTACACCATTCAAGAAAGCAGTCTTGACATCCATTTGGTGTATCTTCCATTTCATCACTGCAACCAGAGCAAGTACTGATCTGATGGAAGTGTATCTGGCTATAGGTGCAAAAGTTTCTTCATAATCTATTCCTTCTTTCTGGGAGAAGCCACGGACAACAAATATTTCCTGATATTTTTCTATGCTACCATCTACAGCATGCTTGAACTTGTAGATCCATTTGGAAGTTACAACCGACTTCCCTTCTGGTCTTGGGACAACATCCCAAACATCATTCTTCATGATCGATTGATACTCTTCGATCATAGAATCCTTCCATTCTTTCCTTTCCACCGCTTCTTCATAATTGGAAGGTTCTTTATCAATGAAATCACATAATAATTCTACATATCCAGAGCAAGACCTGGTCCTCTTTCTTTCTCTGTGATTCTCTTCTGGAGCCCCATATCTTTCCACACCTTGGATAGCTTCTCGTACCCAAGTAGGTTTCCTCTTATGAGGATTCTTCTCCTGAGGTGGATCTATAGGTTCTTGAGATTCTTCAAATTATCGATCTTCTTCTTGAATTTCTTTGTTCATGGTTGTGTCATGAATTCTAGGTGCTTTTGTTTCTTCAGGTTCTTCAGTAGGTTTCTTTCTGGATTTGTTGTAAGCTGAGCCTTCATCAAATGTCACATCCCTACTGATGTCGATCTTCTTGAATCCTGGGAAGTATATTTTGTAAGCCTTCGAGCTTTCAGAGTATCCCACAAATATACCCTTCTTTCCTGAACGATCTAACTTTTGTCCTCTTTTCTTTCGGAATGTGTATGTATACTGGACAGTTGAATATTCTGATATGGCTAACTTCTAGTTTCTTGCCGAAAAAAACTTCTTTAGGTGTCTTTTTCTTGAGTACTCTATGTGGAGTACAGTTCTGTACATACATAGTTGTCCTGGTAGCTTCTTCCCATAGATGCATGGGAATATCTTGATCATGAAGCATTGCTCTTGCAGCTTCCATGATAGTTCTATTCTTCCTTTCTACAACCCCATTCTATTGTGGATTATATGGAGTGGATAACTCCCTCTTAATCCATGATTCTTTGCATAACTCTTTGAATTCATTTGATGTGAATTCTCCGCCATTATCTGATCGAAGGGTCTTAATCCTCCTTTTAGTGTGGTTCTCGATCAAGGCTTTGAATTCCTTGAACTTGCTGAAAAATTCATCTTTGTTCTTCATAAAGTAAATCCATGTCTTCTTAGAAAATTCAACAATAAAAGAAACATAGTATGCATACCCGCTTAATGAACTTGATGACATTGGACCGCATACATCGAAGTGGATGATTTCCAAGATTCCTTTTACCTTTCTCTCGCTACTTGGAAATGTATTCTTTGTGTTCTTTCCTTTCACACATCCTTTGTAGACCCCATCATATTTTTCTTGAATTTCTGGAAGACCTTCAACAGCTTTGCTTGCAAGTGGTAGTGCTTTGTAATGCACATGTGCAAGCCTTCTATGCCAAAGTTCATTTGGCTCTACTTTGTCATGGACCAAGGCTTGTTCTTGATGGCCCTTCAATTTGTATAGACCTCCCTCTTGTTCCCCAATCACTACTGCATCATTAATAGTCTTTCCCTTTGGCCACATGATAACTTGGCCATCTATAAATGAAACCCTCATGCCTTTTGCATCTAATGCAGATATGGAGAGGAGGTTCTTCTTTAGTCTAGGTACAAACAATACTTCCTTCATTGTCATATACTTTCCAGAGTCTAGCTTATAGGAGGATTCCCCACTACCTTTTATTGGATACTGGTAGTCATCTCCAAGTTTCACCTTGTGAGGTGAGTCATGTTCAGATAGCTTCACAAAAGATTCCTTGAATCCTGTCATATGTTTGGAAGCCCCACTATCTATAAGCCAATCATTGCTTCCATGTGTAATGTTTCCTGTGAGAGCGGAAATCAAAACATATTCTTCATCAGTTGAATAGTCTTCACTTTCATATTTGGTTCTCTTTGTGGAAGGTTCATCATCCTCTACAGCATGAGCATGATGACTTCTCTTGTTTCCCTTCTTCTTGCAAGAGACATTTTTGTTTCTAGGACATTCTCTAGAATAGTGTCCTTTCTCATCACATGTATAACATATGATTCTAGACAAATTTTTTCTATTTTTATCTTTGTGAAAGTTATTACCTCTGGGGTGATGAGAACTTCTTCTGGTTTTCTTGGAGTGTACCGTGAGAGCTTGATATTCACTTCCCATCTTTTCTTCTTGAGCTACTGTTCGAGCTTCTTCTTGAGAGCATTCTTCCCATAGTTTGTTGAACTTGACTAACTTCTTTCTGGCCCAGATTCCTTGAATAAAGGAGTCCCATGATCGAGGGAGACCATTCAAGGTGGTCATTACAATCTCTGCATTCTCCAGTTCTTCATCTACTGCTTCTAGTTGTTCCTTGATCTGAGAGACCCTTGTAAAGTAAGACTGGATTGTCTCTGCATTCTGGATCTTTACATTCTTCAGTTGGTTTCTCAGAGTCATCTTCCATTTTATGTTCTTCCCTTCAAACAGTTTGGTTAGGGAATCAAACATAGCTTTAGGTGTCTTTAGGGAGGACACCTATGGTATGAGGTGATCCTTGATTGAATCAAGAATAATCCTCTTAGACATAAACAAATTATTCGTGTGTAAGGCCTTAGCCTCATCTCCCTCTGGAACTGGAACCTCCTCATTGATATAGGATTCCAACTCATTTTCTTTCAGGACCAGGGATATCCTATACTTCCAGGCTCGGAAGTTATCAGCTCCCTCAAGCTTTTCATCAAGCTTGGTATGATGAGACATCTTAACTGAGAACCTCAAATGGAAATAGAAAATATTTAGATCTTACCAGGTCAAGATTTGGAGCTGAATTTATGTAGTGCTTGTTCAGGAGCAGATTAGGGTTTGACTTTTTCGGAGTTCTGTCCAACCAAATGCTTTGATATTGATCTCTAAACTTTGATTTTGAGGAGGAGATCAATCTAGGCCTGGGCTCACTAAAAAATTCCACTTCTGTGGAAAGCCCTAATTTCCGGTAAGAGTGTTGGGTCCAACACTGAAAAAGCTCAGAATTGGATTCTAATTCAACAGAAAGATGCACCCTAGGGATGAGTGTCAACCCAAACTTCTTTTGCTGAAAATCTGTGGAGAGAGATCCAAAAAGTAGGAATCGCTATTTTCTGCAACTGATAGTGTCTTCTTCTCAGGTTAGCTCTGATACCATGTTAAATTTTTAACATTAAGCTAGTATTATATTAGGATCTTTAACTGAGAGAATAACAAGCACATCAATCAAACACAAGAGACAATGAACACAGTGTTTTTCCTCGGAGAAACCATAAATGGAGAAAACCCCACAACTTCCTCAGAGATAAAATCAACACCAAAAGTAAGACCCCAAAACAGTAAGATGATCTCCTGACATTAGTAGCCTCTTCCTTCCTAGCCTCAGTGTCTTCTTCTTCCTTTGCAATGCGCTACAACTGAGTGTGAGTGAGTGTGTGATAAATAGAGAGGCTCACTCTCTATATATACTAATTCCTGACTTGACAATAACCTTTTAGAGCCGACTTCTCTAAGATATTCTAATAGCCCTAGTGCCCCGAAACTGTGGGGAATTTAACCCTTGATCAATAGGAGGGTTACCCACAATGACTTGACATGACTTGTTTACATTATAGAACCTCCCATTGGGAACATCGGGGCATGACATGACTCAAATACATTACAGACACATCCCAGAATAAACATCGAGGTACAATACATAAGAAATACAAGTGAATACATTCCAAAGTTACAATTACATTACCACAAATGTCATCTCTAACTGGAGAAGATATGAATATATCAATTATGCTACAAGTTTTAGTGATGCGCTTTCCAAACGAATTGATTTGTGAGAAGATAAAATATGTGTGACAGCTTTTCTGAAGAAATTTGAAAATGAAATTTATAAATATAATAATTATTCACATAGATCACAATGGAAATACCTTTAATTCAAACAGTCTCATGAAGGTTTTTCACCCAAAACATTTTGTATGTGGTTGATTTTGCAGAAAACTACACATAGTTGCACAAAAGGAGATATAAAGTGAATACTACCATTCTGACCAAGTTTTGATATTTTTCCATGTTTTATATAGACATCTCATCAAAATGTTGATGGAATTGAAAGCATGTGTGACAATCGATATGTCATCAAAGAATATCATTTTTATATCATTGATGATCATACACACGATACACATTTTGTACAACATTGTATTGAAAATATTTTCTTTGAATCACTAAAAAGAAGTGAAGTTAAATTCAATGAACATTGGATATGGTCAAAAGGATTTGAGAGACAATTTAAATCTTAACGATAATTATTTTGGTTATTTTGGCTTCATAAAGCATTGAACATAAGACATTGTTGTAATTTCTTAGAAAGTGGACATGGAAAAGGTGAACATGATGGTGGAGGAGCATGTGTAAAAAGAGCACTTCGAAAATGGAAAATAAACCATTCTTCCACTTGATTTCATTCAAATACAAAAGTTTTCAAATGGTTTTAATTACATCTAAGAGATTCCTATAATCAACAATCAAAATGTGTGCATAGGTATGTACACATTTTTTTAATTTCTATTAATTGTTAATCTAAAAAAATGTTATTTGCAAGTCTCACATTAAACTATATACACTAACATTAAAAATTGTCCTTCATGATTTGTCATATCACAAGTTCTTTTGGCTTATTGGAATCCAATATATAGATATATTAATCGCATATGATATGGAACCATACATAGAACTAGAGATTTACACTCTATTCAAACAAAATTCTTCCAAAAAGTGTTTGTATTTGACAGTAGAAAGAAATCATGATTTTGAAATATTTGCGTTGAAAACATTGAATCTACTAAAGTTTGTGGAAACATAATGAACAACTGCATAAAAATTTGGAAACACACAAAGATTATCCCAAAGGGGAAAATGCCACTTGCAAGTATGGAAGAATTAGAATCATAAGAAATAGCAATACCATCTAATGGCCATAGAATTTCAGATCTTGTCAGAGAATGTAATCTAATTTATAAACTTAAAACATTCATTGTTCATTTTGTATAAAGTATGTATAGAGTACAAATTATTTGTTGATTTTTCGTTGTTGGATCCCCTTATGTACTATAAGATTCCTTCATATTCCTTGGATGACTTATCCAATAAAAAGTGATATTTGATCCACCGCCATAAACACTAATTTTATATTTCTTTTTAAGTTTTCATTTGTCAATTATGGTGACTGATTGCATCTATTCTAGATGTACAAATATAAATAGTGTACCCTCCTTTCCTCAGTGTATCATGAATACAAATTATCTGTCAATTCGATAATGCATTCCCTAACATCAATTTGACTACAGGGGATTTTTTCGTTGATATTGCACCCTTAGACAACAAAGAAAAGGTGAAATATTATTTTATGTGATGCAATAAAAGAAAGGTGAAGTTATTGGAGGGCCAGGATGACAAAGGATTTACATATGGGAGAGGATCCATGACATTAAAAGGTTGTTGTTTTCAACACACACATGAAACTGAAAAATTATATTTATTTTCAATATTATAAACCTGGTGTCATTTTTTGTCAATTTAGTCATTTAGTATGTGCATATCGAATAAAATAAATACAAGTTCCATTGAAAAAAAGATTAAAAGCTAACAAATGGAAAATGTCCAGAGTTGATCATGAATGAATAATTGAGGACGGATTTCCATTATGATGTTTTTAAGAAAGCTTGCAAACGCTATCCATCTTTTGAATTACATGTATATTGGATATATTTTATTCTAGATTTTTTATTAGATTTGAATTGAATGTTCAACCAAACATTCTTTAATTTTTTCCTTGAACAAGGTAGGACAAAAGTGTTTGCCTTTGGGATGCATTTGGTGTATTTTTTGTTAGATGTGTGTGTAGGTATATAGGTAACCAAAATATTGTAAGAGGTTTTCATAATCCCAAGAAGAGCACATGTCCCGTGCAGTTGGAGTCAATCGTTACCCCATAGAGTTGTTGCAACGTTACTAGGCCAAACCTAAAGTAAAGAGTTATTGCCTACAACATCATCTTTCAAAAATTGAGCCTACAAGCTTTGCAAGGGGGGAAATTAAGGGATTAAAAAAAATGGGGTTAGTTGGGGCATGATGCCTCCCATTCAATTCACTATTTCATCAAGTGAATTCTTATTTAGTGTTGGCTTGTAGACTCAAAAAATTAAATCATACGATAAGGGTTCAAATACATATTCTTTAATATTTTTCTTCTACTCCATGAGTCTCTAATTTGTGATGCACACTTTTATTGGGATGATATTTCTAGCTTGAAAAATAAATACATCAATATGGTTTGTAAAGTTTGATTTTGTACATGCATCAGTTAATGCTAAAAATGGTTGGAAGAACTTGTCCAAAAACATGTGACATAAAATTGTCCTTCCTTAATCCATGTTAAATGTTGGTATAGTTTTCTCTTAGATAAGTTGAATAGTTATTTTATGATGGATGTTTTTAATTTCTTAAAATATTTTGTCAACATTTAACTTTTGTGCATGAATAAAATGCATGTTTATTTGAAATTTGTATATGGTTGATTGTCAATTGTGTACATGTATTTAATTAGATTTATTTGAATATGTCATATAATAGTCCTACCTTATCATATACTTTACATTGTGTCATTTAATATTTGAAAGAACTTGATTGTAAGAATGTGACATAAAGTCTTGTCCTTGATTACTCCTTGTTAAATGTTGGTATGGTATGATCATAGAGAAGTTAAATGGTGCTTTTACATGATATAGTTTTTTAATTACATTTAATTGAATATGCCATATATAATGCTCCTACCTTATCATATACTTTACATTGTATCAATTAATAGTTGAGAAAACTTTATTGCAAAAATTATTGAGTTTTTTAAATTATTGTTAATTTTTATTGTGCAATCTTTTAAATATCTTTTATTATAGTTGTTTAAATTATAACTGTGAAATTGAACAATTATTTAAACACATAACTGAACTCATGGAAAATGGAGATAACGATTATTTGATTTTTAATCTAAAACAAGGATTCTAGGATTGTGAAGCTTATGCTAAATTAGAGAAATTATTTTAGACAATAACTTGATGAATAATTGATGAAAATGTTGAAATATTGAGAGGGGTGTGAATCAGTATTTGTACAATTTAAAACTTTAATCAAAAGCAGGTTGCTGATCACCAATCATAGCACATCATCAATGTGTGTAAATATAACAAGATGCACATTACATAATAGTTTTAATGTGGAAACCCAAGTTATGGGGGTAAAACCACAGAAGCCTTTTTAAAAATAGTTTTCCAGAAATAACTGGAAGGAAGGAACAAGTCCCTTATTATATAGACTTCAATTTTCCAGCTTCAACTAGAAGGAGGCTACGACCCCCTGATTTACAGGCTACGACCTGAAGGAAGCTGCCACTCCCTAGTTTTCTGGCTTCCACCAGAAGGAGGCTACGACCTCCTTTCCTTGCCCCATATTGCCACCCTGATAAGAAAAATATTGTCGAACCTGTGGACCTGTCACACACCAAACTCTGCTACTGATAATCTATGCACTCTAGTCACTGTCAAATCATCCCTGTAGTTAATAATGTCACATCATCTTTCTGCCCACACTGTCATATCAAACATCAATACTGCTGGTCAAGCTACTCATCAACACTGCTGGTTACTGTCAAGTCATCAAACATCAAGGTCTGAACATGTCATCATCAAGATCTATTCATCTCATCATCATCATACAATTCATCATCAAGGAGATTGTTTTAACAACAAGGTCTATGAAACATCAGTCTCTTGAACATGTCATCATAGGATATGCATCATCATCATGAAGTGTAAGAGTGTATGTACATCATAGAGTTCATCATCATAACATGCATCATCACATCATCATCATCATGTATCAAATCAAGGCATACATCATTATATAATGAGTCACAGCTTGTATACTAATATCACTAATCATACAGCATGTACTTGTATACTACTGTACACTTACTGATCTCTGTATGTACCAATCACTGATCTCTTCATAAACAACTGTATACTGATATCATATGTACATATTCTTATTGTATATACACTTGTCTGTACACTATATACACTTGCATTCACTAAAATACTTACATTCTACTGTACATATACATTCTTCACATCACAATTGTTTATATATCACTGTATAATCAGATACTTGTTCATACTCAATCCATACTGTGTGCATCAATACATCACTAACAAACATACCATCGACTGTACTTATTAATGTATTGTGGAAGACCCAAAAAGAATATCTCTATCTCTTGTTCTGAGGATGGCTTAGTCTACTAACCCCACCTCAGTCAATAGTACCAGCGAGCTTATATATTATAAAGTATGGATTCTAGGTCTACCTCAGTTACCTCTCTCAGTTCTGTCTTGCATTCGTTGGTGATGGTAATTGCCAAAACATACAAAAATTAACTCTGGAACACTTCGAATTTGCTGTTGTTCACTTCCTCGAAAGGCAGTTGTAACCAAAGATCAGACTGTGTATGTGCTGAGGAAGACTTCAAACTGGAGAAAATTCAAACTGTGTATATTTGTTGTAGATGACCTCAAGTTCGGACTGTTTAACCTTCAAGAAATCATAGTGAATAGCTTGGTTCCATAATCAAATGTTGGTAAAGAAGGAAACAATAACCACAACTCATACCACTGTCAAGCACGCAAAAAACTTGGACTGTTCTAGCACCCAAAACTCGGACTATTCAAGCAAAATTCGGATTGTGTATAACTTCAAAATTTGGGACTGTTTGTATAGCAGCAAAAATATAAAGATTGACCCCAAAAAAATTTGTTTGCAATTCTCTGCAATTTTCTGCCACTATGTATCCCATGAATTTCCTCAGACAGCTCAGGTCTGTTAAGGAAGAAGGCCACTAAAACACATATTTTAAACCAAAAATAAATCTCGATGTTGATCAAAAGGATATCCCTATGGAAACTTCGAAATTGTTGCTGCCTGCCTCAGAACACTGCTCCTAAAACCAAGACACCTCAGAGACTAGCGAATTTTTATGAATGAAATGAATGATAAACAATATTTATTTATATGCGTTGAAGGTAAAGTGTTGGGGCTGACCTAGGTTAGTCTGAAATGATTTTTTTTGGTTTTTAATTAAAATTTAAAGAGCCAACCCGCTAAAGGATAGAAAGGGGTCGACTTTGGATGGTAAACAATTGATTAATTTATTTATTAAATATTTTAATGTTTAATACAGAGTTATTAATTTATTTTATTAAAACATTCAATCATTATGGCAATAATTAATCTTTTACTTCTTTTACTTGTTTTGAAAGTTGAGATTAATGGGGCAGACTTGTAGGTGTAGGATAGAGGGGTTAGGGATTAATTTAACATGTTTAAATATTATAATGAATGAAAATTTTAACTATATTGTGTATGGCCACACTTGTTACAAATTTTATTAGGGTTTTATTAAGATGCTTTAATTCTTAGGTTTATTATTTTATTTATTTTATTTAATACTTTGTTACTTAAAGGTTATGGTTTAAGTGAAAACAAGTAAGGGATACAAGTGCTAATGTAAAGGTATATGTAGGCTTAGGGACCATAACCACATGCTTCATAAACATAACCACCAAGATGAAGGGGTGCCTAGGCTTCTCATAACTTCTAGGGACTCTTGCAACTTCTTCAACCCACCAAGAACACATTCTGGGGTAATAGGGCATGGTTGTAGTGATAGGAAACCAATGACACAACTGGGGAACCAAAAAAACCAACTTGGGGGTACTTAACCATTCTACAGGGTGATCAAGTTTTTTTCCATTGTCCCAAGGGCTCCAAGGGCTTCAGACTTGGGCTTGGACAAAGTCAAAAGGTCTCCTTTGACACTGACACTTACTCAACCCACAGAGGCTCCTCATGGGGCACCAAGACACACTAACACACCTGTTGGCATCAATGAAAATTTAGTCAACAGAAAATTCATCAAGTTGTTGTCTAAAATAATTGCTCTAATTTAGCATAAGATTCACAACCCTAGAATCCATGCTTGTAATTAAAAAAACTAAAAACTGTTATCCCCAGTTTCCATTATTTCAATTGCATCTATAGTTCACCAACTACTAGAGTATCACCTAGACAAAAAACACACCATACATTAGTTAAAAAATGTGCAAATAATTTAAATAAGATTATTCTTTTACATAATCTACAATACACTTTCAAACAAACTTGAATTGAATTTATGAACTTGATATTTTCAATTTACTAAGCATACATGTACATTTTAAACATTAAACATGTGTACTAGACTTTCATACAAAATACCAATGTAAATTTTCATCTTTTTCAAAACATAATTAATTTAAATATTACACACTACTTGAGAATTACCAATACCTGAAAACCATTTCAAGATTGAACATTAAACACTTTAAGCATAAGCATTAAAACATATGTTGCAAATTGTTCAAATCATTTATGAAATTTAATCTTTTATATAATCTAGTCTACAACACTTCCAAACTACAAGCTTAAAATCCCAAAATTGTTACAACACTAGTAGACATTGTATCTACAGACAACTGGAAAAATATAAGTTCGTCAAAAATTGATTGGACTAATGAAATTGTCTACAATTCACATCCATTTACTACAATCTTTGGATCATTTAATGAAATTCATCTTTTACTTGATACAGTTAAAGTACTTCTATGTACAACAATGCTACATGAAACAAATTGTAGCCATAACATAATATGTTCTTGAGATTCAATCCTGTCTAAATTGAATTATACTATTAAATTATATAATATAGATAGGTAATTATGAAACAAAATCATAGAACATACATTTAATAATACATGCATTCATTTACATCATGCAAAAATATGATAGGCATTTATCACACAAAAGTATCCTATGTAAGTTCAACACATATATAATCCAAAAATAAACTTCTTGTTAGAGCAATAATCCACATTAGTACTATGATCATACACCTAGATACATTTCCTTAGCTTCTATGCTATGTTATATGGTCCAAACTTAGTATGTATTGATCATTTACTGATAGTTGAGGCACTCCTGGCTGATCATTATAACAGTTGAGGTCATCCTGGTTGATCATTCTAATAGATTGGTGCTCCCGGTTGATGATAGAACAGCCTTGGTGTGATCCTCCATCCCTAGATTCAAGGAATATGTTTGACCTTAGGCTCTAGTGAATGTTTGTGGTGGCTTTTGGCCTTCCTTGAGCATTTATTTCCTCCTAGAGCCACTCCCACTCACCCATATGCTCACCCATGCCTAAAATTCCTCCATTTATGATCCATCATTCCTCACCCTTCTTCACACTTGCATTTGTGACCGTTTGGGATGATTAGGAAGCATATTGGTCCACCTATGGGGGGTTTGGGGTTCAAATCATGGTCTGACACTTGTATGCATCTAGATGGCCTCCAAGGCCTCGCAATTTCTCCCTCATTGTAATATAAACATGATCCAGACATATTTACATGTTTGACATTAATAATAATATCAGTTATTGACTACATTTGTGTATGTTATTTTCACTCTTTTTGTTGTTTTGTGCATAATTTGTGTGTAATATTGAATTGTGAGAATCTCCTTGGCTCCTATATCCTACTGTGAATCAATTCCCACATGCTATCAGAGCTATTTGGAGCTGCAAATCAAATCCAGAGTTTTTTAGTTGTTGTTTCAAGGATTTTCCAAATAGATTCAAGTGTTTACATTGCAGGTACAATCAACATTTTGTCACTTCAACGCGCAAGAAGAAATGGAGAAGACTTATGTATCTATTACCCCATTCAACTATTTCAAATGGAAGGCTAAAATGGAGATCCAACTGAGGTCTAAAGGCATGTACATGGTCACCATGGGGATTGAAGTTGAACCCAACTTTGTTGTGGAGAAATCGAAGTTCTTCAATAGGGTTGATGAAGTGTTTGGAATGATTTGTCTTAATGTTTCAAGATACTTACTCTTTCATGTATGTAGTCTGACAACTCCCAACGAAGTATGTCTCAACATTAAGACATTGTTCATGAAGACTGATGAGATGAGAGGTCATTAGCTCGAAAATGAGCTAATCTCACTTAGTCTAGCTCACTATGAGACAATTCAAGACTTTTTCACCAAGTTCAAATTGTTGGTGCTTCAACTGAAATAGTGTGGCATAGAGGAGAAACATAATCAGCTCATATTGTCCATACTTTTGAATCTATGGCCACATTTCTGATCGTTTGTGTCAGCATTCCACTCAAGATTGTAGCTCGAAACTGGCGCATTCCTTCACTAGCTGACTTCATGGAGTCATTGAATCAAGAGAAAGACAAGCTAGTACAAATGAGCACCATAAAATCTAGTAAGGATCAAGCCCTTGCTGCAGGATTTTTTAATCCATCCAAAGGAAATAAGAAAGCCATAGATTCAAAGAAAGAAGAGGAGAAGAAGTTGGAAAAACCCAAATATTCAGATGGGGGTTCGAATCCTTGCATGGAAAAGGAAAAGAAGAAGAAAGAAAAGACCAAATGCACCTACTGTCACAAGGGGTGGCATCTAGAGAGTGCATGTATGAATAATACCATAGACATGATGGTGTAGTTACTTGAGAAGAAACACATCCCACTTCCTGAGGGTGCAAGGAAGAAATATGGTGGTCCAGGCTCAAACAACAAAGAAAGGTGCCATGCTTTGGTTGTTGGTTCTTCAAACTCTTCTTTCTTCATCATAGATTCAAGAGCTTCTAGGCATATGGGCTCCATATAATACTTCTTCTCAACCATGTATTCTAACAGTGGTACATCCATTCGTATGGTTAATGATTTAGAGATCCAATCCAAAGGGATTGGTAGGATTGATCTTGAAGATGGGTACTTCAATAATGTTTTTTTATACTGATCTGGAAGTGAACCTACTCTCAATGTATCAAATGAATCACACTAGTGAATCCAAGAGAGTAACATTTACTCCAGACACAATGGAGATAACATAAATATCTACAAACAAAGTAGTGGCATTGGGGTTTGCTGATCATAATGCAAGAATGTACAAATTATCCCATTTCCTCCCCTACTCCAAAGGGAATGCGCTCCTATCACATGCCAATGATACAAGCAGGTTTTGGCATGAGATATATGGTCATATCAGTTACAAGTACTACCAGGTGTTACGGAGAGAAATTCCTATGGCTTGGGGTACCACAATAGACAGCTTGACTCCAGAAATTAATCCTTTCCAATATGCAATAGAAATTAAATGTCTAACACTAAAGGATCAGACCTCGTACCTTATTTTGAACAGTTGAAGTAGATCCCCCTTGAGCTTTTCAACTTCAGCTTGAATTGATAGATTATTTCCTCAACAACAAGTAAACAATACAAGCATTCTATATATCATGGTGTTAGATCTATTCTAGCATATATAATCAATAATGTATAAGCATTTGACATAATCCAATGGATAAAATATTCATTCAAACACACATTATTGGACAGGAAAAGATATTTCTATTAATATAAATCAGATATTACAAGATACAACCTTTGATGGCACGTCTACGAACCGAAGAAACTGAATCCCCCACTTGGGCCTCCACCACTTCAATCCTCCATCTCTCCATAGCAAGCTCACAAGCAAAAGGCAAGCTTGGGAAGAACACACTAGTGCTCCAAGGGACAAAGGGATGCAGACTCAAGCATAAGTTCCGGCAACAATGGACTATAGTTTCTTTGCTCTCAATTCTCTCCTATCCCTTCAATGTACCATAGAGTTTCTTATATAGCTTTTCAAAGGGGTAATGAAAGGTCGAATCTGAGCGATCTCAAGGCATAGGGAAGGCTAAGAGTCAAGTGAGTCAGATCCATGTCAAGGAAAACTCCAAAAGGATTTGGATTTTGTATACATCCCAATGTACGCGGTTTTAGTGGTCAAACCCACGTATATACGCGCTTATAGGTTTAAAAGTCGCGTGTATCATTTTTCGCATGTTTTTAGGGATGGTCAAGGAAATAGCAAAGGACAAAAAATGGTCCATGGGGTCTAAGAAGTCTGCGATGGGACAGGGGAAGGCCATACAAAGTGTGATTCACCTGGAGTGGTGAAATCAGCTATAATAGATGCCCCCTAATGTGTGAGGTCAGAGGGGTCATACGATGGCCGGAATACATTATAAGTCCATCCTAGAAGTAGAGTGATGAAGGATCCCAAATGGAAGACTAGCCACCCAATCAGCATAGTACAATAATACAACACTGCACATAACTGCAAATACATATAGCAATCCCAGATACATAAGAGTACAATGGCCATGAATAGGCATGATGCAAGATATCACATAAGTGGTCATCGCCACGTACAATATACATAGGTCAGAATCTCCATGATGAAGATATACAAAGGACCATGATCTCCATAATGGCTGAAGATATATAACAGATCAAGATCTCCATAGTGGCTGGAAATATCTGACGTGTACTGGAATCAAGTCATGAGAGATGAAATCTCATGAACACTGGCACGATCAAGGAGGTAGCATATAAGAGATACCACCAATCTAGAAAGTCTTCTACACACACCGCTACGAGTACATGTCCTACTATGAGAATAGAGGTGTAGAGGTCGAACATAGAAGTCCATCGTCTGATTACTGGTCATTAATGTATACCATTAACAGACGCGAGATCACCCACCGATGATGAAAATGGGAATCAAGGTACTAGAGTGCAAACTAACAAGTGTGAATAAATGTGTTGAGGTCGAACACTTGAGAGGATCCATCGATCAGGGGACATTGATGTATTCCCAAAAACTGTCGATGGTGAGAGAACCTGCCACTGATGACTGCAAGTCTCAAGGCACTCAAAATGACTCTAGATTCCAATCCCATAATAAATTATCTGAATTCGATGGGATGAAATCCGGTGGAAGGAGGGAATTAAGGCATCCCCCATCATCCAATACGAGGTACTCAACAAAGCTATATAATTTGGAAGGACTCGATCATAAGGTGCACGAACCGGTAACTGTACCGAGAATGACTGACATGCAAAGTCAAGATAATTGAGGAATGGTTGACTCAGGCTTCAACTTCCTTCGAACAAGATAATAACGACGTATGGTGACTGAATAAAGGTAGCACAGACTCGATATACAAACTAGGACATCTCTGCGACACAGGAGGCATCGATAGAGGCTCCATAGGGACTGGAAGCTTAACCAGTCGGTGGAAATAAACTCAAATAAATGAGTACAGCTTCCTAAAGTCAAACTATAACCCAACCAATGGATGTGATATACAGTGCTCTGTTCGAAGGCGACACAACTCGACAGATGCCACAGATAACATCTTTCCTTGTCCGGCTTTTTGGTTTTTTTATTTTTTTGGACTTTTTTAGTTATTTAAAAATCTTGAAAAAAGAATAAAATAGCTTTATAGTTACATACTAGGAGGAGACGAGCGTCATAAGGGAAAATAAACTAGTTCCAAGCAGTGGCACACACTTATGCTCAATGCAAGGATACATGTGTAGGATATCGACACTCGGGGGAAAATACCCTCCCGGTAAAAAGGGAAACAAGCTGCGAAGGATATAAAAAATGGCTCTGCATGGCTAGACATGAGACAAGCTTGGGCTATATGGCTAAAATGCAATGTCAGGGAAGCCGGAATAAAGCTCAATAAGGTAGGCAAAGCTCATGATAATGCATTCACAACTTGACATGAGGGAGTCTTGATGGGAATAAGCCAGCAAAATATCAAGAGGAGTATGAGGCTCTTGCGAAATGTCATGGTGGTACTATACAACAGACTCCCACACCCTAAAGGAGAAAACGTCAGCATGGGCACCAAATGCAAATAAGGCACTAACTAGGGTACCCATGTAAGGTGAAGCTCTACCACTCATATCATGCCACTTCTAAAGGAGCAAGAAGGTTCCATGACACAATAGAGTGGGTTCGTACCTAAGGTCATGATGAGATGGTCATAAGGTTATGCATAATGCAAATGGTAATGAAATCTAACCTATATGCCAGTTTAGACATGATACTTGAGATTGGCATGAATGGTTCAATCCAACGGCTGAAACGACACTGAAAAAGGTCCTCTACATCATGAATTATGTCAAAAACGGTCCAAAATGGTTAGAAAATGTCGAAACTATAGTAAAGGGGGTAAAATTTTTCAAATATTCGAAAAATTTCTATAAATAGTAAATAATTCAAAACATTATAAAACGTTTGAAACTTTTACCCATTTGAGCTCTGATTTTCAACAGCGAATTCCAGGAGATCCAGCCAGTGGAATCCACTACCGTTTCTTCCAGGTATTTACTCATGCTCTTCTCTTCCATTTTGATGCAAGTTTTATGAAATTCCATGGTCAATTAAGCTTTCTAGGCCAACCTAAAATGGGCGTTTCGGCCCACGCGGAAGTCGAGGTTTTTTCCGCGTATAGGGTTGGATATACACGGAAAATGCCCTCAAACCCGCGTACATACGTGGTTGTTTTGAGAATAGTCGCGTATGAGGCCGTGCATAAGGTTTTTATAATAAACTAATGGGTAAATTTGCAATTTCTTGTGCAATATGGTCCTAGAGTGGAGAGAGTGTGAACATGGTGAGGTAGAGGAAGTAGTAAGGGCCGATCTAATGGCTCAACAAGCTCTAAGTGCATGCAGACTCTACAAGTTTTGGTGTCTTGGTGGTTTGAGGGCCAAACCAAGACTATTACAGATGCTGTTGGATTATTGGGATCCAGACTCAGATTCCTTCCATATAGATGGGATGTCCCTCACCATAGAGGTGGAGGACATATACTTCATTACAGGGCTTTCTAGACGAGGGGAAGTGGTGAACCTTCGTTCTCGTGGTGGGCCAGGAGGTGGCCTGACTATCAACGAGTACATTATGGTGTACTGCTATCCAGACATAGAGAAGGTGGGGAGTCAGGTCCCTACCAACGCTATACAGGTGCTGGGCCTAAAGGCCATACTATTGACATTGGGAAGGATAGTAGGCTTGGCATCACTCCACCAGGCCTCGTGGCCTCTGATGTTCTATGCAGTGGAGTGCATGAGACCCACGATCTATGACTGGAGCACTACACTACTGAGCAACATGAAACATCAGCTCAGTGAGTGTAAGGCAGGCAGAGTGTGGAACTTCGGGTTTAGCAGTATTTTGAGCACATTTTTCTTCAAGCGTGTTCCAGGATTGAGCCCCAGAGTGGACGTTCCTCTTCACGGGGTTTGAGATCTGGCCCAACGATGTTGGGCAGATGCTATGCGCAGACTGGGGGGTGGTAGGGTGTCCAACCCATATCCAGCTGACTTCTTTCCATGGTGGCGACGACAAATAGTTTCCATCGATGACTACCCCTATGCAAGGATAGATTTTCGAGGGGACCCGGACATGCCACTACCACTAGGATCGGCATATGGCGATATAGGTAACGAATCTCGACCCTCTCTTTTTAAATTTTGAGTTATTTAATTTTTTTGTATTTTCTTGATTATATGGAATCAAAAAGACATAATTTTGTGTGATAATACATAGTGACATCTACCATTTGTGTGCAGATGTGGGACCATGGCGACCAAAGGGATTTCCTCGTCATAGACGGAGGGGAAGAGGATATGACATCATGGGTGTGGATGCGGAGCGGACACTCCAGAGAATTCATACCAATTTTTTGAGACTGACACATAGGGTTCCCATGGCGCAAGTCGAGGACTTTCCTGAGGCTATGCAGCGGCAGGTGGTGGGTGTACCACGCACATGGGTTCGATTATTTCGACGGCTAGCTAGATCTGTAGTGACCTTCCATGATCACAACCCTCCTCCTCCTCCACAGGATTAGACACCTGGGAGTGTATAAATTTTGTATTACCGTGTATTATATGCTGGTGGCTCGAAAGCCCCAATTTTGTATCATGACACTATGTATTATCACATTTTGGATGTATATAAAGTTTTATGGTGACCGGTTTATTTATTTACATGTGTAAAAATTGTGCTTGTGATTAATTTATTGTGAATGAAACAAATGCCAATCTAACATGTAGTTGGCATATGAGTCAGCAACTTGATTATTATTTCTTGGAATATGTATATATGTTATATTGTCAAATTGTCGTTCTAACAATCTCACACGTAAGAATCTTCTCAATAATGTCAAATCTATAACATGGTACAAACCATTGAGCTGTGACACTACTAACTCCAAATCAAGATGTACCTCAAGAGAGAGAACACCACGTGAAATGGCATCCCGTAGAAGCTCGATAATGACACTGTATTTAGCAACATTGTTGGAAGATGGTCATAGACATACGCCTCCTGGAGACAGTACCTGACCCATAGGAGTATAAATCACCCAAGCAATAGAGGCTAAGTGTTGAGTGTGACGGCTTGCACCATCCGCGAATCCTATGTAGGTGGAAGATTCCATTGACATCTACCAAAAGAAATGAAAACTAATCACAAACCCGATCACGATAAGAAAAAGACCTAACTATGCAAAGCTGTACAATAATATACAATAAGCAGCCTTGGCTGAAGATCATGCATAGTATTTCTTGAGATACAACCCATCCAAGGAGGTTTAGTGAAGGAGACTTGGTCCTTTTGTGGGATCAACCAAAAGAACCCTTGGGGGCAGGGAAATTTAATCCTATGTGGTGTGGTCCTTACGTGGTCAAGCGCGTGTTAGAGAAGGGTGCGTATGAGTTAGTGGATTAAGAAGGAACGACCTTTATGCGACGTTTATTGACTTCTAGAGCCACCAAGGCATCTCGACGTTGCTCATCAAGTTGCTCAAGGTGAACCAAACGCTCCTCCAATGGGGAAGTGTCTGGTAAGAGTTCTATAGCTAGCTTCAAAGAAGGAATCTCGCATTCAATTGGCAAAATTGACTCCATTCCATGTACAAGCTGATATGGAGAAAAACCAGTGGCAGTCTTAACAGCGGTTCGATATGCCCATAGAGCAGGATATAACATGATGTGCCAATTATTCTTACTCTGTGCAATGGTTCATTGGAGAATGGATTTGAGTGATTTATTCATTGCCTCTACCTATCCATTCGCTTGAGGGTAGTAAGAAGAGGAATGCTCTTGCTTATACCCTAACTTCGATGCCAACTCTTCCATCGTAAGGTTCTGAAAGTGTGAGCCATGGTCAGTGACAAGCTCTTTCGGAATCCCAAACCGAGTAATAATTTGGTTGAATACAAAGTGAGTGGCTTTCTCACCGTCATATTTTACTATAGGCATAGCCTCAACCCATTTTGTGAATTCATCGAAAACCACTATAATATGATGGTGCCCCCCAGCCGAAGCTGGGTTGCAATCCATAAAATCGAGCCCCCACTTAGTGAAGCGATCGACGGTGATAATGGGATGTAACGGGGTAGGTTTCGAGCGCATATTACATGCGAACACCTGGAAAGGGTGGCACCTCTTGACTGCATCAACACAATCCTTAAAGATCGATGGCCAGAAATAAACCACTCTTAAAATATTTTGAGTCGTAGAAATCCCAGATAAATGACCACCACACGCCCCTCCATGGAAATCATTCAGCACTGCGTCAGCTTCTTCATGAGTTAAAAAACATCGTAAAATGGAATCTACCCCACGACGGTACAAAGTGTTATCCACTATGAGATAGTTCTTAGCGACATGACGTAATCGTCGTCGTTCATCTTGTGAGAGGTGAGTAGGGGTATTCAATGTTTGTAAATATATTATAATATCCCCATACCATGGGTCTAATGTTGAGATTAAGAAGATGTGTTCATCGACAAACATATCTTCACAAACCAACTCCTCGGCCTCGCTCGGGAAATCCGATATAAGCTCTGCAAAAATTAAAGACTTCTTCGATTTTGCCGAAACAAACTCGAGATTGAATTCTTGCATAATGACAATCCATTTATTATATTTTCACACAAAAAATGCACTTATGAGGATTTAATATGACCGAATAGTGCTGGCATCTTTCGAATACCAATCTCAAGTGATAGGGATGACGCATTCTCATGCGAGAATGAGCAGCAAGGTCAACCAAAAATACCTCGATAATTGATTTGAGATCGTGGAAGATCAAGGTCATTGCCCGCTGAAATGTAGCTCCGGTATTTTTAAGGCTGAAAGGCATTTTTCGATATGCAAATGTTCCCCAAGGACAAATAAATGTAGTCTTATGTTGGTCCTTAGGTTTAATCTGTATCTGATTATATCTGGAAAAGCTATCCATGAAGGAGAACACCTCGATGCCCGCACACTCATCCAAAATCTGATCAATAAATGGTGTGGGGAAATTGTACTTAGGACAAGCACGATTCAAATTGCGGAAATCAGTACATATGTGGATCGCTCCCTACTTCTTATCCACCAGAATGGGGTTTGAAACCCACTCCGTCAAGGGAATGGGATAGATGAAACCGGCTTTCAATAGCTTCTCTATCTCTGCCTTAATCGTGGGTGCTTTTTTAGGATTCACCACACGTAAATGTTTTCAAACAGGCTTAACGTTGGGGTAAGTATTAATCTCATGCTCAACAATACGAGGGTCAATACTTGGCATCTCATCGTAAGACCAAGCAAAAATATCACGGAATTCCTTAAATAGCTCAGTGTATTCAAGAATCTCAACATGGAAACATTCTGCCCCAATATAGACATTCTCTATCATGCCAGGATTGTGAGAGATGTTGATAGGAATCGTTGAAGATATGTTCACCATGTTTCCATCAGCCATTGGACCAGGAGAGCTTAATGGAACCATAGGACTACCAACTCTCTGACTAAGAATCACCCTAAAATCCTCATGCTCCAATTGGTCAAGCTCTGGAAGAAAGTAGGATCTATGATGGAGTTCCTCCCATGGTGGCTCAACTCCCGACATAGCCTCAATAATCGCTTCGTTTGAATGGAAAACTGTATCAAGGCAGTCGTGTGCATGAGAAGACTGTACTGCCCATGCCGGCAACACATAAGGGTGCTCCTCCTCTGTTCGCGAAGAGGAAGGACTAGGCTCTACAACACACTTGAGATTAGCTTAATAAGCTATCATAGCTGTAGGCAATGGCTCATTTGTCACGACGGGCTCACTTGAAGTACTCAGTGTAGGAATAATCCAAGGATCTTCCATATGACTCGTGTGAAAAGACACCGATGTCATAGATGTCAAAGCCTTATCGAAACTAGATCCTATCACCAGGATTAGTGTAGGACAACCAAAGCTTCCCATGAGGGATGGATACATGCCTACACCGACACTCCCTGTTGCCAACTGAGAGTAGTCAATTATCGGGATCGAAGCTCCCGAAGATGTGGTAACAGATGGATTCTTGAATGTCGTTTGATCAATCATTACGATATTCCCATTATGTGGAAAGAATACAACACGAAACAAGGAAGAAGCAACGACTTGCATACTATACATCCAGTTCCTACCCAGCAAGAGATTGTAGTCAAGGGGCGCATCAACCACCTCGACCTCTATCGCAACGATCTTACCTCCCAAACAGACTTTAAGGGAAGGAAGGATGTCGTGTGGCCTAAAAGATCTCCCATCGAACGCAGTTAACATGGTTGCTGATTTAGATAGCTCAGGAGAACCCAGACCCTTCCAATAGGATAAAGACATCATAGAAGCAGCAGCACCCTCATCAATCACAATGTGCTTGACGATCATATTAAGACATTCTACGTGAATCAAAAGAGACACATAGTAGGGCAAGCGAGGCTGAAGTCCTGCGGTTTCAAATTTGATCATGAAGGAAGAATCATTAGCATTCACACCAAGGGCAGAAAGCAATGCCTTCCTTTGCGACGGACAACTCTGAAGCACTTCCAATGCAGACATCACACAAGGAGTGTGGCCCAAATCCTCGACAACTGAATAGTTCTTGGTGGCTCGGGCATTTGGATTATGCCTTGATTGCTTAAGGACTCCCTTAGGAATGCGAGGTGTAGTCTCAGGTTTATCCATAGGTTTCTCAATACGCAAAGGGGACCCTGGTGGATCAGGCTCTTTGCCTGGGCTGGGTTGTGACGAACCATAATATTTCGCACGGGTCACAACTTTTGCAGCACGGACCATGTTAATGCACCCACGAACACTACCCTCCGATGGATCATGATCATCACCAGACTGGTCATGGGACTTTGAGTTCGTATTTTGATTATGCGGTAGAGGATTAGTTAGCATAGCTAGGCCCTGTGCTAATAATCTCGAAGCTTCCTCAATACGAGGGCACAAGTAAGTGAGGTGATCGTCCTTACACAACTTGCAAGGGAACTTAACCTTACGTTTAGCTTGCTTGTCCCCCCCAGCATTTCGGTCGTTCTTGTCATTACTATTAGCATTCTCATTCTTATTCCCACCATTACGATTATTTTTACCCTTTTCTCTATTTCATCCGGGCTGCTGGTTACCCTTCTGGTCCAACGATTGCACAGAAAGTACACTCGTCATTTGGGCGGGTTGAGACGAAGCCGTAGCTTGTCCCAAAGCAGATTGGTTGATTGACAATTGACTAACTTGTTTGGCAACCAAATCCACAGGTTTCGCACTTGCACAACCCACAATGCCATTGGCATGTGGTCCAGGTTTGACTTTGGGGTCGAAACTGGAACGCGGAGCATTGGGAATAATCTCATATAACAAATCAGACTGAGCATAGATCAAGTCCACTTCCTATGCCCTAAAAATCGCTTGTTCCTCATTCTGGACTCCAGATGTGGAAACATATTTCGCTATATACTGTTAGAATAATCAACCCATAGTTAGCTACCTTAGACATTAATTAAATCAATTATTGTCTTATTTGCCTAGTTTCCATATTCCACCTTATGCAAGTTGTCATCTACACATCCATAGTGGTCAAACTTGCTAATTTTGAGTCATGGAGTGCTTGGGAAACCTCCTAGAATCAAATCTACTTTATTCCCGGCCTCCCTAGCGCCTGTCTTCTTTTTCTACTTTATTGCCTGCTTTTTTAGTGTTTTAAGGCAATTGGGAAAGTTTGACTAGGTGAAGTTAACTTGTTTTTTGTCCTCCACATCGTCCACTCTTTTCTCCTATGAAAAGCATGTATGAGTTGTCCTTCCATCCACTATTATCTTGCCTAATTGGATTTTCCAATTCATGAGCTCCTAGACAGTTTTGGAAACTGCTTTATGCACCTATGGGGGATTTGCTTAGATTTAGTAAGCCTGATTTTGACTAGATTCGAATGGCAACTTCATGCATTCAAATCCCTCATGTAATTATTTATTGTGGCAGCATATGACTTCATAGGGTTGGCTATTGTACACTTATTCAATACAGTTTAGTGTTCAGCTCCATATTCAGTCTCTTTTGTGAGTAATTTTGCATGTGCAATTGGCAATTGATGTGAGTGTAATTGTTCTAACACTGGGTTCAATTTCCACATGGTATCAGAGCCTTTGTAGATCGATTTCTCTCCTTCCAATCTGTTTTACAAGTTCGACATCATTGACTGGGAGCATTCTACTGCCTGCCGGGACAATTTCTGAGCTATGGATCAATCTCAGAAGATCATCTTGACTCCATTTAACTTATTTGAATGGAAAGAAGAGATGGAGATATTGTTGAGAGAGAAAGGCCTCTACAGAATGACTATGGCAACAGAATCAGAGCCCGATGCAGCTACAGAGAAAATAAAATGGCACAACAGGAGGGATGAGGCCTATGGTCTCTTATGTCTGAGTATATCTAGAGACCTCCTTTTCCATCTTGATGGATTGACATCACCGAATGAATTATGGGAGAATATTGTTGATCTTTTTGGAAAGACAGATAAGATGAGGGGACATCAAATTGAAAATGAACTGATCTCCCTGAGTCCCAATAGCTTTGAATCCCTGCAACTCTATTTTTCCAAGTTCAAAGCACTTGTTTTGCAGCTAAAACAATGTGGGATCGAAAAGAAGGATGATCAGCTGGTCTTGGCCATACTCTCAAAGCTTGGCCCTGACTATTCAGTGTTTGTTTAGACCTTCTATGCCACAAAGTTGACAGCTCGAGCCTGGAAGATGCCTAGCCTTGCAAATTTCATGGAATCTCTCACACAAGAACAAGATAAATTGGTGATGATGGGCTCCATCAAACCATCCAAAGACCAAGCTCTAGTTGTTGGAGATTCGAGGGTGGATTCAAAAAGCAAGAAGAAAGCTAAAAATCCACCCGAGCAAAAGAGAGACAAGAACAAGTCTTTGGAGGAGCCTCAAGGTTCCAAGAAGAACTACCAGAAGAAGAAAAACAAAGGAGAAATGAGCAAGTGCGCATACTGCAGTAAGGGAAATCATTCTAAGAGCTCCTGCATGAAGAAGAAAATAGACATGCTGACCCAACTCCTAGAGAATAATGGCATCTCCCTTCCAGACAGCTCAAAGAAGAGGGAAGGAGAATCAAGTTCAGAAGACAGAGAGAGAATTCATGCATTGGTTGCTGGCACATCAAGCTCACCTAGTTTCATCATTGATTCTAGAGCTTCAAGACATATGGTTTCGACCAAGGAGGCATTCACCTCACTTGACATGTGGAAAGGTCCACCAATAGTACTAGGAGATGACTCTCTCATTGAAAGTTTGGGCAAAGGGAGGATTGATCTTGATCATGGTAAGTTCAGCATTGTGTTGTATGTTCCAGGTCTTGCCTCTAACCTCTTATCAGTGTATCAGATGACCCACACAGGGTCTCCAAAGAAGGTCATATTCTCCCCTCGTGAAGTTGAGATCATAAAGATCTCAAGTGGTAAAGTCATTGCAAAAGGAGTTGCAAATTATACTTCGAAGGTATACATGTTCTCACACTTCCTACCCCACTCAAACCCCTCAGCTCTTCGGATTCATGCTAATGAGGAAAGCAAGATTTGGCATGAAATATTTGGCCACCTAAATTACAAGTATCTTTATGGTCTTAGTGAAAAAGAGATGGTCATAGGGTTACCAAAGATAAAATTTTCCAAAGGAGTCTGTCAAGGTTGCATCCTAGGAAAACACCCAGAGCATAAATTTGAGAGAGCTAGTCATGAGAGAACCTCTGCACCTCTTGAGTTGATCCATAGTGATGTTACTAGCCCATTCACTCATATGTCAATGAGTCAGGCCAAATATGCATTGAATTTCATAGATGACTTTTCCAGGTATTGCTGGGTTTACTTCCTAAAACAAATTTCTGAAGTTTTTGGCCTCTTCAAAGTATTTAAGGCTTTGGTTGAAAACCAATCTGGGAGGAAACTCAAGGTCCTCAGATCTGACAATGGTGGTGAGTATGTCAAGTCTAAGTTTATTCAATATTATGCAGATGCAAGTATTCAGATGCAGCATTCTATCCCTTACACACCACAGCAGAATGGTGTTGCAGAGAGGAAGAACAGATCACTGAAAGAGATGGCAACCTACATGATGGAGGCTAAGACTTTGCCACCAAAGTACTGGGCCAAAGCTATAAACTATGCAGCCTATATCTAGAATATGTTGCCTCATAAACAACTTGATGGTATGACTCCTTTCGAAGCATGGAGTGGGCACAAGCCAGATGTGACCCATTTCAGGATTTTTGGCTCAAGGGCTTGGGCTAGAATTCCAATAGAAAAGAGAAAGGATTTGCAGCCCCAAAGCCAAGAGTGTCTATTTTTTGGGTACTCTAAAGATTCAAAAGGGTACAATCTAATCAATTTGAGCATAAAAAAATCCTTCATTGAAAGGTGTGTTCAGTTTCAAGAAGAACCCCTAGCAGCAGTGGAAGTTGGAGAATCCTCTTCACCACCAAAACCTCTGAATGTAAGGGAAGAGATAGTTGAACATGCTGATTCTGATATGTCTGATAATGATGATTTTATTGCAGATCCTAACATCCCTACAAGGAAAAAATGGGCATCCAAGACCATTCATGCAGCTGGAGAACTAGCTGGAAATCCTAATGACCCTAGGAGGACTAGATCTCAATTTGAGAGTGCTCTATGCATGAAAGATCCTATGTTTGCTGAGAAATGATATCTGATGGTTGAATTAGATATTCAGACATATGAATATGTAGTAGAAGATCCAAGATGGCAAGCAGCCATGAAGGAAGATTTCAGCTCACTCCAGAAGAGCAACACTTGGGAGCTGGTTGATCTTCCCCCAGGGAGGAAGCTAGTTCAGTGTAAGTGGGTGTACAAGACCAAATTTTCTGCTGATGGTTCACCTCTGAAGTACAAGGCTAGATTGGTAGCCAAGGGATACTCACAGGTTCATGGCATAGAATACAATGAGACATTTGCACCAGTGGCAAAGATAGACTCCATCAGGCTAGCTTTAGCCATTGCAGCTTCAAAGCAATGGGAAGTACATCACATGGATGTGAAGTGTGCTTTCCTAAATGGATATCTCACTGAAGAGATATACATGCAGCAGCCTCAAGGATTTTCTACTAACCCATCTCTTGTGTGCAGGCTAAAGAAGTCATTGTATGGGCTTAAGCAAGCCCCTAGGGCTTGGTATGCCAAGATTGATAGCTTTTTGCTATCACTGAATTTTGTTCGATGAAAATCAGATCCAAATGTCTATTTGAAGCTGATTAATGGTTCATTAATGATCATTGTTTTATATGTTGATGACCTTCTCATTACAGGAAGCTCAAAGGTTGAAATTGCTTCCTTGAAGGATGTAATGAACCATGCCTTCTCCATGACATATTTGGGGCTATTGAGCCAATTCTTGGGGCTTGAGATTTCTCAAACCAAAGCTGGAATCAAGGTGCACCAGTCCAAGTATGCCTTGTATTTTCTCAACAAATTCAAAATGAAGGATTGCAAGCCAAGCAAGACTCCTTTCCTTTCATGATTGAAGCTTGAAGAAGCTGATTCTTCACCTATGGTAAACAATACACTGTATAGGCAATTGATTGGATGTTTGTTGTATCTTACACATACTAGACCTGATATTTATTATGCAGTAAGTGTGGCTTCTAGATACATGGATCAGCCTCATGATATCCATTGGAAAGCAGCCAAAAGGATCCTTAACTTTGTTCAGGGAACAAGGACACATGGGATCTTCTATAAAGCTAAATCTGATCTTGATTTGATTGGGTTTACTGACAGTGATTGGGAAAGTGACAACACAGATCAAAAGTCAACATCAAGATATGTGTTCATGCTTGAAAAAGGGCCAATCAGCTGGTCAAGCAAGAAACAGAGTGCCATTTCACTCTCATCTACAGAAGCAGAGTACAGAGGAGTTGTAAATGCAACAACTCAATGTTTATGGTTGCAGGGGTTACTTGGAGAGTGTGGCTTCGAATCAGAATACTCAACTACTATCTACTGTGATAATCATAGTACCATTCAAATCTACAATAATCTAGTTCAGAAGCAGAGAACCAAACACATTGAGATCCATTTGCACTACATCAGATAGCTTGTGCATGATGGCACCATTCACCTACTCTTCTGTTCATCTTCAGAACAAGTAGCTGATATCTTCACCAAAGTTTTTTGTGAGAAGACATCCAGAAATCTCAAATCACTACTGGGGATTTCTGATCATGCTGTGAAGCATGAGTGATGACAAGATTTCCAAATTTTGTTTTACAGTCCATGTTTAAGGGAGGATTTTCCCACTGGGTTTTTGCCTCTTTCCTTGGTTAAATGGACATGCAGTATGTAAAGGGTGACTAAGCCTTGTTTCTAGGCCCTATAATTTTCTGATATATCACTCATAAGTCAGGCTTAAGGGGGGGTGTTAGAATAATCAACCCATAGTTAGCTACCTTAGACATTAATTAAATCAATTTTTGTCTTATTTGCCTAGTTTCCATATTCCACCTTATGCAAATTGTCATCTACACATCCATAGTGGTCAAACTTGATAATTTTAAGTCATGGAGTGCTTGGGAAACCTCCTAGAATCAAATCTTCTTTATTCATGGCCTCCCTAGCGCCTGCTTGCTTTTTCTGCTTTATTGCCTGCTTTTTCAGTGTTTTAAGGCAATTGGGAAAGTTTGACTAGGTGAAGTTAACTTGTTTTTTGTCCTCCACATCCTCCACTCTTTTCTCCTATGAAAAGCATGTATGAGTTGTCCTTCCATCCACTATTAGCTTGCCTAATTTATTTTTCCAATTCGTGAGCTCCTAGACAGTTTTGGAAACTGCTTTATGCACCTATGGGGGATTTGCTTAGATTTACTAAGCCTGCTTTTGACTAGATTCGAATGGAAAATTCATGCATTTGAATCCCTCATGTAATTATTTATTGTGGCAGCCTATGAATTCACAGGGTTGGACATTGTACACTTATTCAATACAGTTTAGTGTTCAGCTCCATATTCAGTCTCTTTTGTGAGTAATTTTGCATGTGCAATTGGCAATTGATGTGAGTGTAATTGTTCTAAAACTGGGTTCAATTTCCACATATACGGTAACAACGAATTGAGGAACCACTCGAGGAGGAACTCTGACAGTATAAAGGCTTTAATTAACCTCTTCCATCTACACCACTCTTGAATATGATCAGAGATATGTGTGGCTTTATCTTGTCAAAATGTCGACAAGAGTTTAGTACCAACGTCATAACGCACTGGTAGCTGGAAGTGATTAAGAAAATTCATCACAAGGTCATCGAACAAAGTGAAAGATCCCCTAGGTAACTCTATATACCATTTCGCGGCAGGCCCTCTAAGGGTGTGTTGAAATAGTCTCAAATGGATTGAGTCCTGATGTAAGGAGTTCAAAGAGCACCATAGGTGAAATGTAGTAATGTGTTCACTCAGATCCTCTCCTTGTTTTCCCTCGAACTTAGGTATGTCCGAAGGAAGCTTGGTAGGGCCAGCTGGCCAAGCCGGGTCATGAGCTACAAAATCGTTTGTTAATCTCGACAAGTCAGGAAGAGTGAGTGTCGTGAGGAAATTGAGCCTAGGATGATGAGGTCGATGGACCGCTCCCTGATTCATATAGGTCTGATTACCACCATGGCCTTGGCCATAGTGCCCTCCTCCTATATGACCCGTATAGGGTGGCGTGGATACACCGTAGTGTGGTGGACTTTGACTAGTAGGAGCTACGAAGCCGTAATTAGGAGAGTAAACAGGTTGTTGATACCCACCCCCATAAGGTGAAGAACCCTGTCCATACTGTGTCCCATAATAGGGTCCATAAGTCATCACATGCGATTCTCCATGAGACACTCCGTAGGTAGGAAGATACTCTCCAGAAGTAGGAATATACATACCAGAAGTAGGGATATGACCTCTATAAGTATGAGCATGACCTCCCGAAATGAAGGGGGGTGCATGAAGCTGAGACACAACTGGTATAGTAACCGCAGTACGGACATAACTCGTAGCAATGTTTTGGCCCAAAGGACCACGTGAATAAGGTGGAGGGTGAACATTTGAAGAAGTAGGGACCGAGGACGAAGGGATCTGAGTAATAATGTACGTGTTATTCCCTATCGTTACCCGTCTCGGGTCTGGTATCCTAATAGGATCGCTAACCCTAGACCTAGGAGGAATATGTGATGTAACTTCCACCACCAGGATGGAAGGTGCAATGTGACTAGTGCTCCCAAACCTCTCCGCATGGTAAGGAATGAGAGTGCCCCCAGGCATAGTGTTAGGCTCGAAATCAGATTCAACATGAAATGCCAAATCATGTGTGGGAAAACCAAACGTAGCATAACTACCATAGCTAGTGCTTGCGGGTTCAAAATGAGTCTCGGCATCCTCCGGCATTCCATATCGGTAATTCTTCAATGGGGAATAAACCCTAGAGTGAGTAGGTCTATCATGAAAGGTTCCTATCTCGAAAATCACAGGACCTAACTTAGCCAAGTCGGGTGAAGGATCGTAAGTAGGAGTAAACTCCCCATCGTCAACACAAATGGGAGAAGGTGGTTCAGGAATATCCTCTATATGGTCTCCCATGGTGTGTGAATCAATGTTGTTGGGGAGAGAAATTCCTATGGCTTGGGGTACCACAACAGACAGCTAGACTCCAGAAATCAATCTTTCCCAATATGCAATAGAAATAAAATGTCTAACACTAAAGGATCGAACCTCGTACCTTATTCCGGACGGTTGAAGTAGATCCTCGTTAAGCTTTCCAATCTTCAGCTTGAATTGTTATCGCACGTCCTTAGCAACAAGTAAACAATACAAGCATACTATACTTCATGGTGTTAGATCTATTCTAGCATATATAATCAATAATGTATAAGCATTTGACATATTCCAATGGACACAATATTCATTCAAATACACATTACTGGACAGGAAAAGATATTTCTATTAATATGAATCAGAGATTACAAGTGACAACCTCTGACGGCACATGCCGTCTACGAGCCGGAGAAACTGAATCCCCCACTTGGGCCTCCACCACCTCAATCCTCCATCACTTCGATAGCAAGCTTACTAGCAAAAGACAAGCTTGGGAAGAACACAACAGTGCTCCAAGGGACAAAGGGATGTAGACTCAAGCATAAGTGCTCGCAATAATGGACTATAGTTTCGTTACTCTCAATTCTCTCTTATGCTTTCAATGTCTCAAGGGTTCCTTATATAGCTTTTCAAAGGGATACTGAAAGGTCAAATCCGTGCGATCTCAAGGCATATGGAAGGCCAGGAGTGATATGAGTCGGATCCAAGTCAAGGAACGCTCCAAAAGGTTTTGGATTATGTACACATCCCGATGTACGTGACTATAAGGGGAATATCCGCGTATGTACGCGGTTATCGGGGAAAAATCCACATATATCACTTTTCTTATGTTTTTAGGGATGATCAAGGATACATCAAAAGACAAAAAGTGGTCCATAGGGGCTAATGAGTCTGCAGCAGGACAGGGGAAGGCCATACAATGTGTGATTCACCTAGTGTGGTGAAATCCGCTATAACAAATGTGTGAGATAGTCCGCCTAGACTGTCTAGGTCTCTCTCCCAAAGGAGGAGGAGAAGTAGAAGGCGAAATTCCTGCTAAACGATGAGAACGACGAGGAGCCAGACCTGAATCCACAATGACTCAAAAAATAAAAACAACTCTCTATCTACGCAAACCCTAGGCAAACTATCATGCACAGAGCAATCACTAATAAAATCTAAAGCCAAATGCAAGCAAACAAGGGCTGGATAAGTGAGCTCCTGAATGAAGCAGGTATGTCTCGCCTAGGAGAGGCTTGAGACTCCCATACACAACAAGCGAAGGTATGTAACCAATTATTGTGGCCCTCATCTTCAACGCGTAAAGTGACTATGCTGTCCGACCCCAACCTGGCCGGGACACCCGCAAAGTAACCCCTACAAAGTACCCCCTTGATATCCTAGGTAAGGCCACTAAGGTCACCTCAATATAATCAATGCTCAGGCGGACAGTCGCAGGCAGGATTGACCGTATGGGCAGGGTAGCAAAGCCCGAAACTCTTGAAAGAGCCCCCATATACGAATACAATACTGGAAATATCTTCGGTGCTACTCAGTTATGACTAGGGGTCATCCCAATCAATAACCGCTCACACTGCCTCATGCTTAACTCCCTTTTGAGAGGAGGATCCTGAGAAACACTAGTTATACCAAGGATTTCACACACTCACCTGGACAGACACATACATGTTGTTGTTTAGTGATCTTGGAGAATTTACTTACAATGAACTATTCCAAGATCCTAAAACCTAAGCTTGTTGGTGCACCCTAGAAAAGAAAAGAGTGTAATTCATTTTAATTTAGCATTGATTTTAATCAGCTTTATTACTCAAAATAGGGATATGACTGTGCAACTAATGGTGTTATGACGCAACATGAAGTAAAATGCACACCTAACAATCAATGCAAATGCATTGTGTCTATGAAAACAGGGTATGCTACTACGTGAAATGCACAATTTTTCTTCAAATGATGAATGCAAGCTTTCCTATATGAAATCCTAACTAGTACTCCAAAGCAAATCTAGTGCAAGTACAATGCAAAAATGCAAAATGCAATGCATGATGATAAGCAAATGTTTTTAGATTTTTTGAAATAAAATGAGATGCAAAAAGAAAAAGAATGATTCTACGACCCCTAGACTCTGCAAGCACACACAGACAACACTCAAGCAAATCACTAAGGTAAAAAAACTCTAATGCACTAATCTCAAACAAAAAATTGAAAATGCCATGACAAGAACCTTCTTAAAAAAAAAGTTTAGCCTAAAAAAAAAACGTTTCTGGTCAGAAACAGAGGTATAAACAAACTCAGGTAGTGACAAAGGAGACTCAACAAACATCAAAATTCACCCATCAACCATTTAACTTCCACAAAAAGGAAAAACTAAGGGCATACATGACTGTTCACAGTAAACCCGCGTGTATACACGGAAATAGCAGAGAAACCCGCATGTATACACGACTGTGAGTTAAAAACTTGTGTACAGGAAGAAAGGTGCATAAAATCAAGGAAAACAAACAAGCTGAGACAAACTTCACACCAGTCAAACACTACCAGGAATACATGCCCCCAGACCCAACACAGAAACATGAGAGAAAGAGTAATTCAAATTCATTGAATGCTGATAAAACAGCCCCCAAAGGAAAACTACTAGGAACTCCCTAGCAAAGTCGCCAATTCTATTATGGAGAGAAATTCCTATGGCTTGGAGTACCACAACAGACAGCTTGACTCCATAAATCAATCCTTTCCAATATGCAATAGAAATTAAATGTCTAACACTAAAGGATCATACCTCGTACCTTATTCCGGACGGTTGAAGTAGATCCCCGTTGAGCTTTCCAACTTCAGCTTGAATTGATAGATTACTTCCTCAACAACAAGTAAACAATACAAGCATTCTATATATCATGGTGTTAGATCTATTCTAGCATATATAATCAATAATGTATAAGCATTTGACATAATCCAATGGATAAAATATTCATTCAAACACACATTATTGGACAGGAAAAGATATTTCTATTAATATAAATCAGAGATTACAAGATACAACCTCTGATGGCACGTCTGCGAACTGGAGAAACTGAATCCCCCACTTGGGCCTCCACCACTTCAATCCTCCATCTCTCAATAGCAAGATCACAAGCAAAAGACAAGCTTGGGAAGAACACACTAGTGCTCCAAGGGACAAAGGGATGCAGACTCAAGCATAAGTTCCGGCAACAATGGACTATAGTTCCTTTGCTCTCAATTCTCTCCTATGCCTTCAATGTACCATAGAGTTCCTTATATATCTTTTCAAAGGGGTAATGAAAGGTCGAATCCAAGCGATCTCAAGGCATAGGGAAGGCCAGGAGTCAAGTGAGTCAGATCCATGTCAAGGAAAACTCCAAAAGGATTTGGATTTTGTACACATCCCAATGTATGCGGTTTTAGTGGTCAAACCCGCGTATATACGCGCTTATAGGTTTATAAGTCACGTGTATCATTTTTCGCATGTTTTTAGGGATATTCAAGGAAACATAAAAGGACAAAAAATGGTCCATGGGGTCTAAGAAGTGTGCAGCGGGATAGGGGAAGGCCATACAAAGTGTGATTCACTTGGAGTGGTGAAATTAGCTATAACACCAGGGATTGAATAAAAAAGGCATTATGGAAGAGCTTCCTTCTATCAAGTTCTCAAATGGAACATGCAAAGGATGTGTAGTGGGAAAACATGCAGAGCATAGCTATGAGAAAGGGAAGGAAGGAGAGTTGTCCAAGTGCTTGATTTGGTTCATTCATATCTTATTGGTCCTCTTCCCACACCTTCTTATGGGGGATCAAGGTATGTATTGAATTTCATAGATGACTTTTCAAGGTATTGTTGCGTATATTTCCTCAAACTAAAATTTGAAGTCTTTGAGACTCTCAAAGTTTGGAAAGCCCTGGTTGAGAATGCATGTGGAAACAAGATCAAGGTCCTTACGAATGAAAATGGAAAGGAGTAGGTGAACAATATTTGCACCATATTTGTGAATAATGTGGCATTGAAATGCAGCATTCAGTTCCCTACACACCACAACAAAATGGTGTTGCACAACGCAAGAACGGGGTTCTCAAGGAGATGAAAACCTGTATGTTGGAATCCAAGGATGTGAATCCTAATATATGGGATGAAGCCATTAATTGTGTTGTATATTTTCAAAACATATCTCCTCAAAAATATCTGGATGGATAAACATCATATGAGGCTTGGTTTGGTCACAAGCCAAGTGTTTCACATTTCAGGGTCTTTGGATCAAAGGCTTGGGCTAGGATTCCTACAGAGAAGAGAAAGGCCTTGCAAACTCAAAGAAAGGAGTCCATAATGTTTGTATATGCTGAAAATTTAAAGGGATATAAGCTCTTTGATCCCTCATCTAAGAAGACATTCATATAAAGGAGTGTACAGTTCGAAGAGGAGCTCATGCAAGAGGTCGAACTAGCTCATGGGGAATGCTCACATCCTCCACTCCATGATGATTTAAGTGATGAGAATATATTTCTGATTTTTTTTATTCTGATATTGTTGGAGATGATTATGACATGCACTCAGATCATGACTCACCCATTCGGCCCAAGTGGGATGATAAAACTATTGAAGCAGTTGGAAATCTACATGGTAATCCACTAGATCCTAGGAAGACTAGATCTCAATTTCACAATTCTTTCTATGCATGTGAATTGAATATTGATGATAGTTTCTTAATTATGGTTAGATATAATCCTGAAACATATCAAGAATCATCACTTGACCCAATATTGCAAACAACCATGCAAGAAGAGTTTGACTCATTGCAAGACAACGAGACTTGGGAATTGGTTCTCTTGCCCTCCAAGAGGAAATTAGTACAATGCAAGTGGGTCTATAGGACCAAAGTGGCTGCTGATGTTTCTGATATCAATTATAAGTCTAGGTTGGTTTCCAAAGGCTTCTCTCAAGTCCAAGTAGTGGACTATATAGATACATTTGCACTGGTTTCAAAGATGGACTCTATTAGGCCAATTTTAGCCATTGTTGCATCTAAGCGTTGGGAGGTTCACCACATGGATGTGAAGAGTGAATTTATTCATGGTGAAATTCAAGAGGTTATATCTATATTCAAAAACCTTAAGGTTTCATTGAGGATCCTTCACTTTTATGCATGTTAAAGAAGTATCTCTATGGCCTCAAGCAAGCCCCCAGGGCTTGGTATGCCAAGATGGACAATTTTATACTTTTGCTTGGATTTGAAAGATGTAAATATGATCCTAATGTGTATTTGCAGCATGTTGGTGATTTATTTTAGACCATATTGTAATATTTTGATGACATTTTTATTATAGGAATCTGCACTAAATAAATTGGATCAATTAAGTCTTCCTTGCATAGTGAATTCTCCATGACTGACCTTGGATTGTTGAAGCAATTTCTTGGATTGGAAATTGAGAAATATGAAGCAGGGATCAAGGTAGAAAAACAAAAGTATGCTGCAGAACTATTATTGAAGTTTAAAATGGCTGAATGCAATGCAACCAAGTTCCCATTCCTTTCAGGTATAAGACTAGGTGAATTTGGTGCATCTCCATTGGTGGACAACTCAGTGTACATACAACTAGTTGGGAGTCTATTGTATCTTACACACTCCTGACTAGATTTGGAATATGTTGTAGGTGTTGTAGCTATATATATGCATCAGCCTCATGATATGCATTGGAAGGAATCCAAGAGGATCCTGCACTATGTGCAAGGAACCAAACACTTCAGGGTACACTATGTTATTGGTTCTCCACTAGAACTAGTTGGATTTACTGATTCTGATTGGGTGGGTAGTCCCATAGATAGGAAAATAACTTCAGGTTATGCCTTCATGCTTGCACATGGTCTCGTATTCTGTTCAAGTAAGAAAAAACACACCATATCTCACTCTTCATCTGAGGCCGAGTATAGCGGATTAGTGAACGCAGCTACACAATGTGTGTGGTTCCAAGGTATTCTTTGGGAACTTGGAGCTGCATTTGATTCAACCATAGTCATTTAGTGTAAAAATAAAAGTGCAATTAAGATTTCCACTAATTGAGTGTAGAGACAGAGGACCAAACACATTGATATACACATGCACTACATCTAAAGCTTAGTGCATGACCAGGTGATAGCCTTGCAGTACTTCCCATCTATAGAGAAAACTGTTGACATTTTCACCAAGAGCTTCACAAAGAGACATTTACCTATATAATATCCCTTCTTATAGTGGGTGACACATGGTGGTTTTCTGATATTCACTTTCATATTTTTCTCCATGTCCATTTTAGAGGGAATTTTTGTTCCCATGTGGTTTTCCTCCTTACCTTGTTTTTTATGGAAAAATAAAAATTATGTCAAGTATGAGGTGCCTTGAGCCTTAGTTTCCAAGGTATCAATAATATTTTGGTTAAGATGTACTAAGTTAGGATTAAGGGGGGGCATTAGATAAATAATCCACCTTAGTACTATGATCAT
The DNA here is from genome assembly GCA_001517045.1 of Pseudotsuga menziesii. Classification (NCBI taxonomy): domain Eukaryota; kingdom Viridiplantae; phylum Streptophyta; class Pinopsida; order Pinales; family Pinaceae; genus Pseudotsuga; species Pseudotsuga menziesii. The sequence goes on along the minus strand of LPNX010663613.1, from coordinate 94,946 downwards.
ACACCTGGGTACATTTCCTTAGATTCTATGCTATGTTCTATCGTCCATACTTAGGATATATTGATAATTTACTGATAGTTGAGGCACTCCTGGTTGATCATTCTGACAGTTGAGGTGTGCCTGGTTGATCATTCTGACAGACTGGGCCATAGAACATAGCATAGAAGCTAAGGAAATGTATCTAGGTGTATTATCATAGTACTAAGGTGTATTATTTCTCTAACACCTCCAGTTAAGCCTAAGTTAGTACAACTTAACCGAAATATTATTGAGGCATTCTAAAACAACTATATAATATCTACATATTGATACATAGATATGTAATATATTTTAAAGTTCAAATGAAAAAATAAAAAATGGTACTACATGGGAAAACATAGCGAAAAAACTAATAAAAACTCTAAATTAGAGGACCAATATCCTTTGTTGTGGCCTTCCCTTTGTCTCGAAGAGTCACAACCTATGACATGTATAAAATCAACTATGAATCTAATATTAATTAAACAATTTTAAACTAAATTAAAAAATTTAAATAAACGTATGAAAATACAATTAAAAATAATAATAATATATAAACAATTAGCTCACCACCATTATCATAATTGGACACATATCCTCCACTGTGATCTTCCATTTGTCTCGACAAGTCCCAACCTGTAACATGTATAAAAAAATTTAAAATCCAAAATAAACTTATGAAAATAAAATTGAAAATAATGTAATAGTTTATAATCAATTACTTCACCACAAATGTATATACTTCTATGTGTTTCCTAAAATTTAAATTTTCTTATTAAAAAAAACATTAAATGTGAGTAAAATAAACTCAAATAAACTAACACTTTGAATCAAAACTAAAAAGTTGAAAACATGCTTACAAGAAATGGAATATAATTTAAAAAGTTGGAACCTAAATTAACCTGTGGACATAACCATTTTCAATTTCACAATGTGTTCACATTAACAAGAATATGTACATGAGATAAGTTGCGATGAGGCACTCAGGTTCTGCAAGGGTTTGTGCACAAGGTTAGACCTTTCATCCTTTGGAAATGTCTTCTCCTCTAACATTGTTCTTGCTTATACACCGCCCATTGGAAAATCCTACCATAGATCCACGATGACAGTCTTGGGAGGGGCGGCATGCCCCTCCCAATCACACGATGTTTTTCCCTCAGCCGAAGGTTCTATTGGAACCTACTCCATAGTAAAAATCGATACAGAGGATATTCCCATCCTAATGGAGGACATTGGTAATAGTGAAAATATTACAATTGACAATGGATCTGGACATGATGTAGACCCATCCCAGAGAAGGAACTCCCGCATACCGAGTACGGCGAATTACCCCTGCCTAAACCTTCCAGCAGAAAGAATCAACGCCAAAGCTCAAAAAATGAAATTTCATGCCCTAATCGGAAAATTTATGGAATTTTGGCCGACAAACAACCACTTCAACGATGGATAGCAACGAAGTGGAAACCCAAAGCCCACTATGACCTACAGCTGGGATCGAAAGGTTTTTTCACCATTATCTTCCACCATCTGGAGGACAAGGCTCGAGTAGAAGATGGAGGACCTTATTTATTTAATGTTGCAGGGTTGTACTTAAGAAAATAGGTGGAAATATTCTACACAGAGAAAGAAGACTTCTCTTGGGCCCTGGTTTGGATCAGAATGTTCTCGCTTCCTCAGGAATAATGGGACGAAACCACCCTTCAATAGATCGGCAACACCTTGGGAACCTTTATGAGAATGGAAGACCAAACTAGAATGAAAAATTCCACATCCTATTTTAGGATATGTGTCTACATGCACATTTCTTGTGCCCTCTCGGATGCCATCTTCCTCTCCCGTGAAGAATGTGATTGGATTCATCCTTTCACATGCCCCAATTTGCAAAAAAACAATTAATGTTATTTGAGGAACATTGTGTTATATTTTATGCTAAGTTTGTAATTAATGACCCAGTGGGGTCAAGAATAATTAATGTAATTCAGAATATTTTATTTATAAATAAATAAATGATGAGACAACAGCTTAGGGAAGCTGTTAAAAGAGTGTCTATCGGTCAACTAGTGGAGGAGACTAGGTGGAGAGTACACTGACAAGTGGCAACCTTCTCAAACTACTTCCAACTGTTGCAGGTGGCAACTCCCCTATATTTATGGTCATGATTCCCCAATAAAGTGGAATTAGAGTAGGTGACTCATTAAATGAAAACTGACCCAGAAGACCTAGTCATCCCTATAAAATTTCCCGTTGAAGACAGCTGAGGTTGCTCATTCTAGAGGTGATCATTCAGGGTGAATGAATTTACTCAAGAGAAATTCAATAGAGGGGATTACTGAAGTGAGTTTGAGGGGTTAACTGCTGAGACTGGACTTATTGCATCTTTTAGGCTGAAGTTCATACTGTTGTGAGCAAATTTTAATTACTGAGGTAATTGGAACAATCAGGTGACAAAGGTCTTAAAGTTGTATTCTCCACCCAGTTCTCTGCTAAGAAGACCAGGGACAAGCTCGAGGGTCCTGAGGAAGTGTTGTCTGAGCGATCTCCAGGAGATTGGTTGGGAGGAACAACCTCCTTAACTTGTTGTCGTATTATCATTGATAGGTTCTATTTGTCTTTATGTTATTTTTATTTACCGTCCTCAGTAAAATGTTACTAGATTTTAAATACATGCATGTTAGTATTTAATTAGGTTTGTGAAGAGAGGAGTAACTGTGTAATGTTAGACTTGGTAAATTACAAATTATGTTAGAAATAGAAATGAATATGAAAAATGAGAAACAGATAGAATTATAATTTCCATACTGTATTTTTCCATGCCTAACTCAGGCAGTACTCTAGTATAGCTAGGTGTTTAGGTGAATATGATCATTCTTTTCACTTGAATGAAAACTGTAACTAGATTTTACTTTAGTTTGCTTATGATTTATACTGGAAAGAAGTAGTAAATATTGTCTGCATTTATTTACTTCAGATATAAACTAAAAGATAGGTATGTAAAAACAATAGTAATCATATTATTTATAGAACTAATTCTAATACCAGTATTCTTTACAATACATAAAAACTTACAATTTAGTAAATAAGTATAAGTATAATAAACAGACCATTATCTAGGGTTAGGTTAAGATATTTATACTATCAAAACATTTTTATAATAAATGATTTCTAGACACTATGTGTCTCTCTCTAAGACAGAAGGATTCTACTATAATCTATTTAGAACCACAAAAGTTATTGAAATATAAATATATCCTATTTACAAGTATGTAGCAATAAACCCTAATCCTCTTTAGCTCAAATTTATAAACAAACTGTAAAAATCATTAAATAAACAGAACTAACAATTACTAAGTATAATAATGGTATTATCAAACTGTAGGGTTTAATTATTAATTAACCCTTTCTGATCCAAAGACAGAGTAAAATAATACTCTCAATCACAGTAATTATTCCCATAAACTGTGCATTGGAAATCTTTATAAATATAGAGTAATAATTTAAAATATTACATAAAAAAAATTACTAAAAACAGAATTAAAATAATCAAATATTACATAAACAATTTGTAAAAATAGAATTAAGTAATAAGACAGGCTTACAGCCTTAGAATTAAAGGGTCGATGCTCAGGGATGTTAATAAAACCAAAATATGCAATATATATATATTAAACAATATCCAAATAATTTACTGATAGGAGAAAAATCATGTTCCCATTTACAATCTCGACTATTTCACAGTCTTCCTTCAACAATCAAAACCTATTATAAAAAATAAAACTTAGCTAGACAGAGATCGATAGCCCCACTGAGTTAGATTTGGGCTCTTTTATTTTTAAAATAAAAGCAAATTACATTGTTTAGGCCATCAGGATAAAAACATCAAGTAAAAACCAGTTACATCACGGCTTCCAGAGCCTTCTTCACCCTGCATGAAGGACCATTTAAGGCTTTCTAAAACTTTGACAAATAACAAACAAGCTTTGAAACATAACTAACAGAGAACTGAGGTCACGCTTTTCAACCACAGGAACTAACTTCCAACAACCACAACTGCATGCAGGAAGAACCCTCGTTGGAACCGGGGCTTACCATTTTTGTTTTCCCACAAAATGCTAAAGAGTGAGCTCATTTTCACCTACAGCATTGGATTCAGAAGCAAGAACCTACAAGTTCCAAACCAAATCATTTTAATACTTTGTTTGCTTAAAATTGTAAAAACCCTTGTAAGAAAAACTAATTTTAAACCCAAGTTAAAGGTAAAACTTTACCTGCTATAAATTGGAGTGGAAGTTGCGGAGAGATGGCCACACCAGGTCATATTGGCACCATGCCGAAAGGGAAGAAGCTTTGAAGTCACCTTTGCGAAGGAAAAAGAAAAAAATTGACTCAAGTATATGAAGGCGGAAGATATGGTGAATAGTTGCAGGATTGAGACAAGTACAATCTTCGGGCCACAATGAAAGGCTAACAACCACACTCGCGATGTAATTTTCAACACACAGAAGAACCCAAACCACAAATAACTTCACCCAACAGTCACATCATAGTATTTGTAGGAAAAATGCCAAAAGTCTGAAGGTGGTTACAGGCCTCTCATGGCTACGAGCTCTCAGCTCGACCAAACAAAGGAGAAAATCTCGTGGTCTGCAGCGCAACTGAGTAGGGTTTCAAGGATTTAATTCAACCATCAAGTGGATGTAACCTATCCACATGTCCAACCAAATAATTCTCCAAGTGTGGGTTAAAATCTATAGTCAGCGCTACATAAAACAATTTACAAACAATCATTTCAAACTATACAAGATACGATTATCACCTTTCGATTTCATCTTAGTAGTTTGTTTTGTAGGTATTCTACCTTAGGTTATAACTTAAATACTATTGTTATAACATAAATACTATTGTTATAACTTAAATACTATTGTTACAACTTGGATACTATTTGTGATCCTAGAAGATATTCATGCTTTCAAACAAGTCAATAGATGGTGTAATTTTAGAAATAGTAAAAGGGATTATGAGATGGTTATAACATAGCTTATGACTATAGTAAAAAGGAAAAGCCTTAAACTTCTCAAAACATAACCTTTATGATGTTTGTTGAAGGAGTCTTTGAGAAACTGAAGACTAAAATGTTGGAGAATCTCGATAAATTTCTAATAACTCATTGTTAAAATCATAATTGAAAGACATAGGTAACTTGATCATTCTTTAAGAGAAGGACTTCTATTAAATCTTGAAGTGAGAATATCTGCAAGAACACTAAGCAGTTGAAATAAACTTAAGCCAAAAACGATGAGCTCTATGCTCTCTATGGGAATTTATAAATAACCAGTACTGTAAACACAAGAAAACTAACCATGTCCTTTAGACTTTTAGGAAATAATCTTCATACGATTGAAGGAACTTTGGTAAGTAATTTCTCTTGTAATTTAAACCATTGTTTATGTTTTTGATAAAGAGTCATTTTGATGTTAGTTAAAAACACAATAATGTATTTATAACAATGGGAAAAGAATCGACATTACCTCCTTGTAGACAAGAAGCTTATTTAAACTTTTTTTAAAAATAGCATTGTAATCATGCTAGGAAAGTAGTTTCTCGACGTAATTTTAAATACCATCTACTGGATCTTACACTTACCTACTAAACCTGTAAGAAACCAGCAGTCCAATTATGTTAGCAGAATGCTAAGTAAGCCCCGATCTCATACAAGAATTATTACCTACTTGTAAATCTAGTAGTAGCAAAATGCAAGTCCTTTTCTAACTCTGATAAGATTGAAAGCTATTAAGTCATTAATAGCACTAACACAGGTGTTTAATATTACATCCTTTAGTTTATAGATTCTTTTAATGAAACAATCCCATGATCTTTTATAAACTGTTTCATGTTCCGCTAACCATTAGCAGTTACTTAGCTGCGACTTTAGAAATTTGATGTAACTTCAAAAAATTTAAAATTTTTACGAATTTTGGGGTTATTACATGTGGTAACAGAGCACAAGGTTCAAACACTAGGCCTTAATGAAGCTCAACTTGTTTATGTGGAATAGTAAATTTAAATAATTATGTTGATGTTGTTTTCTTTGAATGATACACACAGAGAAATTTGTTTCTGAGTTAATGACAGGTATGGATAGATTGGAAGAATATGCGGATCAGGAATCTCCTTACACTGAATGAGATAATTACAAAAACAACCTATACAAGAAGATATAACCAATAATTCTTCCTAACTACTAAAAATAGTTAAAGAATTAAAATCATAGATGGAATCACTTAAGAAAGAAAATGAGAGGATTCCGAGAGCTCAAGAGGAGCTGAATCAGATCTTAATAGAAAGGTTTCATACTAAGGAAAAGGGTAAAAGAACTGAGTCTGAAGATATAGGTTATCATCATAAGTATAAAAAGACTAAACAAGTTAAATATGAAAGTAGCTCATCTTCTGAAGTATATGGTGATAAACACAACTCTCATTATACTAGTGACAGTAGTGAATATAACCACCATACTAGGAAAAGAAAATATAAACCTTATGAATAAATCTCTGGGGAGTTCAAGAAGATCAAGCCACCAACATTTAATGGAGAAACTGAAAAAGGAGAAGAAGTGGAATCCTGGCTATCAGGGATGAAGAAGTACTTCTAAATTTATAACTATTATCATCAACTGATGGCCAAGATGGCTATTTATAATCTTATGGGAAAAGCTAATATATGGTGGCAGGACTTAAAAAGAGTAAAATGTATAAGAGAGAAAAACATAAATTGGAGAACATTCAAGAAATATTTCAAAAAGAAATTTTTATCTGAACAGTACTATGAGGAAAGGGCTAAGGAATTCTATGAGTTAAAACTGGGTACAATGAATATGAAAGAACTAAATAGTAAATTTCTAAGTTTTCTCAGGTATGTACCTTACATTGTGGACGATAAACCTAAAGTATAGCGGTTTCTCAGTTTTTTACCTTATCATATAAAGGATGGGATTGAGTATGACAATTTGAAAACTCTAGAAGAAGCCATGAGAAAAGCGAATTTCTGCTATGAACAGAATTGTAAAAAGGAGAGTATGGCCAACTGGAAGGCCAAAAGGAATAATAACTTTGAACCAAAGAAGAAAGAGTTTGTACCTAATCGAAATTCTAAAAATAATAACACCAGAAATTTTCCTAATAAGAATTTCCAAGGGAATAAAAGTAATTCACAGACCAATCAAAATAATCAAAAGAATAAAGAATTTACTAACAACCACAGTAACTACACAAAGAACTTTGAGCGAAAAGAACCCATAAAGTGTTGGAAATGCAATGGTTCGCATTATGCATCAGTCTGCCCCAATCAGAAGAAGACTGTTAGCAACATACACACAATATAGGAGGAGATGACTATTGGTGATCTAGCGGGACAATGCTCAGGATCAATGCAGCATTAGAGAATCAGCAAGTAGGCTATCAAACTTCCATGGTGGAAGTGTAAGGTAAGATAACTCAAATACCTATATCTATTTTAATTGATCCAGGAGCTATTTTAAGCTATATTTCTCCTAATTTGGTAGAAAAGTGTAAAATTCCAGTTGAAAATTTTGCAAGTTCTTGGTTAGTTCAGTTAGCTAGTGGTGCAAAGAGGAAGGTAATTAGCTTTGTAAAGAATTGTGCAGTAACTATGGATCAGTTTGAAACTTTTTTTAAGCTCAATGTAATACCTTTAGGTTCATATGATATATTAATTGGTATGGAAGGAAATGCAATACCCCCATCTCTTGGAGTAATCCAGTGGACAGGTTAGTATTAGGACTTGAATTATTGAAAGAAATGGAATTAATTGTAAAACATGTACAAGGTAATCTAAAAATTGCACATGATCGACAGAAAAGTCAAGAAGACCTTAAATGAACTCCAAAGGAGTTCCAGGTAGGCAAACATGTTTTCATTAAGGTGAGACCCAAAAAGAGTTCTCTGAGGTTGGGTAGCTGTGCCAAGCTAGCACCTTGATATTGTGGTCCTTTTGAAATACTATCCAATATTGAGCAGGTAGCCTATCAGTTAGCTCTACCACCGAATTTAAAAGTTCACAATGTTTTTCACATTTCTGTATTAAAAAAATATGTACATGATGCTACTCATGTTATTAATTGGAATTATGTGTAGGTGGAACCCGAAGGATATTTTCTGGTTGAACCGGATTGTATCCTCGAGTGGAGGGAGATCTCGCTTTGGAACCGCACCATTGGTCAGGTTAAGATGCAATGGAAGCACCTTAGTCTAGAGGAAGCCACCCAGAAATTGGAAATTCATATGCGAGATGCATATTCAATTCTATTTTAGGGGAACTATGAGGATGAGGAATAAATAAAATTTAGGACGATGTTATAATTAAAGGGGTTGTGTATGTCACACACACCAATTTGCAAAAAAATAATTTAATGTTATTTGAGGAACATTGTGTTATATTTTATGCTAAGTTTGTAGTTAATGACCCAGTGGGGTCAAGAATAATTAATGTAATTCAGAATATTTTATTTATAAATAAATAAATGATGAGACAATAGCTTAGGGAAGCTGTTAAAAGAGTGTTTACTGGTCAATTGGTGGAGGAGACTGGGTGGAGAGTACACTAACAAGTGGCAACATCCTCAAACTACTTTCAACTGTAGCAGGTGGAAACTTCCCTATATTTGTGGTCACGCTTCCCCAAGAAAGTGGAATCAAAGCAGGTGGCTCATTAAATAAAAATTGACCCAGAAGACCTAGGCATCTCTATAAAATTTATCATTGAAAACAGTTGAGGCTGCTCATTCTAGAGGTGATCATTTAGGGTGAATGAACTTACTCAAGAGAAATTCAATGGAGGGGATTACTGAAGTGAGTTTGAGGGGTTAACTGCTGAGACTGAACTTATTGCAGCTTTTAGGCTGAAGTTCATACTACTATGAGCATATTTTAATTACTGAGGTAATTGGACCAGTCAGGTGACAAAGGTCTTAAAGTTATATTCTCCACCTAGTTCTCTGCCAAGAAGACCAGGGACAAGCTCGAGGGTCCTGAGGAAGCGTTGTCTGAGCGCTCTCCAGGAGATTGGTCGGGAGGAATAGCCTCCTTAAGCTATTGTTGTCTTATCATTGACAGGTTCTATTTGTCTTTATGTTATTTTTATTTACCGTCCTCAATAAAATGTTGCTAGATTTTAAATATAGGCATGTTAGTATTTAATTAGGTTTGTGAAGAGAGGAGTAACTGTGTAATGTTAGACTTGGTAAATTATATATTATGTTAGAAATAGAAATGGATATGCAAAATGAGAAACAGGTAGAATTAGAATTTCCATACTGTATTTTTCCACTCCTAACTCAGGCAGTACTCTAGTACAACTGGGTGTTTAGGTGAATATGATGATTCTTTTCACTTGAATGGAAACTGTTGTTAACAACCCTACCTAGCAGAGGCTCGAAGGGACCATGATAAAAAAGAAATAATGGTTTCTTGTCAAACTTTGGTTAAATATTATGGTATAAAGGTATGACAAAGGATGAGTAAGTGGTGAATTGTCATGGGATCCAATGGTGCAAAGCGAGGCAATGGAAATCGACGGTTTATAGCATGTCCGCTTTATAGAGATGCAAGAAGGATAAAGACATACTGGACGTTGATGAGATGTGAAGATCAACGGTCGTCGATCCAGCTCAATGAAATCTATGGTCATTGTGAGCTCCGCTCGGTAGACTTACACACTTGATAAAATGGACGAGCCTAGCGGAATTAGGTACGTGTCGCTTGATCCGATGGCTAGGAAATAAGGGTGAATTACATCGACGATCGTGGATGGATCCAAAGCGGGAAGTTGCACAGTGGTTGGAGATAAAAGGTGGTAGCGGAATGGAAACCACGGGACACGTGGTCAATGGTGGTGCATTCCGGAGGCAAAAGCAGTTTGGTGGAAACTGCCTAAGGGGGGCCTCCAGAGTGGGGTCCTATATAAACAAAGTTGACTTGCTCAAGGATTGTTTTATTGGCGTCAGATGAATGAAAAGGACCTGCGTGCTCGTCAACCTCTAACAGTCAATTTCGAACACACGGAGCCACAGTAACAGGTAAGCCCCAAATGCCCGAAATTCATCCCTCTAATTGCTATTATTGACTGAATTATGGACCAAGGAAAAGATTTGGAAGGGTTTAGTTGTATTTTGGATGACAGAGAAGACTATCTGGTTGATAGGGACAGAGGAGTGTGTGACCCTTTCCTGTCCGTAGGAAGTGTATTAGTCAGCAAAGAGAGGTTGTGGCAATACAATTTATAGGGTAATGATGTCCTAAATGTTTGTAAATTGTTTTTATATTATTTTGCTGTCGAGAAAACCCTGCATTTTCTTGAGTTCGCAGAATGGTGCGTAGTTAACTATTCCCCTTCTTAGAGAGTCATTGTGAGTCAATCTACGTCTAAGATACTATGTAATATTGACGCCAAAGTCATCTGTGAAAACCTGAACTTGCCCAATAACTACCCTGAAAGTCGTGAACCTATAAATAAGTCCATTTTAGCCGAAGTGTATAAAAATTGTGAAACCGAGGTCCGTTGTGAATTCTTGTCAAATATTCTTAAGGATGGTCAGTCATTAGATGGTCTTTTCCCACCATACCGTGTTTGTATTTTCAGAGATGAAGTTCAATTAGTGGTGTCATTAGTCTGTCAAGTATTGGATCTAGATGATGATTGTCATGTAAATGAAGTCATCCTGGGCTTTCTGTTAAAAATAAGTTCATTGAGTTTTGAGTCTCAGTCAGTTCATGTATTCAGTCTGGATGAATACTTGGCAGAAGCGATACATCTTCAATTGAGTGAATTTCTGAAAGTTAGGTTCTTCAAGTTTCAAACTTATTTACTGAACCTGTTGCTGTGTTCAAACGTCACCGAGTTGTAGTTTTTAAATACCATGTTCTCTACAGATTTTCCCAAGCAAATCAGCATGTTTGAATTTGCAAATTCAATCATGTCAAAAATATACAAGATGTTATTTGATGAAATGTTAACCCAGTTCTTAGAAGAGATGAAATGCATGTCGCAGCCCTCACCTGAGGATCGAGTCAGAGATTGGTTCCTGTCTCAGGATTCCACTATTTTGAGGATATATGGATTTACTGGGGAGCCTTATAGGTTACCTGCTTTCCTTACTCCCATAATTTTTGCATTAGATCTTATGAGACAAAGGTTCCATTCAGAGGAAGAACATTTTGGGGCCTTTAAGAAATCTTCAAATATCAAGTTCTCTCTCAAAATTGGTTCTTTTATTTTCAAAAGTAAAGGTGCCCTGGTGTTTATAGAAAAATTGTTGAGAAGTATGGAATTTCAAAAAGAGCCAAGGGTAAATTATGATCCCCATCATATAATTTCCCTGAGAAAGAAGGCAAACAAAAACAATCCATTTGACTACCAATTTAATGAAGGCCTAAGCGAGACAGCCAATTTGTCTCATTTTACGGAAATTCCAAGATCTGATGAAAGTGCAGGTGTTATACCTGTTGCAGTACCTCAAGTGACGGAGGGTCCTAATATTTTGATTAAAAGGATTCTGTCTGAAATTGAAAGCATGGAAGTAGATGAGGATGGGTCACACAAAAAGGCAAAGTTGTTTCAAGATGATAAAGCTTTAAGTGAAGTTATTGCAGATGATCTGAAAAGAGGTGTTTTGGTCCCTACAAAATTTGTACAGGTGAAATGGTTTTCTTTTAAAGATGTAGATAATTAAGAATCAAGCCCAATTTTCAAGTCCAAAGAAGAGCTAATGGCCAGTTATACAGAGAAACGAAAACAATCCCTAGAAGAGACAAGGAATTTACTCCCGCGGGTGAGGAGTTTAAATAGTCCAAATACTTCCTTGATTTCTACCAGGGACATAGAAAGAAATACTTTTAAATTGGCCATGGTAAATGACAAGAAGATGTCAAAAATAGAAGTACGATTAGACAAGATTAGTGTTCCAGACAAAAAACAGTTACATAAGCAAACAGGTGACATTATTTATTTTGATCTATTGCAAGCTATGATGAGAATCAATAAGTTACAAATTTTGGTAGACAAGTTAGAAGTTCATTTAAAACATGAAAAACTTTAAAATAAGGCCAATGCCATTCAAATTAAAAAGCTACAAGAAGACATTATCAGTTCAAGAAATGAGAGAGATAACACCCAAGCAATCAAAAGACTGTTGGAAGAAAAGGACAACGCCCTCTAGGTTTTGAAGAAAAGGTTGAAGATCCCAAACACTGAACATGTTCAATCATCCGAATTATTAGCGGTACAAGAAGAGAAGGACAAGATCTACCAGGAGATGATGGAGCATAAAGGAAGAGCTGTCAAATTACAAGAGGAAAAAGACAAATGGGAAACAGAACGAAGTGAGCTGATATCTCAAATATCCCTGCTGAAAAAGGATCAAAACGATGAAAAGGAGATCATGGAGGAATTGATGAGTCAGACTCCCACTGATGAGGACCTGTCTATTGTAAATATTGAGAAACCATTAAATGATTTTTCTGTAGATGACTTGTTAGTACCCATGTCCCAGGTTATCCTAAAGGATGAAGAAATAAAAGAGTTAAAGGTGGAAAATGAAAAGATCAAGTCCGAGTTAGCCAAAGTGAATGAGAATAAAAATAAAATATTGCAAGATAGAAATCAGCTACAAAAGAAATTTAATGAATTGAAGGAAAGAAACATCGGGAAGGGTCCTCTCCAGGGGGCGAAACACATAATTTGGGATACATTATCCATAGAAATTACTAAATTCAAGAACTATTTAAACTTCATTGATGATCAAAGCATATTGATCAATTTGGACAGTCAAAGACTGAAGTTAGTAAATGAAACTATGGAGAGGAAACCCCTTTCCATGGCCCAGAACACATTGAATTTCTTAAATTCATTAACATATCAAAATTTGCATGATATAGGAGTAAAGGACAGAATAGCGATGGTACTATGGGCCAAAAAGTTTATCCATAAGCATCATCTGATGAAGGCAGTCCAGGACAAAGCTGATGAAATGATCTCACAGGTTGATGACTTCAAACAGGCCTTCAAAGAACTATTTGAAGACAACCTTCCTTCCTTTTGGGACGAAGAGGGATGAATGTTTTCTCAGGAGCACTATCACAACCTGTTGGTACAAGTCCGAATGGATCATTCCAAATTTGACGATCTGGAAAAGGGGATGACAGGGAAATTCATCATGGATAAATTGACAGAGGATTTTGAGATATTGTAGAAGTTCTTGATCATTAGAGGAAGGCTGCCTAAAGTGTCATATGAAGCCTACATGGAGCTGGAAGTGTCCATCCGAGAGATGATTTAATATGATATTCCCAGCGCGGAGCAATGGAGAGCCATAGAGAGATTTGGGAAAATGAAGTACATCCTTCATTCATGAAGACAGGTGTCGCCCACGGAGGAGCTGCTTGGACGAGGCCATGTTACCAAGTTGATTTTAACTTAATGATCTGTTAGGATCAAATCTAGTACTTTATTCCTAGGAGTTAGGAATTTAGTTACAAGACTTTGATTATTCAGTTATTCAATTATAAATCTTCTTGGAAGATGAAATGATTTTATGTATATAAGTGCATCTATTTTATATGATGGGGGTTGGAACCCATCTTGTTGTTAAATGTTTATTCTAAAGACATATATTTTTTGAATAACAAAGCGAATGCGTAAGAGTTATCAGAGATTCCTGCGTCATTTACATTACAGTCCATATTGCTCTTCTTTCTGTGATTGTTTTTTCCAGTGTAACACTTCATTCTATTTTTCTTCATATCTAAAAACACAGTGTTGAATGATTGGAATTCATAGTGTTTATGTTCTGATCGTCGTTTCAGATATTTTATACATTTTCCATTAAAGTTAATATAGAATTCATCTTTGATGCTCTATATTAATGGGCTGTTCATTGTCTCTTCTATCTCACCTGACCTAAATGAATGACTGTGATGGAATGGTTATCTTGCCTTTGATAAAAATCTTATGCATGTGTCTTTGTGATATCTTTATGTATATGTGACCCCATTTCCCAATGGTTATGTGTATTGTTTCAACCATTTATACAATTTTTGAGTGTTGATTTATATCTAGCCTTGTTAAATCTATATCTGAGAGATCCCTCTCTAGAAAGGAAAGATAGTTTCTTTCTAAAAGTGGTTTTGCTGTTACCTTGGAATCTATCTTTTACAACTTGGGTACATTCCGAGTGTTAACAACTGTAACTATATTTTACTTTAGTTTGCTTATGATTTCTACTGGAAAGTAGAAAATATTGTCTGCATTTATTTACTTCAGATATAAACTAAAATATAGGTATGTAAAAAAATAGTAATCATATTATTTATAGAACTAATTCTAATACCAATATTCTTTACAATACATAAAAACTTACAGTTTAGTAAATAAGTATAAGTATAATAAACAGACCATTATCTAGGGTTAGCTTAAGATATTTATACTATCAAAACATTTTTATAATGAATGATTTCCAGACACTATGTGTCTCTGTCTAAGATAGAAGGATTCTACTATAATCTATTTAGAACCATAGAAGTTATTGAAAGATAAATATATCCTATTTACAAGTATGCAGCAATAAACCCTAATCCTCTTTAGCTCAGATTTATAAACAAACTGTAAAAATCATTAAATAAACAAAGCTAAGAATTACTAAGTATAATAATGATATTATAAAATTGTAGGGTTTACTTATTAATTAACCCTTTCTGAGCCAAAGACAGAGTAAAATAATACTCTCAATCATAGTAATTTTTCCCATAAACTGTGCATTGGAAATCTTTATAAATACAGAGTAATAATTTAAAATATTACATAAAACAATTACTGAAAACAGAATTAAAATAATCAAATATTACAAAAACAATTTGTAAAAATAGAATCAAGTAATAAGAATGGCTTACAGCCTTAAAATTAAAGGGTCGAGGCTTAGGCCTGTTAATAAAACCAAAATATGCAATATATATATATATTAAACAATATCCAAATAATTTACTGATAGGAGAAAAATCTTGTTCCCATTTACAATCCCAATTGTTTCACAGTCTTCCTTCACCAATCAAAACCTATTATAAAAACTAAAACTTAGCTAGACAGAGGTCAATAGCCCCACTGAGTTAGAGCTGGGCTCTTTTCTTTTTAAAATAAAATAAAATTACATTGTTCAAGCCGTAAGGCTAAAAACATCAAGTAAAAACTAGTTACATCACGGCTTCCAGAGCCTTCTTCACCCTGCAAAAAGTAACCTTTAAGGGTTTCTAAAATTTTGACAAATAATAAACAAGCTTTGAAACATAACTAACAGAGAATCAAGGTCGTGCTTTTCAACCACAGGAACTAACTTCCAACAACCACAACTACATGTAGGAAGAAACCTCGTTGGAACCGGGGGTTACCATTTTTGTTTTCCCACGAAATGCTGAAGAGTGAACTCGTTTTCACCTACAGCATTGGATCCAGAAGCAAGAACCTACAAGTTCCAAACCAAATCATTTTAATACTTTGTTTGCTTAAAATTGTAAAAACCCTTGTAAGAAAAACTAATTTTAAACCCAAGTTAAAGGTAAAACTTTACCTGCTGTAAATTGGAGTGGAAGCTGTGGAGAGATGGCCACACCAGGTCATATTGGCACCATGCCAAAAGGGAAGAAGCTTTGAAGTCACCTTTGTGAAGGAAATAGCAATAAATCGACTCAAGTATATGAAGGCAAAAGATATGGTGAATAGTTGCAGGATTGAGACAAGTACAGTCTTCAAGCCATAATGAAAGGCCAACAACCACACTCGCGATGTAATTTTCAACACACAGAAGAACCCAAACCATAAACGAATTCACCCAATTGTTACAACATATTATTTATAGGAGAAATTCCAAAAGTCTGAAGGTGGTTGCAGGCCTCTCATGGCCGCGAGCTCTCAGCTCGTCCAAACAAAGGAGAAACTCTCGCGGTGTGCATTGCAACTGAGTAGGGTTTCAAGGATTTAAGTCAACCATCAAGTGGATGTAACCTATCCACATGTCCAACCAAATAATTCTCCAAGTGTGGGTTAAAACCTATAGTCAGTGCTGCATAAAACCATTTACAAACAATCATTTCAAACTATACAAGATATGATTATCACCTTTCAATTTCATCTTAGTAGTTTGTTTTGTAGGTATTCTACCTTAGGTTATAACTTAAATACTATTGTTATAACACAACTACTATTGTTATAACTTAAATACTATTGTTACAACTTGGATACTATTTGTGATCCTAGAAGATCTTCATGATTTCAAACAAGTAAATAGATGGTGTAATTTTAGAAATAGTAAAAGGGATTATGAGATGGTTATAACATAGCTTATGACTATAGTAAAAAGGAAAAGCCTTAAACTTCTCAAAACATAACCTTTATGTTGTTTGTTTAAGGATTCTTCGAGAAACTAAAGACTAAAATTTTGGAGAATCCCGATAAATTTCTAATAACTCATTGTTAAAATCATAATTGAAAAACATAGGTAACTTGATCATTATTTAAGAGAATGACTTCTATTAAAACTTGAAGTGAGAATAGCTGCAAGAACACTAAGAAGTTGAAGTAAACTTAAGCCAAAAACCATGAGCTCTATGCTCTCTATGGGAATTTATAAATAACTTGTACTGCAAACACAAGAAAACTAACCATGTCCTTTAGACTTTTAGAAAATAATCTTCATACGATTGAAGGAAATTTGGCAAGTACTTGCTCTTGCAATTTAAACCATTGTTTATGTTTTTGATAACGAGTCATTTTGATGTTAGTTAAAAACACAATAATGTATTTATAACAATGGAAAAAGAATTGACATTACCTCGTAGACAAGAATCTTATTTAAACTTTTTCTAAAACTAGCATCATAATCATGCTAGGAAAGTAGTCTCTCAACATAATTTTAAATAACATCTATTGGATCTTACGCTTACCTGCTAAACCTGTAAGGAACCAGCAGTCCAATTGTGTTAGTAGAACGCTAAGTAAGCCCCAATCTCATACAAGAATTCTTAACTACTTGACAAAATTTATTCATCAGTAAATATAGCAGCAGCAAAATGCAAGTCCTTTTCTAACTCTGATAAGATTGAAAGCTGTTAAGTCATTAATAGCACTAACACAGGTGTTTAAGATTACATCCTTTAGCTTACATATTCTTTTAATGAAACAATCCCATGATCTTTTATAAACTATTTCATGTTCTACTAACCATTAGCAGTTACTTAGCTACGACTTTAGACATTTTATGTCACTTTAACAAATTTTAATTTTTTACGAATTTTTGGGTTATTACACAGCCCCTGGACTATGAGCATATCCCCTTCAGATGTCATAAGTGCCATGAGAATGGGCATATTTTCATATAATTCCCTACAAATAAAACACCCAAGAAACAAAAGGATGCTAGAATAGATGATTAGGGATTTCAGCAAACTGGAAAGAAGAAATGAAACCATAGGAAGTCTCCTCAAGAAAAGAACCAAGAGAAACCTCCAACCGCAAGAAATAGCTTCCAAGTCTTGAAAGAGCATCTGGATTTTCCAAATATGGAACTAGTGCATTACAAAAATGGGGGGTGGGGAGATCGTTCTTGAAAAGGTGGAACCAAAATACCCACAACAAAAAGTGAGTAGAACTGAGGGATCCACTAAAAAATCCTACGACACATAGGGAAAAACCTGATGGACCACATGGTGGACAATCAAATCCCTGAACCTCCAAATGAGGATGACATGAAAGACACCTTCCTAGAAGTTCTAGATCTTCTTATATTAGAGGATGCATGCACAAGAAAATATTTCAACTCGATCCCTACCAAGCAGATCTAGTTACTACAAGAATCCGTATTAGAATTTGAATGCCATTTAGATCTTCAAGAAGAGAGTTCTGATAATGTTGCAACAATTGAATGGAGAAGGAACATACAAACTAAGAAAAACAAAGTACACAGGAAACGGACAAGTATTGCCTAGGAATTTACAGTATATTCATCATAATAATATCCGGTGTTACAATAGTTTACATAGGAAATAATTCGAATGCATGAGTAATGAATTTGAATCCTTCAAGTGGATAAGACTGTAACTAACTGAATCTCTAACTGAAGGTCTTCTAATCAATATCACATTCCAAATAGACAACTCCCTTATGACCAATAACTCCAACAACCATTGACAACTAGTTAACTCAGTGCAACTGAGTATGGTAGGTAGGAAAAGTGTTCCTCCCCATGCAACCATGCATTATCCATGCATTAGTAGCGCTAGCCTAACTGACTGTGAAGTAACTAAATGTAACTGGGGGCTGACTAAGACTAACTAGTGCTAACACCAACTGACCGAAGTAGGTTGGTGTTGGGACTCCAGTGGCTCCTAAAATGTAGGGATTGGTCTAGGAGGCTCCCAACCCGATGCATGCACATGTAGTAAGTGGAAGCTGACCTCTAGCAGTGTTCCCCACACTTCAATGACTGGTACATGTGTCCTAATTGGGCCAAGTGGACCCAATTGTACTAGTGGACCCAATTAATTAATTTAGGTTCCTAAGTTAGGATAATTAATCTAATAGAAAGTATGAACAAGGGAGGATTAATAATCCTAACACCCCCCCTAAATCCTAACTTTGACAATTGTGGGCCCTGGTAACAAGACCATAGGTCACCCAATATACAATCTAAGAGACGTAATACAGATGAGGTAGGAAAACCTCTTGGGAAAAAACCCCTCAAGATAGGAACTAAGAATGAAGCTTTAATGCCCAAAAGAGACCTGAGAAAGGAAAATCTATTTTCAGTAAAAGGCTTGGTAAAAATAGCTGCAATCTGATCCTCTGTCGGACAATAATGGTGTGTGATGGTTATGTCATGCACCAGTTCCCGAATGTAGTGCATGTGAACTTCTATTTGCTTTGTCCTCTGCTTCTGAACATGATCACTGGAGATCTTGATTGTACTCCGGTTGTCACAATAAATATCTACTGTAGGTGAAGTCTAAATCCTGAACTCTATCAAGATTCCATGCAGCCAAACTGCCTAAATAACTGCATTCACAACTCCTCGATACTCTGCTTCTTCTGAAGAAAGTGCACGGGCTGCTTGCTTCTTGTTGGACCAACAAATTGGCCTAGATCCAATCATGAATACAATACCTGAGGTGGATTTCCTATCATTTCCATCTCTTGCCAGTCTGAGTCTATAAAGCCTGTGATATCCAACTGTGCTCCAAAAGCATAGTGGATCCCATAATCAATATTACCCTGCACATAGTGCAAGCTCCTCTTTTCTTCCTTCCAGTGCAGCTCATGTGGGTCCCGCATATATATGGAAGCATCACTCATAGCATAGGATATGTTTGGTCTCGAATGAGTGAGATACATAAAGCTTCCAATGAGCTGTCTGTAAAGAGTGTTGTCCACCAAAGATGCGGAACCACCTTCTTCAAGCCTGATGCCTGATAGGAAAGGGCAGGGAGCTGCCTTGAAATACTCCATGTAAAACCTCTTAAGCATGTTTGATGAATACCTAGACTATTAGATCATGATTCCCGAAGTATTTTGACTTACTTTGAGACCAATGAATTGTCTTAACAGTCCTAAGTCAGTCATAGTGAATGCTTTATTAAGAGAAGACCTGATGCTGCTCAATCTAGCAGCAGAGCTTCCAGTAATTAGCAATTCATCCACATACAATACAACTAGAAGTAAGAACCCCTCCTTCTTATTCATGTAGACATTGAAATTAGATTTGCACCTTTCAAGCTTCTAAGAGATGAGGAAGGCATCCATCTTGGAATACCATGCCCTTGGGGCTTGTTTAAGTCCATACAATGATTTCCTCAATCTGCAGACTAAGGAAGGATCATCAACAAACCCCTCAAGTTGTTTCATATAGATATCCTCCTCCAAATTGTTGATGTAATTGTAACTTCAGAATGTATTCACTTGTATATCTTATGTATTTCTCCCTGATGTTTATTCCAAGATGTGTTTGTAATGTAATTGAGTCATGTCATGCCCCGATGTTTAGATCGGGAGTTTCTATAATGTAAACAAGTCATGTCAAGTCATTGTGGGTAACCCTCCTATTGATCAAGGGTTAAAATCCCCACAGTTCCGGGGCCCTAGGGTTATTAGACTCTCCTAGTGAAGTCGGCCCTAGTGAGTTATTGTCAAGTTGAGAATTAGCATAAATAGAGAGTGAGCCTCTCTATTTATCACACACTCACTCACACTTAGTTATAGCGCATAGCTAAGAGAGAAGAAGTTGTCAAGGCTAGAAAGAAAGAGACTACTGTTGTCGGGAGATCATCTTACTATTTTGGGGTTTTACTTTGGGTGTTGATTCTATCTCGGAGGAAGTTGCGGGGTTTTATCCATTTATGGTTTCCCCGAGGAAAAACGTTGTGTTCATTGTCTCTTTTGTTTGATTGTTGTACTTGTTATTCTCTTAGTTAAAGATACTAACATAATGCTAGCTTGAATGATAAAATTCTAACATGGTATCAGAGCTAACCTGAGAAGAAGACACTGTGTAGCTGCGGAAACTAGGGATTCCTACTTTTTGGATCTCTCTCCACAGATTTTAAGAAAAAGAATATTGGACTAAATCTCCTCCCTAGGGCGCATCTTTCTATCGAAGCATAATCTAATTTTGAGCATTTTCATTTTTTGACCCGACACTACTACCGGGAATTAGGTCTTTCCACAGAAGTGAAATTTTTGAGTGACCCTAGGACTAGATTGATCTCCTCCTCAAAATGGAAGTTTAGAGATCAAGATCAAAGCATTTGGCTAGAAAGAAATCCAGGAAAGTCAAACCCTAATCTGCTCCTGAACCAGCACTACAGAAATTCAGCTTTAGATCCAGTTTCAACATCTTGACCTGGTAAGATCTAAATCTTTTGTATTTCCATTTGAGGTTCTCGGTTAAGATGTCTCACTATACCAAGCTTGATGAAAAGCTTGAGGGAGCTGATAACTTCTGAGCTTGGAAGTATAGGATCTCCTTGGTCCTGGAAGAAAATGAGTTGGACTCCTACATCAATGAGGAGGTTCCAGTTCTAGAGGGAGATGAGGCTAGGGCCTTACACAAGAAGAAGTTGGTTATGGCTAAGAGGATTATTCCTGATTCAATCAAGGATCACCTCATACCACAGGTGTCCTCCCTAAAGACACCTAAAGCTATGTTTGATGCCCTAACCAAACTATTTGAAGGAAAGAACATAAACCGAAAGATGACTTTGAGGAACCAGTAGAAGATTCAATGTGAAGATTTAGAATGTGGAGACCATACAGTCTTACTTCACAAGAGTCTTCTAGATCAAAGAACAACTTGAAGCAGTGGATGAAGAAGTGGAGAATGCAGGGATTGTAATGAACACCTTGAATGGTCTCCCTAGGACATGGGACTCTTTCATTCAAGGGATCTATGCCATAAAGAAGTTAGTCAAGTTCAGTAGACTATGGGAAGAATTATCACAAGAAGAAGCTCGGATAGTAGCTCGAGAAGAAAATATGGGAAGTGAAGATCAAGCTCTCACAGTTCAATCCAAGAAAAATAGAAGGGACCATCATCATCGTTCTAAAGGTAAGCACTCTTCCTCCAAGAAAACTCAACTTAGATGTTATACTTGTGATGAAATAGGACACTATGCCAAATATTGTCCTAGAAACAAAAGAAACTCTTACAAGAAGAAAAACAACAAGAGAAGACATCATGCTCATGTTACAGAAGATGATGAACCTTCCACAAAGAGAAACAAGTAAGAAAGTGATGATTCTTCAAGTGATGAAGAATATGTTTTGATTTCCACTCTCACGGGAAACATCACACATGGAAGCAATGATTGGATTATAGACAGTGGTGCTTCCAAACATATGACAGGATTCAAATATTCTTTTGTAAGACTATCAGAACATGAATCACCCCACAAGGTGAAACTCAGAGATGACTACCAGTATCCAATAAAAGGTAGTGGGGAATCCTCCTATAAGATAGAATCTGGAAAGTCTATGAAGGTGAAGGATGTATTTTTTGTACCGGGACTTAAGAAGAACCTCCTCTCCATATATGCATTAGATGCAAAAGGCATGAGGGTTGCATTTGTAGATGGCCAAGTTCTCATGTGGCCAAAGGGAAAGACTATTGATGATGCAGTAGTGATTGGGGAACAAGAGAGAGGCCTATACAAATTGAAGGGCCATTCAGAACAAGCTTTGGTCCATGAAACAGTAGAGCCAAATGAACTTTGGCATAGAAGGCTTGCACATGTGCACTACAGAGCACTACCACTTGCAAGCAAAGTTGTTGAAGGTCTTCCATAAATTCAGAAAAAACATGATGGAGTCTGCAAAGGATGTGCAAAAGGAGAGAACACAAAGAAGACATTTCCAAGTAGCGAGAGCAAGGAAAAAGGAATCTTGGAAATCATTCACTCCGATGTATGCGGTCCAATGTCATCAAGTTCATTAAGTGGGTATGTATACTATGTTTCTTTTATTGATGATTTTTCTAGGAAGACATGCATTTACTTCATGAAGAACAAAGATGAAGTATTCAGCAAGTTCAAGGAATTCAAAGCCTTGATTGAGAACCACACTAAAAGAAAGATCAAGACTTTTCGATCAGATAATGGTGGATAATTCACATCAAATGAATTCAAAGAGTTATGCAAAGATTCAGGGATTAAGAGGGAGTTAACCACTCCATATAATCCACAATAGAATGGAGTTGCAAAAAGGAAGAATAGAATGATCATGGAAGCTGCAAGGGATATGCTTAATGATCAAGATCTTCCCATGCATCCATGGGAAGAAGCTTCTAGAACAGTAGTGTATGTATAGAATAGTACTCCACACAAAGTACTCGAAAACAAGACACCTGAAGAAGTTTTTTCCAGCAAGAAACCAAAAGTCAGCCATCTCAGAATATTCGATTGTCCAGTGTACACACATTCCAAAAGAAAAGAGGACAAAGTTAGATCCTTCAGGAAAGAAGGGTATATTTGTGGTGTTAGGATATTTAGACACTTAGGAGTTAGTTAAGATCAACTTGTGTAAAATATCCATTAGGTAAAAGTGTGTTTCTTTAGTATGCATTAGTATGCATTTGTAAATATTATAATTTGATGGTCACGATATGTTCTAGACATAAAGTGATCCGACGGTTCAACTTCTCTTAGATCATACCTACCATTGATCCGTGGGTTAACACTCGATTGGTCTATGATTTCTATTTAAAGAGCATAGAGGGTCCTTGGCTAGTTGATCAATTATGAGAAGCTCATGTAACTTTCTTTCTTTTGCATAATAAATTGCTCCAAGTAGCTATTTGGTTGGGGCCATGGACTGTTTCCCTCTCGAGGGTTTTAACCACGTGAAAAACATCGGCGTATTGATCTGTGATCTATTTGTGTGAAGTGGTTTCAAAGGTGTTCAGTCTTTTGGGAGTGCCCTGTGTACCTGAACATGGTATCAGAGATTTTATGAAGAGCCGCTTTCGGTTTTGATCAAGATCTGGAACCGGTGTTGCCAAAACTTTGAAAGGGTTTTTGTTTCTAGATTTTCTGTACATTTTTAGCCTATGGGAGCTATTCCATTGCATCTGGAGTGTCGTTTTCATTGGGAAATATTTTTTGTTTCATCAAAAACTGTTTCTGTTTGCTTCAAAAACACCCATTTCGGCAAATCTAAAGGTATAATGTTACAGTGACGAATTTGTTTTTCTTAATCTCTCATATTTTATCAGTTTATTATTAGATATTTTATGTTTTAGTCTCAAACTATTGTTTTCCCTAACTGCGTATGATCTTTTCCATGCACCTTGCACGATCGCGACGAATCAGAAACAGTAAGGGAAAGTTTTTTTCTTGTCTTCTCAGCTGCATATGCTCTTTGCCATGCACCTTATACGATCACGGCAAATTAGAAACAGTGAGAAAACTTGAAAACGTAGACTTTCTGGGTAAGCTAACCAAGATCTAACCCCATTGTGTGGAAACAATTTTTTTTTTTTTTTTTTTTTTTTTGTGATTTGCAGGAAAAGAAAGCAAGCATGGAAAATGAGAGAGAAGAGTTTAAAAAAAAAAAAAACCCCTCTTCCCAAGATCAACCTTTGACAATCACTTTACAATAAAGTTGCTTTGAAGTGAATCACTTTTGTAGAATAAGTGAAGTTCACTTTTACAATAATGTACTTTTAAATAGTGTGGCAATAAATTAAAAGACTTAAGTGACTCACTTTTATTTTGTTTTATTTATATGAGATGCACTTTTACAATAAAGTAACTTGAAAATAGAAATTGCATGCACTAAAAAGTAGCTTGATAAGACTTGAACTCAAGACTTATCAAGGTGTAAATCAACTTTGGACCAAGTGAGCTAAGTTTAAAAGGTACGTAAAAGTATGGAAAGAGGAAGGGGGCTCTTTTTCTTAGTTGGTCAAGTTAATATCTGTCACGTCATTATTGGGGACATCTTCAACATTTTCTTTGATCAAACATAACTTCATCATCCGGAATCAGTTTTAAGTGCCGGTTTTTTTAAAACCGCATATTTTTTCGAGCTCTTTGCATCCAGACAGTTAGTTTCTATTCTTTCAACCATTATTTTATAGTATGGCCGCCCCTTGTGATATTATACTTACAAGTTCTAACTATTTCTCATGGAAATCTCATATGGAGGATGTTCTGTGAAGTAGGGGACTTTTCATAATAACCTCAGGGAAAGAAACAGAATCAACTGATGATGATAAGAAAATTAAATGGGAAAATCGATGTGATGAAGCTCGTGGATTGATTGGGATGTCAATCTCTAATGTTTTGCGATTCCACATATCCAGAATTGATGAACCTGATAAAGCTTGGGAAAAGTTGGAATCTGTGTTTGGTAAACACAATGAAATTCGGGGTCATCAACTTGAGAATGAGTTGCTTTCCTTGAATCCAAATGATTTTTCATGCATTCAAGACTATTTATCTAAGTATAAAACTCTTAGACTATTATGTTTCAAATGTAAGATTAAGAAAGAAGACAAACAATGTATTTATCATATTCTTTCAAAACTTGGACCTGCATATTCTGTTTTTGTATCTACATTCTACTTCATGAAAGAATCCTTGACTGCAGCTAGCTATCAAGAGCCTAGCCTTGAATCCTTTTGTGATTCCTTAATTAGAGAGCAAGATAAGCTCATTCATCTTGGAATAATTAACAATGCAGATACATCTAGGAAAGCCTTATTGTCCCAACAGAAAGAAAAGTCCAAGCCTCCCAAGAAACAAAATTTTCGCAATAATAAACCAAACAACAAGGGTCCCAAACCCTCTCAGTCAGCTTCTCCTTTAAAAAATGACAAAGGATCCAAGCAAAAAGGAAAGAAGACTAAGCGTCATTGCAATTTTTGTGGGAAAAATAATCATGATGAATCTAAATGTTTTAAAAAGATGGCATCCTTGGAAGCAGCAATGAAGAAGCACCACATCAGCCTAGATTTGTCTTCAGAATCTAACTCTCACAGACATGCACTTTGTGCTTCTGGTTACTCTTATACTGCATCTTCTTCTTCTACTTCAAATGAATGGCTCAATGATTCTAGAGCATCTTATGATATGGCTAAGGATCAAGCCATGTTTTCTACTATGCAAACTCCTCATGAAAGTCACTGGAAAGCAGCAAAAAGAATACTTCGATATATTCGAGGTACAACTCAGTTTGGGATTCATTACAATACAGGGGGGAAACCTTTGTTGGTTGGTTTCATTGATTCAGATTGGGCCAGCGATCCTGATGATCGAAAGTCAACTGCAGGTTATGTTTTCAGTTTGGGATCTGGACCTATCACTTGGGCTTGTAAGAAGCAACAAGCTCTTGCTCTTTCTTCAGCATAAGCAGAATATCGAGCCGTAGTTAATGCCAGTCGGAAAGCTTTATGGCTTCGACAGATCCTTTCAGAGTTTGGATTCGAGTAGCAGCATCCTACTCCACTTTGGTACGACAATCAAAGTTCCATCAAGCTTGCCAAAGATCCAGTTCTACATCAGCGCAGCAAACACATTGAGCTACACATGCACTTCATCAGAAATCTTGTTCATGATAGTGTTATTGAAGTTCTCTATTGCCCTACAGATGATCAAGTTGCAGACATCTTCACCAAGTCTCTTATAGAAACGAAGTTTTCTAAACTTCGATCTATGTTAGGAGTTCAGGAATGTGTCCTAAAGGGGGGATAGGCTCTAATGCCTCATTCCTTCTCCTAATAGTGTCACTTTTGTAAATCCTTCAATCCTATCCCAAGTTGTTCTTAAGGGGGGATGTTAGGATATTTAGACACTTAGAAGTTAGTTAAGATCAACTTGTGTAATATATCCATTAGGTAAAAGTGTGTTTCTTTAGTATGCATTAGTATGCATTTGTAAATATTCTAATCCAATGGTCACGATATGTTATAGACATAGAGTGACCTGATGGTTCAACTTCTCTTAGATCATACCTACCATTGATCCGTGGCTTAACACCCGATTAGTCTATGATCTCTATTTAAAGAGCATAGAGGGTCCTTGGCTAGTTGATTGATTATGAGAAGCTCATGTAACTTTCTTTCTTTTGCATAATAAATTGCTGCAAGTAGTTATTTGGCTGGGGCCGTGGACTATTTCCCTCTTGAGAGTTTTAACCACATGACAAACATCGGTGTGTTGATCTGTGATCTATTTGTGTGAAGAGGTTTCTGAAGGTGTTCGGTATTTTGGGAGTACCCTGTGTACCCGAACATGTGGGATACTCTGAAAGCTCGAATGCTTACATAATATACTTCCCAAGATTCAATAAGATTGACATCAGTAGGGATGTTACATTTGATGAAGACTCGGCTTACAAAAAATCCAAAAAGAGGCCTACTGAAGAACCTAAAAAAGCAGAAGCACCCAGAATTCATGACACAACCATGAACGAAGAAATTCAAGTAGAACATAAAGAATTAGAAGAATCTCAAGAACATGTAGATCCACCTCAGGAGAAGAATCCTCATAAGAGGAAACCTGCTTGGGTACAAGAAGTTATCCAAGGTGCAGAAAGATATGGGGCTCTAGAAGAGAATCACAGAGAAAAAAAGAGGACCAGGTCCTGCTCAGGGTATGTAGCCTTATTATGTGATTTCATCGATAAAGAACCTTCCAACTATGAAGAAGCGGCAGAAAGGAAAGAATGGAAGGATGATATGATCGAAGAGTATCAATTGATCATGAAGAATGATGTTTGGGATGTTGTCCCAAGACCAGAAGGGAAGTCTGTTGTAACTTCCAAATGGATCTACAAGATCAAGCATGCTGCAGACGGTAGCATAGAAAAATATAAAGCAAGATTTGTGGCTCATGGCTTCTCCCAAAAAGAAGGAATAGATTATGAAGAAACTTTTGCACCTGTATCCAGATACACTTCCATCAGATTAGTACTTGCTATGGCTGCAATGATGAAATGGAAGATACACCAAATGGATGTCAAGACTGCTTTCTTGAATGGTGTAGTGGAAGAGGAAGTATATGTGGAGTAGCCACTCGGTTTTGAGACACATGGCAAGGAGTCTCATGTGTGTAGATTGAAGAAAGCCCTGTATGGTTTGAAACAAACACCCAAGACATGGTACAGTAGAATTGATAGCTTTCTATCTAGTTTGGGCTTTACCAAGAGTAAAGCAGATTCCAACCTTTCCTACAAGGTTGAAGATGGAAAACTAGTGATGCTCCTACTGTATGTAGATGATCTATTTGTAACAAGTATGGATGGGCTGATCGTTGATATGAATAGGAATCTTGTTGCCAAGTTCGAAATGAAGGACTTAGGTATGATGCATTATTTTCTAGGCATGGAGGTGTGGCAGAATGCAGATGGAATTTCCGTGGGGCAAGGGAAATATACAGTAGAGATCCTGAAGAGATTCAGGATGATGGACTGTAAGTCCATGACCACACCTATGGCATCAAACCTGAAGCTATTGAGTGATGCTTCATCAGAAGCGGTTGATGCTACAATCTATCATCAGATGATTGGGTCCTTGATGTACCTGACGAACACGAGACCAGATATTTTCTTTGCTATGAACACCTTGAGCCAGTTCCTGACAGATTCGAGACATGTTCACTTGATTGGTGCAAAGCATATTCTGAGGTACTTGAAGGGTACAGTTGATTATGGGCTCAAGTATGATGCGAATCAGAAGATTAACCTGGAGGGTTATGTTGATTCAAATTGGGAAGGCAATGCCATTGATAGGAAGAGCACTTCAGGGTGTTGCTTCAGTATGGTATTAGGTGTGATCTCTTGGTTTAGCAGGAAGCAATCCTGTGTGGCACTAAGTACAACTGAAGCAAAGTATGTCATAGCTTGTTCAGGTAGTTGTGAGGCAGTATGGCTGAGGAAGCTACTGTCTGATTTATTTGATCTCCAGTTAGATGCTACTTGTATATACTGCGACAACCAGAGTTGTGTGAAGTTGACAGAGAACCCAGTGTTCCATGACAAGTCGAAGCATATCAAGATCAAGTATCACTATATCAGGGATATGGTGCAGAGAGGCGCAGTGAAGCTCCAATATGTTGCGACAGATGAATAGATAGCTGATGTGTTGATGAAGCCATTGGCCAGAGTGAAGTTTGAGTAATTCAGGGAGAATCTTGGTGTTCTCTAGATCAAGGTTCCCTCCAAGGGGAAGTGATGAGTTCATGAGCCATTTTGACATGATGAGAGGATTAGGTTCTTTCCATGGTCAGATATAAGGGTTGAGCCATTCTGTCATGGTGAGAGGATTGGTTCCTTCCATGTAAGATATGAGTGCTGAGCCATTCTGATATGATTGTAGGATTGGTTCCTACATGATCAGATATAAGGTTTGTTTCTATTCTCTGATTGGAGGTACTTGGTCAGTTACTAGGAATACTCAGCCTAGGACTGAGGGCCATTCTGATATGACTGTGGGATGTAGTCTCACATGATCAGATATAAGTTCAGGGCCATTCCGATGTGATTGAGGGATATGTTCCCACTTGATCAGATATAAGGGTTGTTGCCATTCTCTGAATGGAGGCACCTAGTCAATTATCATGAACCCTCATTCTGGGACTGAGAGCCTTTCTGACGAGTCAAGGTCATATGTAAGCGATGTGCCATTCTAACATGGTGAGAGGATTAATTTCCTTCCATGGTCAGATGTAAGGGCTGTGCCATTCTGACATGGTGAGAGGATTAAGTTCCTTCCATGGTGAGATATAAGGGCTAGGCCATTTTTCCATGGTGAGAGGATTAATTTCCTTCCATGGTCAGATGTGAGGGCTGGGCCATTCTGACATGGTGGTGGATGTGTTCCTCTCATGGTCAGATGTGAGTGTTGGGCATGCCTTTTTAACGAGTCAAGGTCAGATGTAAGACCTAGGCAGGCTATTCTGACTTAGGGTCAGATATAAGCACCGAAGAAGACCTACATGGAGGCTACACCTACAACTAGCATGAAAAAGGGTTGGCTCTGTAGAACTTCCTGTGACAAGAAGAATCATGAGATAGCACCAATAATGTTGACCTAGTGATGATCCAGATCAAGTAATGATACAGATCCAATGGTGATGATCCATATCAAGTGATGATCCATTTTCAGTGATGATCCAGATCGAGTGATGATCCAGATCCATCGATGATGATCCAGATGATACAGAGAAGATGACTTGTGCTGATAAATTGTGTCGAGAGAATACCTTCCTAGTTAAGAGGGAGTGTTGATGTAATTGTAACTTCAGAATGTATTCACTTATATATCTTATGTATTTATCCCTTATGTTTATTCCAGGATGTATTTGTAATGTAATTGAGTCATGTCATGCCCTGATGTTCTGATCGGGAGTTTCTATAATGTAAACAAGTCATGTCAAGTCATTGTGGGTAACCCTCCTATTGATCAAGGGTTAAAGTCCCCATAGTTTTAGGTCCCTAGGGTTATTAGACTCTCCTAGTGAAGTCGTCCCTGGTGAGTTATTGTCAAGTCAAGAATTACTATAAATAAAAAATGGGCCTCTCTATTTATCACACACTCACTCACACTCAGTTGTAGCGCATAGTTGAGGGAGAAGAAGTTGTTGGGGCTAGAAAGAAAGAGACTACTGATGTCAGGAGATCATATTACTATTTTGGGGTTTTAATTTTGGTGTTGATTCTATCTTTGAAGAATTTGCAGGGTTTTCTCCATTTATGGTTTCCCCGAGGAAAAAAATTGTGTTCATTGTCTCTTGTGTTTGATTGATGTACTTGTTATTCTCTTAGTTAAATATCCTAACATAATGCTAGCTTGAATGATAAAATTCTAACACAAATCACCATGGAGGAAGGCACTCTTCACATCCATGTCATCTACTTCCCATCTCTTAGAAGCAGCAATGGCCAATACCAGCCTGATGGAGTCCATTCTAGCTACTGGAGAAAATGTCTCATTGTAGTCTTAGCCTTGGACCTAAGAATACCCTTTTTCCACTAACCGATCCTTGTACTTGGTTGTGGTCCCATCGGTAGCTATTTTGGTTTTGTAGATCCATTTGCACTATACCATCTTTCTTCCTAGAGGTAAGGGGACAAGTTCCCAGGTTTGGTTGTCATGTAGAAAATCAAACTCCTCATCCATGGTTTCCTACCATATAGGATCATGGGAAGCCTCCCTGAAGGATTGAGGATACGACCCAAGCATCATAAAACACCTTTCAACAAGAAGAAGATATGTGTGATACATTGCTACACTCTCCTTATGATACTGGGACCTCATTCTTCTTTTCCCATCTGGATCCCCAGCACCATCTCCAGCTACTTCTATGAGTTGCTTAGCCCATTTAGGATGCTGGAATGAAGTAGATGTTGGATCTGGATCTAGATCCCTTTGATTTATAATCTCAATGTTTGGATCATACTAGGATGACTCCCCTTATGAATATGAATCAGAAATGACAGGATTTGAAATTGATACTGCAATAGGAAGTGAAGGAATGTTTATACCTTCATCAACTTCGAATGAAAGCTATGATGATGTTGGAACTAAGAATGGCATGAAGTGGGAGAAATAGTATGCCTTGGAGGCATGATGAGCAATCCCTTTCACTACAATCTCACCAATTGAGATATTGGTGATCTCTACTGAGTCGGGTCCAAACAATACTTGCTTTGGTGAGCTAGTATGGGTCATTTGATAAACAGATAACAGATTAGCTACAAGTGAAGGCACATATAGGACGTCTCTAAACACACCATGCTTCACTCTGATGGTGCCCTTTCTTGCTACTACGATTTGGGAATCATCTCCCATGTGAATAGTGGGCCCTTATTTGACACTAAGATAGGATAAGAGATCCTTGGAGGAAACCATGTGGTTGGAGGCTCCAAAATCAATCAAGTAGGTTGTAGACCGAGGTGGTCCTACTTTCAAAGCATGACATATTTCATGTCCATTATCATATCGTTTTTCTCATTGAATGTTATGCTGCTTGAGAAGAGCATACATTTCATCAAGTTCGTTCCTCATACAATGATCTTCAAGGTGATGCCCTTTTTAACAATAGGGGCATAATATCTTCCCAAATTTCTTCTTCTTAGAGCCGGAGGCCCTTTTAGAAGCTTGTTGATTTTTTTTAGGCTTCGAATTAGATGCCTTTGGATCCTTCTTCTTTGATTTCCCCTTTGCTTGTGCTTTGGAAAAGTCACTAACTAAGAGAGCTTGATCTTTGGAGGTCTAGATGACTCCCATTCGAATCAATGTTTTTTTCTCCTTGACTAAGGACTCGGAGAATGAATCTAATGAAGAAAGTTTCCAATCAGGAAATATTTCCCACTTGGAATGAAACATAGAGACATATATAGAGTACTCAGGGCCTAGTTTGCTGAGTATGGAAAGGACATTATGCTCATCCTTCCACTCGATCCCGCACTGTCTACATTGTAGCACTAGAGACTTGAATTTGGAGAAGAATTTCTCAATATTCTCGAAACTCCTAGGATGTAAAGATACCAACTCATTCTCCAGAATGTGTCCCTGAAGCTCATCTTGTTTGTTAAAAAATATATCAATATTATCCTAGGATTCTATGGGAGTCCTTAATCCTTCTAGATGAAAGAGGAGATATCTGGAAATATAAGTACATAAGTACCTGAATGCTTCATCACAACGGTTTAGGAACTTGTTCTGCTCTACCGGATGATGAGGCTCATCCTCCCATCCATGTATGATCTTGTGGTAGCCATGATTGCACAAGGAAAACTTCATATCAATCCTCCAATCAAGGTAATTGGAAGTTGTTAGGATCCCTGGATCAGGAGTTTGAGAACTCATAATTGCTCCAGCTGGAAGACCGCAAATTCTTCTCTCAAGCTATGTAGCACCTATCAATTTCACTACAATAACACACTAAAACATATGAACTGTTAGAATCATGCTTTTCCTCCCGGCATGAACATGTTTTCAGGGTCCATCATGCCCTCTTCACTGCTCTGAATGAATCTAGAGCTCACAAATTTTCATAGGGGACTTCTGTGGATACCCAGCTGCTTCTGATGTTCGATGGGGAGAACCAAGCATGAAACATTCCTGAGAAGGCTCTGATACCATATTAGAATTTGAATTCCATTTATATCTTCAAGCAGAGAGTTCTAATAATGTTGCAGCAATTGAATGGAGAATGAACATACAAACTAAGCAACAAAACCACACAGGAAATGGACAAGTATTGCTCAAGAATTTACAGTATATTCATCATAATAATATCCGGTGTTACAATAGTTTACATAGGAAAGAATTCAAATACATGAGTAATGAATTTGAATCCTCCAAGTCGATAAGACTGTATCTAACCGAATCTCTAACTGAGGGTCTCCTAATCAATATCGGAGTCCAAATAGACAACTCTCTGATGACCATGTTGCAGCTGCAACTTTTCTCCCCAAATTTCTGAATTTTGGGCCCCTCCTCATAATTTAAAGTCGTTTTCATCGCTGGATTCTTGAATCGTTGGTCGTGTTTTATGTTGAATGATTTTGAAGATTGGTTTCCAGCCTGCTTTAAATATTTCCTGTGTATCATTTTTATGGTTGGTCACGGATGCGAGTTTGGTATGCCTAACCAGGGGTAAATTGTTTTTTGTCTTTGTCCGTTGTTTCGGAAGAAAACGGGTTTCAACCATTGCTGGTTTTATAGTTTCAAAGTACTTAAAGTTTTTCGTTAGACGGGCGTCATCCTGTGTTATTTCAGCGGCTGATGTTTGGTTTCTTTTCCGTCGTTGCGGCCCCCAATCTGATTGACCATCCGAAGCTTAAAGAGCCCCGACTGCCGATGTGTGTTAACCTTTCCATCGCGTGTCCGAAGACTGTTTTCTTTCGCCGTTGCGGCCGGGGAAGCCTTTTCCCTTCCGATGTCAAAGTCTTATGATCCCCGATTAAGTCGTTCCACCCACATCGCTTGTCTCTAACCTTTTCACCTCTGCTGTTGCGGCTCCCAAAGTGATTTGGCCTCCGATATAGAAGTCCATCCGATGTCCGACTGAGTTTCCTCCCACCGCCGCTTGCCCGTAGTCTTTCCTCTTCTGCCGTTGCAGCTAGGAAATCCTTTTGGATTCCGATGTCCAAACCTTGCCGGCTTCCGATTGAGGAGTTCCCCCCCCGCCCCCCCTTCGGTCACTCGTCAGTTGCCTTGTTCCTTTCCGCCGTTACGGCTGTAGTGGGACTTTCAGCTTCCAATGCTATTATTTTGAGTATCCGATGAGTCCTCGCTTCTTGTCAAGGTAGTGGTGCCGGTGTTTACCTTGTAGTAGTAACACAGTGCATGACCTTCTCGATGCTTAGCCGTTTTGTTGACATCATTTGAATGTGTTTCCAATGAATGATGCTAGTTGTTTGAATGCAGGTGGGTTACAGAAATCGGTAAAACTGCTATAGCGCGAAGGAAGACGGGCCTAAAGATGGACAAATGAAAGAAGAGACAAATGAAGGGCGATGGGGATGGAAACCTGAAAGGTCCATCAGTTACCCCTCCCATCATGAGCATGTGCAGAAAAGATAAACAAGAAGTTTCTGAAACGTCGGAGAAACTAGAAAGCCACATGTTTGGGGGGGGGAGCCCAAGAGGCCTGCTGTGATAGTTTAAATATGGTAAAGTTAGAACTTAGAAAGGACTTTTTCCCTTGAAAAATTTGTAAACCATTTTGCTTGTAAGAGGAACTACTTCATTTTACAATAAAAAACTGCAACTTTTTCCTGCTGGATAAAGCGAAATGTGGAATGTATCAATGTGATTAAATCAACAAATGTTGAAGGGGAACTATTTCGTTTTCAGCTGTGTTCCATTAACTGTGAGAGTATTTGACTTCCTCAACCTATGTTCTTGTTAAATGTTCTTCAGTACATTTTGTGATGTGTTTTTTTTTCCACTGTGAGTAATAAGTGTTGCTCATAAAACGATTGGATATCTCGTTGTTTAAATATCTGTAATTGTTCATGTGTTCTGAAAGAAATATCAGCTATCTGTGACTTTTCATAATGCATGTGCAAAATTTATTACTCACCAATAAATGATAATTCTGCTCCCTAGGGATAGTTTAGGTAGTTAGTTTATTTTCCTGTCATATGTGATTTAGATGCAAGTGAGTCTAAGACGAGAGGTAAGAACCTTCGCATCACATTGTGACTGCCCCTTGCATCTTATCACCCTGCATGTTAATTAGGCACTTGCATTTCATAATTTAAGTCAAAAATACAAAAAAATTGGTGGACCGGGTCGTAACCAGTGAAGCCTTTGTTTTGTACTTGACCTACGGTAGCCGGACCGCAAACTGGACGGATTCCCTACACCAAACAGTCAACGGGCTAGTTGGGAACGTTGATTAGGGAGAATCCCTTACTGTTGCTGCCTGTGAATTTTGGGGCCTCAACAGTTTTGGCGCTACAAGAAGGGTTGCCAATGTATGGCTAGCCGAGGAAACCTGTTTTCCCGAGAATATTCCACCGGTAATAGTTCTGAAAGCAGTGGGTTTCATAATCCAATTCCAGAAGAAAGAGAACATCTATATTCTGTTGTCAACGAAATTGTTAATGATCTGAGAAGACACACTAGGGAATATGTAAAGAAGATTGGAGGATTGCCAATCATCCCTGAATTTCCCAGAAGAGAGTATAAAAAGAAAGATCGTCCTGAAGCGGAAGGCTCAGTGTTGGTTGGAGACTAGGAAGAACTTGTAGAGACAGCTTTACAGGAAGTTGTGATACCTCTGAATCAAGAAGGCCTAGAAACCCCTCACAGTTCCCCTGCTCACACTCCCGTTGGTTCACCTCCTCACTCTCCACCCAGACTCATGGATGGCGTAAACGCAAACCAACCACCTAATCCACCAAATCCACCACCTGCATGGAGAGCCAGATCACCATTGAACCTTACACCTCCATTACACGACCTACACCAAGCCTTTGACAAGTTGCTGCCTAAATTCGACCCCAATGAGAAGATACTAGTAGATGATCATCTGGAGAGTTTTTACTTGGCGATAGAAGGATTGAGGGCTGGGGAGCATGAAGATGTAGTATGCAGACTGTTCCCGCATACCCTTAAAGGAGCTGTAGCATCATGGTACTTTACGTTTCCTGCTAACTCTATCCCTGATTGGGATACCTTCGAAAGAATTTTCAGAAGTAAGTATGCAACTCAGAAAACTCATGCGGCTCTCATGAAAGGGCTGTACGCGTTGAAGAAAGAAAGAAAAGAAAAGGTGCACAGTTTCACACAAAGTTTTGCAGCTTATCTCAAGAATTTCTCTGAAACAGATAGGCCTTCAGACAAAGTTCTGATTGAATATTATACTTCAGCTTTAGGCCCTGATCTGGCCATGTTTGCCAAAGGCAGGGCCAAGCCTACTTTGACGAAAACTTATGAAGAAGCAGAAGTGGTGGAAGCTGAAAGAGAGAGCACTAAAGACTATCCAGAACAGTCAGGAGAGAAAGGTGCGGGAAGAAAATCCTTATTGTTTACTAAGCCTAAGGAAGAAAAGTCACCGGATTTGGAAAATATGGCCAAAATGATGCAGAAGCTGTCCAACAAAATCATAGATATGGAGAAAGAAAAGGAAGCACAAAATTTTTATAAGCCATATTATAAGAAAAGAGAAGATAACCATCAGTCTCAACCTCCTCCTCACAATACTACATCTATGAATTTAACAAAGGTAGGCTTGGACAATTTTTGCACTTTCCACCAACAGCCACACTCTGAAAAGAATTGTCCTCAATGGATTAATTCGATGACGTTGGTCATGAATCAACTGTTAGATTCTAGATTAACAGAAGAGGGAGATGAAGAAAGAAAAGAGAATTCTGCTTCTACTTCGACTAAAGAACAGGAAGAGGAAACCATGGCTCTATGGAATTCGGTCTCATTATTTGATGCTGAGGAGGAAAAGACTCAGGGGTATAAGGACATTATGGAAACCAACGTAGCCACAAGGAGCCAAGGGATGGTTAAGGAGGACAGTCTTATACTCCCAAAGATTAAGAGGCTGCAGAGAAATGTTAATAAGAAATTTCAAAACAAATCTTTGGTGGATAAAATTCTAGAGTTCACTATCACCAGCCAAAATACTAAGCAGAATTAGGAACGGGCCAAGACAAGTGAAGAAAATGCTGATAAACCTCATCCCAGTGAGCAGCTAATGGATTATGACATAGTGGAGGATTTAAAAAAGGTAAAAGGAAATGTGCCACTATTCGAAATGTGCAAAGTGCCACAGTAAAAAGAGAGACTGTTGAAAGCACTTGAAGCGTCGGATGAGAAGCTACCCGCCAACAATCAACCTCACGAAGAAGAAGAAATTGGAGAAACCAGCGTGGGAGGTAAGTCTAAAAGAAAACATCCACCTTTCCTCCTCACATTTGAAATTTTCAATCATAATGTACATAATTGCTTGGTAGACTCAAGGGTGTCAGTTAATGTTATGCCCATATAAGTCTGTAAAAAGATCAATGGGCAGCCTAAGCCATCCACATGGAGGGTGGTTCAATTGGACAGAACGGATGTGAAGGTAATTGGTGAGCTGGAAGATGTCCTAGTCCATCTGGCATCTAATGAACAAGTTTTCCAAGTTATTAACATCGTGGTGGCTGATATACCAGACACTTACGGTCTTGTTTTGAGCAGAGATTGGTCGACCAAATTAATTGGATATTTCGCCTCATATTGGTCCCATCTGTGGTTTCCATACAAAGGGAGTCCGAATTAGATTAAGATTCTAAGAGAACCTCACATGAAGTACAATGTTACTCAGCTGGAGGAGAAGAATGTACCAGTGGATTCTGTACTGGGAAACTATTTTATTGAGTTGGAACCAGGGAATTATCAAGCGGAAGAAGCCAACAACACATCTGACACCCAGCCTGATCTCCTTCGATTCTCACAAGCTGATGAGATTGACTGTAATATAGTAAGCATAGCAGTAGTAATAGATTCACCTTCAGTAGTTATTGATTTTTGGATTTTGTTTTTTGATGGCTCTAAGACATTAGAAGGATCAAAGGCTGGCTGTGTCCTGATCGACCCACAGAAGAATAAACATTTCCTTTCATGTAGATTAGAGTTTGAGTGTACTAATAATACAGCTGAATACGAAGCACTAGTGCAGGGACTCAAGAAGGCAATTGAATTAAAGGTAAGTAATTTAAAAGTTTTTGGGGATTCTGAAATTATTGTGAAACAAATCCGGAATCAGATACATTGTGTTTCTCCTCACTTAAATGCTTACCAGAATGAGGTATGGGATTTACTTAAATGTTTTAATGCATTCAACATTATTTCGATTCCAAGAATAAAAAACGCAGCTGCTGATCTGTTGGCCACATCAGCCGCTAGACTCGTACCCACTAATAATCAGTGTTTTGTCGAACTGCTTTTCAGGCCCTCAGTACCAGATATGATCACCAACCTGTGAGTGTTCGACGATGATCAGCAAATCATAGAATGTTTGACAAATGACAAGGTGTTTAAAGGAGCGATCATAGACGACGAAAAGCATCAGGCCGAGATGAAATATGACAACTTGATTTCTAGAGGTGTCAGAACATTAGAAAGAATGTTTGACTTAAATGAAAATTTCAGAAGACCAGCCAACGTGAAAACGCATAGCTCATCTCTACAGTTTGAGCTGATAAATTTAGGGACTGAGGCGATTCCTAAATTTGTGAATCTTGGCAAATGTTGTTCACCATCAGAAAGGGATAAGTTCGTCAGTCTGTTCAAACAATATAAAGATGTCTTTGCCTGGATGTACGCGGATTTAAAAACATATGATACTAGCATCATCAAGCACATTGTTCCCATCAAGGCCGGAGTCAAGCCGTATCAGCAGCCTTTGAGAAAAATGCATCCAAAGATGGAACCACTGATTCAGAGTGAGGTGAAGAAATTATTGGATGCTAGAATCATTTTTAAAGTCAGACACTCTGAGTGGGTATCAAATCTGGTACCAGTTAGAAAAAAATATGGAGAGATCAGATTATGCGTTGATTTTAGAAATCTGAACTGAGCTTCTGATAAAGATAATTACCCAGTGCCACCCATGGAGAAATTGCTCCAAATGGTCTCAGGTTCTGAACTGTTTTCGTTATTGGACGGTTTCTCTGGCGACAATCAAGTATTAGTAGCTGAGGAGGACAGGTTGAAGACAACGTTCAGGATCAAATGGGGAACCTTTGCCTACAGAAGGATGCCCTTTGGGCTTATAAATGCGGGAGCAACGTTTCAAAGGACTATGGACATAGATTTCCGAGGATTGATTGGCCGTAGTGCTGTAGTGTACCTTGAAGATATTACGATATTCTCGAAGAAGAGAGAAAAGCACGCATTTCACTTAAGGCATATTTTTGAATGCTGTCGGAAGTACGGCATCTCACTCAATCCTAAGAAATGTGTGTTTGTTGTCACAGAGGGCAATTTGCTGGGTCACATAGTGTCAAAGCAAGGAATCTCCATTGATC
Organism: Pseudotsuga menziesii; assembly: GCA_001517045.1. Lineage (NCBI taxonomy): Eukaryota > Viridiplantae > Streptophyta > Pinopsida > Pinales > Pinaceae > Pseudotsuga > Pseudotsuga menziesii. Next base: position 55,841 of record LPNX010663613.1, on the reverse strand, counting down.
TAGAAAGAATTAAGGCTATTGAACAAATCCCTTGCCACACAACAAAAAGGGATGGAATCATTCATGGGAACCATAAATTTTGTCTGAAGGTTTGTGCCTGATTTCACTCAAATAGTCAAGCCATTGCAGCAGATGGTGAAACAAAATGCACAATTTAAGTGGACCGAGGTCGAGAAAAATGCTTTCAGCAAAATTAAGACTGTTGTTGCACATGCACCTTCCCTGAAAAGCCTAGATTTTGATAAAGACTTTATTCTATACACCTTCGCATCCGATGATTTGCTAACAGCTGTGCTTACGCAAAAGGAAGATGGGGAGGATGAATTCCCAATATCCTTCATGAGCACTGATCTGCAAGGGGCTGAATTAAACTACCCAGTCATCGATAAGCAAGCTTACGCAATGTTTAAGGCAGTGAAACAATTTTGGCCTTATATACTAAAAAATCGAACCAAGGTCATAGTCCCCTACCCAGCTGTAAGATCCCTTCTCATACAGAAAGAGTTGGGAGAAATAAGGGGCAACTGGGTAACAGCTCTTCAAGAGTATGACCTTGAATTCAATCCAACATCTATAGTTAAAGGTCAAGGGTTGTGCAAATTGATGACTAAAAGTGGGAACAATGAAGAACAAGCCTGGGAGGATGAGGCCGAATTACATGTAATGGATGTATGTCCTCTGTTTACAGCTCACGAGTCTTGGTATAGAGACCTTGTCCATTACCTGCAGGTAGGGATGTTACCTGAACATTGGAATTCCAAGCAAAGAAGAGCGCTACGTCTTAAATCAGCATCTTATCAAATTGTGGAAGGAATATTATTTAGAAAAAATTATGACGAGGTTCTTCTCAGGTTCCTAGAAAAGGAAGATGCGAAGAAAGTAATGACACAGTTGCATGACAGTCCTGCTAGGGGACATTATTCAGGAGACACTACAGCCCACAAGATCCTCAGGGCAGGTTACTATTGGCCTACACTTTTCAAAGATGCACACGCACATGTCAAAAAATGTGATATTTGCCAAAGGTGTGGTGGGAGACAACCTAAAGCAGCAACACCCCTAAATCCTGTGATGATCATAGAACCATTCGAGGAATGGGGGCTGGATATAATTGGAGAAATAAAGCCGAATTCCTCTCTGCAGCACAAGTACATTCTGACCACTACTGATTATTTCACCCGCTGGGTCGAAGCTATCCCGCTACGCAAGATAAATGAAGATGAAGTTATCAGCTTCCTACAAGACCACATCATGACCAGGTTTGGAGTTCTAGTTTCGTTAGTCTTTGATAATGCTAAATACTTTTCATCAATTAAATTGACTGCATTTGCTCATGATAAAGGGATAAAATTGCATTATTCTGCTAACTACTATCCACAAGGAAATGTCATGGTTGAATCCTCTAATAAAAATCTGATTATAATCCTAAAGAAGACTGTGATAGAAAACTAGAGGAGCTGGAACTCTGTGCTACCAAACGCCCTGTGGGCTGATAGAGTCACTCCTAAGTCTGCGATAGGAGTGTCACCTTATACCCTGGTGTATGGTAAAGAAGCCATTCTTCCACCCAAAATCATGTTGCCATCTTCTATTTTAGCCCAAGAGTCTAGTGGGTCGGAGGATGAAGTTTTGCAAATAAGAATATATAATCTGCTGAAAGCAAAAGAGGCTAGATCTAAAGCCCGAGAATGCTTTAAGCAATAGCAAGAGCTAGTTAAGAGATGGTTCGACAAACATAAAGCTAGAACAAAATACTTTGAGGTAGGTGACTTAGTCCTCAAATGGGATCACCCCCATGATGAGAAAGGAAAGCACACTAAATTCCAGCAATTGTGGGTAGGCCCTTTTCAAATTGTAGAAAAGCTTGGTCCTTCTACTTACAAGTTGCAGGATCTTCAGGGGTGGGAAGAGAACTTACCAGTGAATGGTTTGGTTCTCAAGCCTTATTTTTCCTGATTTTATTTGAGTTCTTCTGTCTTGTATATAAATAAGCTGCTTAGTTGTCTTTGAGTCATGTTTTTCAGTTTGTTTTAGTTTAAGTTTTATTGATTTCAATAAGGGGAATGAACCCGCGATCGCATGGAGTACATCAGAACGTTTGGGAATGATAGACATTTTTGAGCCTCAGACTGTGTGTTGCTAAAAGAACCTCTTCCACTTTAGCAGTTTTCTCGAATAAACTTTGTGAGCATTGAAGTCCTACTTAACCCCTATGAAATAAACTGGATTCAAAGAGTCTAGAATACTATGTTGAGGCTCCATCCACGTCACACTTAAAATGTTCTGAGGAGCGGCAGCAGAGGACCCATGGAAAGGAGCAAGGTGAACAGTATATTAAATATAAATGATCCCATGCCAATAAATGAATGCCAAAAGGCAAATAAGAGTCAAAAGAAAACTCCTATGAAAGCATCATACATCAAAGCAAATGCTGAATCATAAGTACTAAGTGGCCGACAGATCCCCTCCGTCCGTGAGCTGAACATGAAGTACACCATTCACGCAAAAGGACACTAAGGGATAGAGGATCCTGAATTAAAATTCAGTAAGAAAGGCATACAGGAGGACTCATATGAAGAGAGGACAAAAGTCCAAAAGCACAAAAAGTGCTAAAATGGCATGGGAATGAGGAACAAACGAATATTTATGTTTACCATGTGCTACAATCCTGTGGTGTCCAGGCTATCAGCTACCTGAAGACAAAGGTAATAATGAAACTCATCTTCTGGCCTCAATAGAGTTATCTGGACTTGAAAATATTGGTTTTCACTCTCCCTTATTAGACTGTCATCAATGATTAAAGGTACACACTGCTGTCATTTGAGAAATCCAGAAAGCTGGAAGGATTCAATAGATGCATTATTGTGACACAGTCTATCACCAAAAGAATAATCACCCAGAGATCTAGGCTCACCAGGTAATTGCCAATTGTTGCAGCTGCAACTTTTCTCCCCAAATTTCTGAATTTTGGGCCCATCCTCATAATTTAAAGTTGTTTTCATCGCTGGATGCTTGAATCGTTGGTCGTGTTTTATGTTGAATGATTTTGAAGATTGATTTATAGCCTGCTTTAAATATTTCCTGTGTATCAGTTTTATGGTTGGTCGAGGATGCGAGTTTGGTATGCCTAACCAGGCGTAAATTGTTTTTTGTCTTTGTCCGTTGTTTCAGAAGGAAACGAGTTTCAACCATTGCTAGTTTTATAGTTTCGAAGTACTTAAAGTTTTATATTAGATGGGTGTCATCCTGTGTTATTTCGGCGGCTGATGTTTGGTTTCTTTTCCGCCATTGCGGCCCCCAATCTGATTGACCATCCGAAGATTAAAGAGCCCCGACTGCCGATGTGTGTTAACCTTTCCGTCGCGTATCTGAAGACTGTTTTATTCCGCCGTTGCGGCCGGGGAAGCCTTTTCCCTTCCGATGTCAAAGTCTTCCAATCCCCGATTAAGTCGTTCCGCCCTCATTGCTTGTCTCTAACCTTTTCGCCTCCACCGTTGCGGCTCCCAAAGTGATTTGGCCTCCGATATAGAAGTTCGTCCGATGTCCGACTGAGTTTCCTCCCACCGCCGCTTGCCCGTAGCTTTTCCTCTTCCGCCGTTGCGGCTAGGAAAGCATTTTGGCTTCTGATGTCCAAACCTTTTCGGCTTCCGATTGAAGAGTTTTCCCGCCCTTCGGTCACTCATCCGTTGCCTCGTTCCTTTCCGCCGTTACGGCTGTACTGGGACTTTCAGCTTCCGATGCTATTATTCTGAGTATCCGATGAGTCCCCACTTCTTGTCAAGGTAGTGGTGCCGGTGTTTACCTTGTAGTAGTAACACAGTGCATGACCTTCTCGATGCTTAGCCGTTTTGTTGACATCATTTGAATGCGTTTCCAATGAATGATGCTAGTCGTTTGAATGCAGGTGGGTTACAGAAATTGGTCAAACTGCTATAGCGCGAAGGAAAACAGGCCTAAAGATGGACAAATGAAGGAAGAGACAAATGAAGGGCGATGGGGATGGAAACCTGAAAGGTCCATCAGTTACCCCTCCCATCATGAGCATGTGCAGAAAAGATAAACAAGAAGGTTTTGAAACGTCGGAGAAACTGGAAAGCCACATGTTTGGGGGGGGGAGCCCAAGAGGCCTGCTGTGATAGTTTAAATATGGTAAAGTTAGAACTTAGAAGGGACTTTTTCCCTCGAAAAATTTGTAAACCATTTTGCTTGTAAGAGGAACTACTTCGTTTTACAATAAAAAACTGCAACTTTTGCCTGCTGGAGAAAGCGAAATGTGGAATGTATCAATGTGATTAAATGAACAAATGTTGAAGGGAAACTATTTCGTTTTCAGCTGTGTTCCATTAACTATGAGAGTATTTGACTTCCTGAACCTATGTTCTTGTTAAATGTTCTTCAGTACATTTTGTGATGTTTTTTTTTTCCACTGTGAGTAATAAGTGTTGCTCATAAAACGATTGGCTATCTCGTTGTTTAAATATCTGTAATTGTTCGTGTGTTCTGAAATAAATATCAGCTATCTGTGACTTTTCATAATGCATGTGCAAAATGTATTACTCACCAATAAATGATAATTCTGCTCCCTAGGGATAGTTTAGGTAGTTAGTTTATTTTCCTGTCGTATGTGATTTAGATGCTAGTGAGTCTAAGACGAGAGGTAAGAACCTGCACATCACATTGTGACTGCTCCTTGCATCTTATCACCCTGCATGTTAATTAGGCACTTGCATTTCATAATTTAAGTCAAAAATACAAAAAACTCGATGGACCGGGCCGTAACCGGTGAAGCCTTTGTTTTGTACTTGACCTACGGTAGCCAGACCGCAAACCGGATGGATTCCCTACACCAAACAGTCAATGAGCTAGTTGGGAACGTTGATTGGGGAGAATCCCTTACTGTTGCTTCCTGCGAATTTCGGGGCCTCAACAGACCAATAAATCAAAAAACCACTGACATCTAGTTAACTTAGTGCAACTGAGTGTGGTAGGTAGGAAAAGTGCTCCTCCCCATGCATTAGTAGCGCTAGCCTAACTGACTATGAAGTAACTGAATGTAACTGGGGGTGAATAAGACTAACTAGTGATAACACCAACTGACTGAAGTAGGTTGGTGTCGGGACTCCCAGTGGCTCCTATAATGTAGGGATTGGTCTAGGAGGCACCCAAACTGATACATGCACATTCAGTAAGTGGCAGTTAACCTCTAGCAATGTTCCCCACACTTCAATGATTGGTACATCTGTCCCAATTGGACCAAGTGGACCCAATTATACTAGTGAACACAATTAATTAATTTAGGTTCTTAAGTTAGGCTAATTAATATAATAGAAAGTGTGAACAAGGGAGGATTAATAATCCTAACATCAAGACCCATTTTTGGGTTGAAAATATAGAAAAGAGGTACAGAGGCATTGACTAAAGCACAGATTTTAGAAGGGAAGCATGACTGGGGAGGTTGAGGGAGCAAAAGGTCCACGAGGTTAAATGGTTTTCAAGTTTGTTCAACAGCTCTTTCAACAAGGTGTGTTTGATGGCCAAATCAAACAGTGGATCACCCAAGTATTTTGAAGGCAAGGAGGAGACCGAGAATCTGAGGATTCGGGTTATGTTTCTTTGAGTAGCTGCCCCAGTATTGAAAAAGATTATTAAGAACTTTTCAAGGTTTAGAGTGGTTCTTAAAGCTTCTTCAAAGGTGTTTAACGAAGAGTGGATGATACGGGCTTCTTGAACTGAAGAATGACTAAAGAGGATATTTTCATCCACAAACTGCTGGTAGGCTAGATGGGGGGCTCCATGGAGAGATAATTCTTGCATGGTATGTGAAGAGACCACGGATTGAATCATTCTCCCTAGTCCTTCAGCCATGATGATGAAGAGAAAAGGGGAAAGAGGATCTCCCTGACGGAGGCTACCGAAGGGGGAGAAAGTGGAGGAGGGAGAGCCATTGACCAAAACAGAGAAGAAGGCCGAGGAGATGACTAAAAGGATCCATTTGACCCACTCCTGATAGAAACCAAAAGCTAACAAAAAAATTTCAATGAAGTACTAGCTCATTTTGTTAAAGGCCTTAGGGAGATCTAATTTAAGGATCATACAAGGGGTTTTGGTGGTTTTAAGAGAGTTAACCACTTCATGAGTTAGGATGATGCCATAAAATATTTTGCGACCTTCGATGTAGTGTGATTGTTCCAGCGAAATGAGGAGAGGTAAAAGGGGCTTCAGCTGATTAGCCACTACTTTGGAGATGAATTTTTACATGACATTGCAGAGAGAGATAGGTTTGAACTTACCAAGATTGGAGGCTCCAATTTCTTTGGGGATTAGAGAAAGGTGTGTGGCATTGAGCGTCGATAGGAGCCATATTTGTTTATGAGATTCTGCAACCAGAGCCAGGACTTCCTCTTTGAGCATGCTCCAACAATGATGGAAGAAGTCTATGGTGAAGCCATCAGGACTTGGGGTTGTGCCATCAGCCATTTGTTTTACTGTTGCTTCCACTTCCTGCATGTTGATGGGTTGCATGAGCAATTGGTTTTGGTCATTGTTGACTAGAGAGGGGATGTGCTAAGTGACCCTAGTAACATCTTCCTGACGTGATAGATTCGATTCTGTGAGGAGATCACTGAAATGTCGGGTGAGCTCTTCCGACATTGCTTCTTGCTCCTCTAGAATATCGCCATTTTTTGCGTGCAAATTTCTTATCATGTTTCTCATTCTGTGTTGTATGGTGGATCGATGGAAGAAGTTTGTATTATTTTCCCCTTCATGCAACCATTTGACCCTGTATTTTTTATTCCAGAAGATCTCCTCTTGTTCACATATTTTATTGAGTTGGTTAAGGAGATCTCTTTCCTGGAGTTTGGTTTCCTAGATGTAACCCTGATCCATGGCTGTGTGCTGAAGAGATGTTGAAATTTCTTGAATTTCCTTTTTATCCTCAAATATGTTTCCAAAAGTGGAATGGTTCCATTGTCGAAGGTGGCTGCAAAGTTGCTTTAGTTTTTTATGCATAATGGCTATTTTCGAGCGTCTAGACACTATCATATTCTCCCACCAAGAGATAATAGAGTCCATTAAGGAGGGTTGAGTGAGCCAAAAAAATTTGAATATGAAGGGTTTGTAGAGGGGGGAGCCCTGACTGTGCCATGAGAGGGAGATCAGCCAGTGGTCAGACCCTGCTGTGGGCAAGAAAGAAGCATCTAGAAGCCCTCCAAGAGTGAGAATTTTGTCAGAGACCAAAAAGCATTCAAGGCTCTTGGAAATTTGATGTGTGCCCCCCCCTTCTATTATTCTAGGTGAAAAAACTAGAGGTATGGATATCTACCAAAGAATAGGAGTCGATGGTGGATTTGAAGGGAGTGTCTTCAACAGAGAGAGCTCTGATGCCTCCTTTTTTTCTTCCAAAGTGGATATCATGTTAAAATCTATGCCGATGAGTATAAAAGAGTCAACATGCAAGTTGTAGAAACATTCTATGAATTTTAGAAGGTGCATCTTCGAATCTACAGCTTAAGGTCCATACAAATTCATGAGGTAACCTTTGATGCTGGTGCCTAGAATGTGAAAGATGTTGATAGAGTATGCATGGAGGAGGAAACTTCAATAAGGGTAACTAGGAGAGGGTTCTAGCTGATGGGGATATGATCCGGCGGATCATTCCTTGTTAATGATCCAATATGGTACAATGGTTCCTAGAAGCCGCATGTGAAAAAAAACGGAGAACAAAAAAAAAAATACACAGATCGAAGGTCAGAAGAGAACTCCTTCCGCAACATCGGAGGTTGGAAGCACATCTCTGTCTGCAACGGTGGGGCTCGCAAGCCTTTCTCCGTCCGCAACATCGGAAGTTGGAAGTCTTTCTCCCTTCCACAACGGGGAAAGCTTAAAGACGTTCGGAACAGATCGGAATTCGGAGCGATAAGTAGTCCGCAATGACGGCCATGAGCTTGATCGAAAGAAAATTGCTTCCGGCAGCCGCAACGGCGGAAGCCCAAAACTTAAAAGATTGGTGAAATAACTCGACGGAATCGGAAAAATAAGTGGTGCGCCATCCACAACTGCGGAGACCAAAGTAACATGCATTCCGACTCGAAAACCAGCCGACAGCCGATTGAGACAGAGATCATTGGAGGAAAAATATCAGATCCCATTGCGTATCACTCTTCCGCAACGACGGAAGCCCGGATAACTAAAACTTCTAATTCAAATACTCAGCATTCGTTCGTGCGGGGATTTTCCATCATGGGTTTTGCAATTGGTACACAGTTGGGATGCAACGTCTCAGGGAATGGAACCAACACATTGGTAACGTTTTCTTTTGGTTCTTTGGTTCAGTTAAGGAGATGAACAGCCTGTTATGATGACGAGTGGGCATTTGGCAAGGGATGTGAACAGTCGCATTTCTTTTACATTTTATCTCCTTGGTAATAGTTATGTGAAAGAAGGCAAATCCGTTACTTATGAGGCTTAAATAGAGGAAGCTGGACCAGAAGGGGGGACAGTTCGTGGAGAGAGATGTACATTGTTTCTCTGTTATAGAAGTTGAGGGAGTTTCACTGTAGTTTCTAGATTGTTGTTTGTATTAAGAGTCGACTGTATTCTCTGTTACATTTTGGGTCTTTATCTTTTGAGTACCAGATTGTAATTCCACGGAGAGGAGTCTTGAAGACTTTCTATCCAGCATTCTGTTTTACAGTTGCTGAAGTTGATGCCAGAACCATTTTGTACCATTTAAAGCCATTAATTGGATCGGTTACCATTGGAGAGGGACCCAGAGACGTAGCCCAGTGGAGGGGGTTAACTCCGTTATCAACTTTTGTTTGTGATTCTGTTTCTGTGTTTTCTTCCTTGTATCTGTCTATCAGTGTTGTGGTTTTTTTTCATTCCTATTCTAAGAATTTAGTTTATGCTAATACTGTCCATTAATTAACCTGTGGCATGCATTCTTTTTACAACAAAATTTTAATGCACTAAAGTTGAGGTCCTACGGATCATATTTGGTATCAGAGCTAGTTAACTGTTGTGTAAGTTTGTGAATGCTTACCAGGTCCAGGTTAAATCTTGGTGAAGGAGATCCTAAGATTGGATCCAGGAGAACATTCTCAAGAACCATGTCTTCTCCATGAGGGGAAGAAGAAGGACATACCGAACGGGAAAAACCTGTCATTTCTGAAACTGAGTTTCTAGAGGATTTTATGAGCATGAAAGCCATGATGGAAATTATACTCGATGAGCGAGCAGAAAGGAAGAACAAAGAAGAAGGATCTTCATCTAGAGAAGAAGAAGTGAAGTCGGAAGAAAAGGGTAAAGGAGTAGGAGGTGATGGTGATCCTCCTGATACTAAACAGACTTTTTCTTCTTCTCATACTTCTCATAATACAAGTCCTAATATGCCTTATTTCAAATTGGATGTAAAATTTGAATTACCTATTTATAATGGAGATGTGGATGCTGAAAAATTAGACAATTGCATCAAGCAGCTTGAAGTATATTGCAGGGTGCAGGGCATTAATGATGACCCTTCCAGAATCCAATTGACCACTTTGAGAATGAGTGGAATGGCTCTTACTTGGTGGGAGAACAAGATTCAGCAAGGTCTTCGAAAGAATGGTAAAATTATTTCAGTTTGGAATGAATTCATTGAAGTATTGAGGAATCAATTTTATCCTTTAGGTCACATGCAGCAATTAACCATGAATTGGCAAATGTTTAGACAAGCTAAAGGACAAATAATTCAAGATTATACTCATGAATTTAGAAAGAGGGCTATTGCATTGAATGTTTCATTAGATACACAGGAAACTCTTCTTAAGTACATTGGTGGTATGCATTCTTATTTGAAACATACCTTGTTGATGTTTAATCCTAGTAATTTGGATGATGTATGTGTTCAAGCTACCCATTTAGAAGCCACGGGTAAGCATGCTAATGATACTTTTGTGAAGAAGTCATTTAAATTTGACAGCAAATCGAAAGGTAAAGATAAGGGGAAAAAGAAGATGGCTACTGTTAAGAAAGAGGGTGAAAAGCCTACATGTTCGCATTGTCAGAAGGGACATGATGTCTCCAAGTTTTGGAAACTTCATCCGAAGTTAAGGCCAAAGAAGTACGGAGGAAACAAAGACAAAGGAAAAGCAAAAGCTACTGCAGCAGCTATTCAAGACTTAGGATCTGACTCAGGTGATGAAACAAAGGTTACAACTGTCGGAATCCAAGGTAAGGATAAAAGTATCTCACTTCCCATTGATGCACAATCCAGTTCTAGTACAAGTACAAGTCTGCCATCTACTTCTAAGCAAAATGATAAAGATAGAAGTGCACTGTTTCATGTTCATGTCATTGCAAATCACACAAAGATTGATACATTGTTTGATAGTGGTTCACAAGTAAATATGATATCAAAAGAAGTGGTTAAGAAGTTACATTTAGTTACTGTGCCTCATGAAAATCCCTATCCTCTAGGTTGGGTTACTAATGATACACGATTGCAAGTTACAAGGAAATGTGTATTAAAATTTGCAATTACTGAAAAGTTTAGGGATGAGGTAGAATTGGATGTAGTACCACTTGACATTTGTGGAATTGTACTTGGGAGTCCATATTTGTATGACTGGAAAGAAGTCTTTTATAGAGAGCAGAATAAGTATCATCTTTTTAAAGAAGGTATGGAATATATTGTACGAGCACATAAGATAAAAACCAATCTAGCAATAGTCTCTGCAGGACAAATGAAGAGGTTGGTAAATGCTAGTAAGAACTTTGTGTTAATGATGGTTAAGATGAAAAATGATGAAGTCTCTAAATATTTTGAAGAATGTGACCCTAAGCATAAATCTGAACTGATTGGCATCATTTATGAGTATGATGATTTGTTTCAAGATCCGAAGGGGTTACCACCGAAGAGAGAGATTCAGCATGAGATACATTTGCAGCAGGATGTGCCACTCCCGAACATAGCCATGTACCGGATGTCTGTAATGCAGAATGAAGAAATCAAGAAGCAGGTTCAGGAGCTGATTGAGAAGGGGGTCATCCGTCCCAGCACTTCTCCTTGTGGCTCTCCCATAGTCTTGGTTCCAAAGAAGGATGGGTCGTGGAGGATGTGTATCGACTACAGGGCCCTTAACAAAATCACCATTAAAAACAGGTATCCTCTTCCCCGCATTGATGATTTGCTTGATCAGTTGAAACATGCAACTTACTTTACAAAATTGGATCTGTGTAGTGGGTATCATCAAATCCGTGTCACTGAGCATGATGCTTGGAAAACAGCTTTTAAAACAAAATAGGTTTTGTATGAATGGCTTGTGATGCCTTTTGGGCTTTGTAACGCACCTGCTACTTTCATGAGGGTCATGAATGATGTCTTTCGTTCATTCATTGATGATTTTGTAATTGTATACTTGGATGATATCCTTGTGTTTAGAAAAACTTGGGAAGAGCATGTTGTACATGTAAAGAAAATTTTAGATGTATTGAGAAAGGAAAAGCTTTATGTAAAAATGTCTAAATGTGAATTTGCTAAAACTTCTTTAGTATATCTAGGCCATATTATTGGTGGAGGCCACCTGCGAGTGGACCTAGCCAAGGTTGTTGTCATTGTAAACTGACCATGGCCTAACACCGTTACTGAAATCAGAAGTTTTCTCGGTGCGGTTCAGTATTGGAGGAAATTCATTTCTGGGTTTTCTTCCATTGCTGCTCCATTACATGCGTTGACAAGCATTAAAGAGATTTTCCAGTGGGGAGGCAAGGATCAGAGAGCCTTCGACACTTTGAAGGAAAAGATTAGCACAGCACCAGTTTTGACATTGCCAGATTTGCAGCAACCATTTGAGATCGAAACCGATGCCAGCGGGTTTGCCATGGGAGCAGTTTTGATGCAAGGAAGGAAGCCAGTCTGTTACCATTCAGAGACATTCTCTACTGCGGTAAGTAACTATCCGACCTATGACAAAGAATTGTATGCTTTAGTAAAGAGTGTAAAGAAGTGGAAACATTATATCATGGGAAAAGAGACAGTCATACATACTGATCATCGGCCACTTCAATATTTACAATCTCAAACTAAAATACAACAAAGTAGGCATTTAAGATGGATGGGGTTCTTACAACAGTTTCATCTCGTAATTAAGTACAAAAAAGGAATTCATAATAAAGTAGCAAACATGTTATCAAGGCCACCTACAAATGCTTCAATCATTCTTCAGAACAGTTCATTAACACATGAAAGTTATATTGAACAGTATGCAGAAGATAAAGATTTTAAGGAAGTATATGCATCACTTATACATGGTAAATAGGAAGAGAACTATTATGTGCATAATCAACTCGTGTATCATCTCGGTAAACTCTATATTCCAGAGAAAGAAAGAGCGCATGTGATTCGAGAAGCACATAGTTCATTGATTGCAGGACATTTTGGTGTAAGTAAAACGTTGTCTGTATTGCAGAATCACTATTATTGGCCTCAAATGCAAGAAACTGTAGCTAAATATATAAGGGGTTGTGTTATGTGTGCAACAAGTAAGCCTAGCAATAGGAAATTGGGTTTGTACACTCCTCTTTCAGTTTCTTCTCATCCTTGGGAAAGCATTTCTATGGACTTTGTAGGAGGACTACCTATGTCTAGAAAAGGGCATGATTACCTATATCTTGTTGTGGATAGGTTCAGCAAAATGTGTATCTTAATGCCATGTAACAAACAGATCACTGCTGAACAAACAACTCTTTTATTCTTTCAAAATGTTTGGGTACATTTTGAGCTACCCATGTCTATTGTATCTGATCGAGATTCCCGGTTCTTGGAAAAATTCTGGTCAACTTTATGGGAGCTTATGGACACTAAACTGAAGAAAAGTACAGCTTTTCATCCACAGACCGATGGGAAAATAGAGGTAGTGAACAGAACAGTGGTTCAGCTGCTCAGAGGATATTGTAGTAAACATCCTAAATTTTGGGATGAGCAGTTGCAGTATATACAGCATGCTTACAATCATGCAATTCATTCTTCCACGAAAAGATCTCCTTTTGAAACTTGTTTTGGTTATCTGCCAAAAACACCGATGGAATTCTCTTTTGGCCAAGATGCAGTGGATGGACATCATGATGCAGATAAATCTTTAAAGTTCATTCAGAGAATCCAAGTAGTGCAGCAGGCAGTTCAAGAATAGTTGGAGAAGAGCCAGGCAAAGTACAAATCCAGGCATGATAAGCATCGAGTTGATCATCAATTTCAGGTTGGCGACCGAGTTTGGTTACACATCACCAAAGAAAGGATGAAAGGATGAAAGGTGAAGGTAAAAATATTAAGCATATCAGGTATGGTCCTTTTGAGATCTTGGAAAAGATCGGTACTAATGCTTTTCGCTTGAATTTACCTCCATACATGCAAATTTATTCAGTTGTCAATGTTGAGAATCTTAAACTGTATGAGCCTCCTATGATCATGGATGAATAAATTAACATACATATTACTCCAATAGATGATTTGGCACCTGAATATATGAGAGAGTTGCAGGATGATGCTATTCTTGACAGAAATGTAAGGACTTCACGAAGGGGGAATGCTGAGTACCCATTAGAGGAAATTTCAACTCAAAATGGGCTTTTTAACTTTTATTCAAATTCCATGTCATCATGTGTTAGCCAATGAAATTTATTTAAATTTGAAATACCGTATAGGTATTAAACACTTTTTTAATATAAATTTGGGGATAGGTATCATTAAAAAAACTACTTTTTTTTTGTATTTTTGAGATATATCCCTGTGTTTTTACTCAAATTTCGATCGGGAGAGCTCGTTGGATGTGGAATTAAATTCCACATCCAACGAGTACCCACTTGTCATACTTTTGATGGAACCCACTACCCCAAAAACAAGAAATACCTGAAAAAATAGAATGATGATGTCATCATTCCATTTTTTTCAGGTATTTCTTGTTTTTGGGGTAGCATGGTCCATCAAAAGTATGCTGAGTGGGTACTCATTGGATGCGGAATTTAATTCCGCATCCAACGAGCTCTCCCAATCGAAATTTGAGTAAAAACATAGGGAGATATGTCAAAAATACAAACAAAAAAGTAGTTTTTTTCTTTTCTTCCTCCAAAATTAATAAATATTATTTTATTATTTTAACTATTATTTTATTAGTTGATTTTAGGAGGCCCATTTTGGGTTGAAATTTCCTCTAATTTTTGAGTGGGGCTGAAGGGGATGCATCCTAGAAAAGCAAGATGGATGGAGATTGGTAAAGTGAGGGAACTTTACCCTCACTTACTTGCAGAATAATTCAGGCTTTTGGTGGTCCAAAAGCTCTCCAATGGGGAGGATTGATCCGGCGGATCATTCCTTGTTAACGATCCAATATGGTACAATGGTTCCTAGAAGCTGCGCATGAAAACAAGCGGACAGCAAAAAAAAAAAAATACACAGATCGGAGGTCGGAAGAGAACTCCTTCCGCAACATTGGAGGTTGGAAGCACATCTATGTCCGCAACGGCGGGGCTCGCAAGCCTTTCTCCGTTCGCAACATCGGAATTCGGAAGTCTTTCTCCCTTCCACAACGGGGGAAGCTTAAAGAAGTTCGGAACAAATCGGAAGTCGGAGCGATAAGCAGTCCGCAATGACGACCACAAGCTTGATCGAAAGAACAATGCTTCCAGCAGCCGCAACGGCAGAAGCCCAAAAATTAAAAGATCGGTGAAATAACTCGACGGAATTGGAAGAAGAAGTGGTGCTCCATCCGCAACTACGGAGACCAAAGTAACATGCATTCTGACTCGAAAAGCAGCCGACAGCCGATTGAGACAGAGATCATCGGAGGAAAAATATCGGAGCCCGTTGCATATCACTCTTCCACAATGGCGGAAGCCTAGATAACTAAAACTTCCAATTCAAATACTTAGCATGCGTTCGTGCGGGGATTTTCCATAATGGGTTTTGCAGTTGGTACACAGTTGGGATGCAACGTCTCAGGGAATGGAACCAACGCATTGGTAACATTTTCTTTTGGTTCTTTGGTTCAGTTAAGGAGATGAACAGCCTGTTATGATGACGAGTGGGAATTTGGCAGGGCATGTGAACAGTCGCATTTCTTTTACGTTTTATCTCCTTGGTAACAACTGTGTGAAAGAAGGCAAATCCGTTACTTATGAGGCTTAAATAGAGGAAGCTGGACCAGAAGGGGGGATAGTTCGTGGAGAGCGCAGTACATTGTTTCTCTATTATAGAAGTTGGGGGAGTTTCGCTGTAATTTCCAGATTGTTGTTTGTATTAAGAGTCGACTGTATTCTCTGTTACATTTTGGGTCTTTATCTTTTGAGTACCAGATTGTAATTCCACGGAGAGGAGTCTTGAAGACTTTCTGTCCAGCATTCTGTTTTATAGTTGCTGAAGTTGATGACAAAACCATTTTGTACCATTTAAAGCCATTAATTGGATCGGTTCCCATTGGAGAGGGACCCGGAGACATAGCCCAGTGGAGGGGGTGAACTCCGTTATCAACTTCTGTTTGTGATTATGTTTTTGTGTTTTATTCCTTGTATCTATCTATCAGTGTTATGGTTATTTTCATTCCTGTTCTGAGCATTTAGTTTATGCTAATACTGTCCATTAATTAACCTGTGGCACGCATTATTTTTACAACAAACTTTTAATGCACTAAAGTTGAGGTCCTGCGGATCAAGATACCTCCCAAGGAACCTCTGGCATCAATGGCTATAGTGAGTTAGTCTTTCCAGATATGGGACATGAGCTTGGTAGCTAAATCATTGGAGCATTTAGTTTCATGTATAAAAAGTACTGTAGGTTTGTCTTTTTGAATTTTCATTTTCAGCATTGTTTGTTTTGATCAACCGTTGAGACTGCAGACATTCCATGAGAGGATGTTCATTGGATAACTGCTGAGGGAGAGGAGAAAAATTATGTTAACTAGGCATATTGACCAGATTCAACCAGCGTAGTTCCTAGACAATTGATTCTTTGGAGAGTAGGTTTTCGGCCCCTTTTATTTGAGTCTTGTTGGGCCTTTTTCTTATATTTTTAACCAGTATTATGAACACCTAGTTTGTTTTGAGATTTGACTTTGGCTAGGGACTGCAAGGATTTTTGTTACACCAAAACCTGTACATCACAATGCCCTATCACCAGGAGTGGTGGTTAGTCCACTTGTTTTATATTCCCAGAGGTGCGGCGGTTATACCATGTGGATGTTGTACCTATACTCCAAAACCCCACCTTTGGCATAGCTCGGGGGAATCGAGCCTAAGACCTATGCTCTGATACCATGTAAGATTTGTTGTTACACCAAAACCTACAGATGTTGGTGAAAATTTGAAACCCAGCACAAGGCCCTATCACCAGAAGTGGCAGTTAGTCCACTTGTTTTATATTCCCACAGGTGCGGTGGTTATATCATGTGGAGGTTGTACCGATACTCCAACACTTGAAAGCAATTAAAACCCTGCAAAGGTCATTTCTCTGGGGTTGGAACAATAAAAATAATTGATGGGCCTTGGTAAGATGGAAAAAGGTATGTCTTAAGAAAAAATAGGGGGGCCCTCGGTATTAAGAACCATGAGCTAAATAACCAAGCCCTCTCAGGAAAAATTTGGTGGAATTGGATTTCAAAAACAACTCCCCTTGGACCAAGCTATGGAACAAAAAATATGCTCTGGACTACCGCCCACATCACCTAATCATATTTGACAAGGACATCCCTAGTTCCCATATCTGGAAGGAGGCCAACAAACAAAGGGTGCTCATACAACATCATAGTTTTTGGGAAATAAAAGATGGGGATAAATCCCTCTCTTGGTGTCACCCTTGGAAATAGTTACCTAGTTTGAAAATTATTCTTCTAGAACAAGATAGTAAGACTTATATTCATCTCAATGAGGACGTCAATGTGAAATATTTTTGGCATCCTTCGAATGATGAATTCCATTGTTGGAAAGATCCCTCCACCTGGGACATGGTACCCAACAGGGAACTAGTGGAAAACATTTGGTCTGAAATACACAACCAACTCCTCAAACAAAAACATGGTATGGATTTCATCATATGGGGCCATAGAACTTCAGGAACTTTCTTGGTTAAATAAACTTACAAAATCCTCTCCTCCACACTGGATATCCATCCCTCTTCTATTTGGAAACGCATCTGGAAGCCTCTTCTTTGGCCCAAAGTATCCCATTTTCTTCGGCTTCTAATGCACCATCATATCCTAACTTGGAAGAATCTAGCCAGAAAATGGTTTCAGGGCCCCTCAAGATGTTTTCTATTCCTTGAGAAATAGGAAACCACAGACCATCTCCTCGATGCTTTCCTCTTCACCAACTCTCTATGGGACACAGTCGCCGAAGCTTTTCGACAAACTAATCATGTAAAAGGAAACGTAATGGATACGCTTCAATAGTGGAATGATATTCCATTTGAAAGTAAATTCCTCAATCAACTCTGGACACTCACCCCCGAGTTTGCGTTTTGGAACGTCTGGAAAGAATGTAACGACAAAATTTTTAAAAACACTGAGAGAACAGCCAGGGTGCTTTGGGATGCTATTAAAAACAATCTCTGGGAAACTATCCACTCCAAAGGTTGGGCGGCTTCTGAATTCCCACCTCCCAGGGTGAAAAGCTTATCCTGGTTTCCTTAAGTTTTAATTCCACTACTATCCCTTCGACCCCTGGAACCACCAAGATGCGAGTGGCCATCCCACTCCACTGGGAGCCCCATCCCGATAACATCTTTAAGCTTAATTTTGATAGTGCCTCCAAAGGAAACCTAGGGAATGTAGGTTATGGTGGAGCTACCAGAGACCACAATGGTGATATCACTCACTTGTTCTATGGAAGCATTGGTATCGACTCCAACAACGTAGCAGAAATTGAAGGCCTGGTGGAAGGACTAAGGATAGATGATAGGAGGAACCTCTTACCTATGATTATGGAAGGGGACTCTCAGATAATTATTTCCATGGCCACCAAAATTCACACCGGTACGCCAATCACCAAAGTGGTCACCATTTGGCGTATTGAGCATGGGTTGGGCCGACTAGCCAATCATCTCCATTGCATGCAGGCACTTACCTTTCACCACATGCATAGGAAAGATGATGCTTTGGTAGAATTCCTAGCTAATATGGGAGTGAAAACTAATACACTCTTGTGGAAGGAATGTTGTAGGATGCCCTTGATGACACCTTGCTGCTCAAATGTAGGAAAATGGCCAGGTCAGATCTCTCCTCCCCAAATGTGGGTTCCAGCAAGATAAACCATTGGTACATATTGCCTCGGTTTAAGATCCCTATGCATGGCACCCTACGTGTAGAAGGGACATCCATCAATACCACCACCTCAACTTCTAGATATTTCTCTTTCATGTGGAAGGAGAAATTCATCATTTCTAGGCCTACGATGTAGGTTTCTTGCACCTTGTCTTCCTCCAATGCATTCATGGCAGATCAGATGAGTTTAATGTAGGTTGGTACATGGTCAAGGTTCGGTCAGGGTGGCGATTTGAAGCACATATCCATGGATTATTGGGGTATTGTATTTGATGGGTTCAGTAATTCTATATCTCGGATAGTATCTTACGCGTGATTTGAAGCCTGGTCTCAACCTAAGGGTGGCATTGGGAGTGGTGGTTCTCTTCTGATTCTACTTGGCGATCTCCACTGGTCTTCCATTCTTTAAGACATATATATTTTTTACAGGTTTTCACAGCGTGGGAAGCTCCCACCATTTCTCTCCCTCTCTGCACAGATTTCGGACCTCCCTATAGCGCCCAACAAACTGGAAGATAACCATCTCTAGGAAACAAGGAAATACTTGACGTGCCAGTACGGGTAGATGGAAATCCCAAAGAGGGTTTAGTTTGCAAATGGAAGAAGGCTATGAAAATCATATCACCAAACCGTTTTGCATCCTCATAGATGATTGGGAAGTCGGGGTGCTAAACCAGCGGCTCACAACTGGGCAGGGTGGGAGACAAATCAACCATTACAGGATTTTTAAAAACATGCTGGGAAATGTTGTGGAATATATGCTCAGCAATTGGTCAAAAGTGTGTGACACTATTTTTTCTCTAAAAGTAAAGATGATGGAAATGGATGCATAGCTCACAAGTTTGGACAACACCTTTGTCAGGAATTGCATGGTAGGAAAGGATGAGCAGGATGGCCATGAGGACAGTTGTAGTGGGATCACAACTAGCGACAAGTCTTGGGACGCCAGCTTGGTTTCGACACCACAACTAGTATAGGTCCCTCCTTTCCCCACTCCTGCCACCTTGGAACCTCTGTTCAAACGGGTGAAGGAAGTTGATGGCCCAAGCACTAAACCTCTACAAACAACTTTGGAAACCACTACCAACACTACCAACATTTTGTAGAAGTAAGGATAGGGATTCCCTATAATTGAGGAAATCCCCCCTCTTGAAGCATGCATAGGACGTCCTCAGAAACAAACTTCCATTTCAGGTTTTTTTGTTCTCATTGTCTAGTTTGGTTATCTCTCTATTTATTTTTGAAAAATAACTCTGTAATTATGTTAAATACCAACTACTATAACCGTCTTATAGTCTTGAATAGTTTCAGTAATATTTTTCTCATA
Source organism: Pseudotsuga menziesii (assembly GCA_001517045.1). Classification (NCBI taxonomy): domain Eukaryota; kingdom Viridiplantae; phylum Streptophyta; class Pinopsida; order Pinales; family Pinaceae; genus Pseudotsuga; species Pseudotsuga menziesii. Next base: position 36,227 of record LPNX010663613.1, on the reverse strand, counting down.
AGGCCCTCCAATTTTTAGAGAATTGGGTGGTGGTTTCACTACCTGAGACCTCCTCGAGTCAAGGGAATTTTTGTAAACCTTGTTCTTGTAAATTAATAGAAATTTGCATCGTTCCAAAAAAAACAATAAGATGTACATAAATTACCTAAAATGAACTTCTAATTGTGTAATATATGCAAAACATAAACATATATCCATATTTAATAATATATTCTCTTCTACATTTTCACTAGCGGAGACTCGAAAATCATGTTCATTCAATAATCTAGGAAATTGTAATCAATGAACATTTATTATTATATATCAAAAAATACAAATCCATAGATATAACAACTATGGGTTAAATTCAAAATGAATTAAAAAATTATAGATTGTATGTATATAAACACAAACCTCTCCTTCGCTCACTATCTCATGGGATAGGATGTCAGAAGTTGTATCACAAAATTTATTTGCATAGGCCTAAGATCTTCAATGCTCATTGAGTCTACACCATCATTGGTTCTATAAAAAAAACCTTTGGCAAAAAGTAGCTCAATTCCTCTCTCAACCCAATCCTACATCAACTCCTACAAATGTCGATGTTAAACCTTCGGTCGCAGTATCCCTTGCAATTCTCACAACTTGGGATGTGGGATCCATCTCTGGTCTTAAATTTACAAGTCTAGTTGGGATAGATATCAAAGGGGATGGAGGTTTAAGAGTTATGGGGTCTCAAAGATCACCTTTTCGATCATATATTCGTCCCCTTCCAACTTCATAATATGTAGAAGGAATATTGGTGTAGTCTAGCTTCAGATTCTCAAAAACTATGCATAAAAATCTAGCAAAATAATTAGGTGCCTCATCATTCCATGGAAACCTACTATAGGCTGCAAGGAACCGACCATATAAAAAATGTGCAAGTTCAGGGTTCTTGAAATATTGAGCTTTCAACATTTTTCACTTTAGGCCTTCTTTGAAGTTAAACATTGAAGTTGCTTGTTCTTTCATCACTCTCTACTTCATAGTAGACCACTTGGCGAGACCCATCACTTCTGCCATTCTCTTCCTCATAAAGTCAATAAAACCATTCATTTTTTGTCCAAGACCCTCATATACCTCAATGAATTTTTGCAATGATTGCAAAAAAATCTCTATGTTTTGTTTACTCTATACTAGATGGAGATCCAAACTAGAAAGATCATGTTGCAACTTGTCATAGTGGGATCTATAGCCTTCAAGGGTTATTTGTTGAGCACCACTTTCACATCGAATATCCTTGAGTATATTAGATGGATAAGTTGTTATGGGTGTACAACCCACATCTAGTTCAACATAAACCATCTTTGATCAACCTCCGTCCCTCTATGTATAATTACAACCCTCTTATGAACCTTATTCTACTTCAAAGGAACACACATTTGTGTGTAAACATACAAAACTTTTGAACACATGCAAAATTACAATTGATCCTAATTAACATTAATGTTCATACCAACAGAAGGTCGAGATCGATGAATGTGAACTATACAACAAGATTTAATATTGAGGTGAAGCTAACAATATTTGATCATCCGTTGATACACCAATTCTTGATGACCTTGATGATCGCCCCTCACCATATGCAGTTGTACCAATAAACCTTATACGTTTTTCCTTAAATATTCCTCTCTTTCCATTTGATAAAATGTCTATATCTACACAACACTATCAACTGAGAACATATTCAAATTTTACATGTTTTGATATAAACATTCCAAACATAGTGACATCCATACAAAGTTTTTTCCGCATCCAATGAGTACNTCCTCCAAAATTAATAAATATTATTTTATTATTTTAACTATTATTTTATTAGTTCATTTTAGGAGGCCCATTTTGAGTTGAAATTTCCTCTAATGTGACATCCATACAAATTTTGACATTTTGATTTTACATTCCAAACATTTATACACATATAAATATTAATTCTAGTATAAACCTAATATGGGGGTACTCGACAGGTTAAATGTGTGAGAATATGTGTACATATAAAGGTCTGCGGAGTCATTATTGATAAGAAATAATCCTGGCCAATAAATATAAGGGGGGGAATGTTGAATTTATCTAAGCTAGAAAATATTTTAGATCAAAATAAGAAGACTAATCCCATAGGTCTAGCTAAGGGCATTTGTTATAGTTTTATAATGAATCCACAATCTAACTACCTGGCCCTAGATGCTAACTACCCAGTTTTGTTGCGCATTAGTCCAATAACCATTCTTGTTATGTTATTTTTCTAGTAGTCATATTATGTTAAGTACAGGAGCTATATCTTCTTCAATGTTATTGCACTCAAGCCTGTAAAATGTTAGATTAATTATTTATGCATTCAAATTGGGCATCCATACATGAATCAAATATTGCTAATAAGGCGTACTATTCTAATGATTAGTAATTTCTGAGCATAATCATTTTTACTCATGTTCTGGATTTGAGTCTCATCACTCGCTTCCTTTAATTATTTAATGGACTATAAATTATTCCTGCTAAATTTGTTAATCAAGGGATAAATATCCTATTTTAAAACATATCAACATTTACTTTAGAATTCTAGTCGAGTGCCAAAAGGCCTGAGGAATTTTATAAATACATCATACTAAATGAACTCTATTATGAATCCATATTTTACAAGATCTAAAATGATGGACCGGGATCATTTGGATCTGACTCAAGTATCTAAGGATAATCTAGTCATTGAAATTATCAATCTATATATACTAGCAACTCATAATTTCCAACTAATAGGATCTACAGGATACAAAATACTCTAACAATCAAATCTGTATTTTTTATAACTAAACCTTTTAACATCCATTCCAATATCATGTTTGGAAAATCAATTCACACGAGTAAATAGTTATAATCAATACCATAGATTTTTCCAAATCAAACTACAAGCTCTTAACAAGCTAAGATCTTTGCATAAAAGGTTTACGAACAGATATTTTGAGAAAAGTTGAAAACAGTTCCGAAATCCACAACCTGCCATTGCGGAAGGAAATAGCTTCTACAAAATTTCTGAAAGGATAAATTTGGAAAAATAATTTTGAAAAATTGAAAAGATGGTTCTGCAATCTGCAATCCGCAATTGCGGAAGTAAAAATATTCCGCACAATTACAGAAGGATTAATGCGGAAGGTTAATTTTGAAAAGTTGAAAAGACAGTTTTGCAATCTGTAACCCACAATTTTAGAAGGAAATACTGTTGGGCAATAGGGAAGACCCGGGTTTAATCCTTTTATGTCACACCAACAAAAGACCCATAGTGTTGGCCCTTTCGGCAACAACCTGCGCGCAGGTTGCAGTCTCACCCGAAAAAGCTATGGGGTGCCACAGAATCAGGTTTCTGCAAGCAGAGAGGGATATTACTGTACCTTAGCCTTTAATAAACTTATTAATCAACAATTACACAGCTGTGTCATTCACTCATATACAACTTCGCAGATAGATAAACAACCGTGACTTGCTTAACCCACTACAGGGAATTCACAACGAAGCTTGTTATTAGCAGTGATCTAAGTTATCAAATGTATACAGTTATTAATGCATAAAGGACAACAGAAAGAGAAACAACACAAGAAACCACAACACCGGATATAACATGGTTCACCCCCATTGTAGGGGTTACGTCCACAAACTGTGTTTTATTCAACTTGCTACAAAACCACAGTTTGATCTACGCACTTAGCTGCAGATTCCTTCTGTCCTTAAAAGTCATGCACACAGCAGCAGGCCTCTGTGCACACAGCTGCAGATCTTTCCTTAATCTTCTTACAAAAACCCTCTGCGCACACAGCTGCAGAGGTCGTCCACGCACACAGCTGGGACTTAACCTTTCCTTACATAATCAGCCTTAGCTTTGCCTTTCTTTCTTTACATCAAAAAGCCTAACTTTTCTTATTTACAAAAATGCCTATTTATACATCACGCTATTACAAAACCATGGCTTCAAACCATGGGCACCCAAAACCCTAAACCCTGGATTTAAACCATGGGTTTATTACAAAAAGGGGCTCTGACTTACCCCGACACCCCTAAGACTATTTTGGCCCGTAACTCCGCTTACAAACTTCCTCAACAACCGTGGAGTTACCAAAACTAATAATCCTTAGGGTGCGCGTCCCAATAGGCCCCTAAGACTCACTAGTGGCCCGTCCCGGGACACTCTGCGATGGCTCTGGTGGGAGAATCTTCTGCGTGAGGGTCTGGAAGCGACTGGTGAGGTTGTGTAGTATGTCGTCAGTTGCTTTCTCCTTTTCCACCAACTCTTGTAACACTAAGGATGATTCTGTGTTAGCCCCTTCCTGCGCAAAAGTGTCGTAGGTCTTCAAAAGTTTGAGCTGGCTCTCTGCAGTATTACTCAATTCCAATGCTTCATCAACCAGTGGCTGTAATGCATTCTCCAGCAGCGTTACCTTCATCCTGCAGGACTCAATTTCCTACTGAAGTTCCTTGCTGCGATTTACTTTAGCCATCTTCTGCATAGGTGGCAGCGTCTTGATTTCGACTTGGACTGCATCTAATTCGTCCTGGCGCAACTTGATAGTTTCCTGGATCTTACCTACATCTGGATGGTCCTGTAGGTTCATCCATGCGTCGATGCTGTCTTCCATCAGTTTTGCGATGCTGGCCACATTATCTGATATCTTTTCTGCTGAATCCTTGATGTCCCTATGGCGCTGTTCTCGGACCTCTGGTGGAGTCTCGGGAGGGATGCGCAGTTGAAGTTCTGCGATCTGGTGCTGGTGTTCTATATTCAACCTTTCAATATCGTTGCGAGGCTGCTGGGCATAGTCTCTTAGCTTAGCGATTCTCTGCTCTGGTCCCTCTTCTCCTTGTATGTCGGAGTCAGAAAGACTCCGACATTCCTCGTCCAGTGCTCGCATCAGTGTAGTTGTTTTATCTTCAGCATCTTTCTTCTGTTGTGCTACTTCTTCGAGTCGTACTGCGAAGATTTTGTGTTGTGTGAGGGTGTCTTCCAATTGGATTTGAGACAGTTGGTCTCGTGCATGGATCTCCTTTGTAATAGCGAGCTGGCAGAGGTGCAATTCTGACATGGACATCTTTGTATAATCGATCCCTACGGTCATACTCATCTGGGACCGGGAATCTGCATCGGTCGGTAGCAGAGCTGCGCTTGATAATTGGCCTCGGTTATCTCTGGGTGGCCATTACCTAATATCCTGCTGCGTGGGTGTTGTAGTGCTACTTGTCGCAGTACTGATCACTGACTTTGCTGCTAACTCTTTTAGCTCCAAAACCCTGTTTGCTACACCTGTGAGCCTAGCAAGATGCAGTTCCACAAACTCTGACCATTTTTGAGTAAGCGTTCCCGTAGACTTTTCTAGAGCTTGCTCCAGCTCATCCAGCGTTATAGTGGCTCCATCTTCAATATTTTTGTCCTTCGACGCTTTTGAATTTTTGCGGGACTGCGGCTTGTTTACCTCTGCTACTTCTGGTGACTTGCGCTTTGTTGATGGGTTGGGATCTGATATGGTCTTGATCGACTCCTCATCCTGTTCATCCTGTCCGCCATCTCCTCCCTGGTCGTCGCAATCTAGCTGCGAATCACTTAGGTCTTCACTATCTTCTAATGGTTTTTGCTGCTGCGCCTGACTGGTACCTGCGCCAAGATTGGTAGCTAGGGGAACCAGAATAGAAGGTTTCTTTCCTATATCTTTCAACCAGTTCACCGGCCATTGCTGAACTATACCCCTGATATCTGGTTCAGTGGCTACATATGGTAATTTAAACCATTGATGTTGTGGATCGGCACGGGCTTGAATGAAAACATGATGTATATCGGCACTGAAGTTCGTGGCACCCTCATATTTAGAGAACAACTCATTGGTAAGCCATGGTGTTCGCACAATCTCATAGTGGATACTCATGGCATAAAAGACGAACACAGTGTTCGTCATCTACTGAGATACCTTATCTGAGGATATCCATAGGGAGGCGTACCTCACTGCCCCCGGCATGCCTGGGTTTACTTCTACAAACTAAGCTTCGGTGGGTTCTTTCCACCCAACTAATGCAATAAGTATTAATAGCCAGGAATAATGAAAAGGTCTACCTTTTTCCTGTGCGTCGCGGGAATCCTCCAGGAATTCCTTCGTAAGATATGCGGCCCAATTGTAAGTATACCCCTCAGCGCAGTTCATAGCAATCCGGATAATCGGAGCAGGTACTTCAGTTGGCCTGCATTTCCGTATGAGTTTGCAGGCTAAGAGTTCAGCTGCAAAGTGAATGTGCTGTTCCTGAATCGCAGAAGTGTGATACCCCTGTTTCCCCTTTGTCAGGCCAAACCGTTCTTTCATAGTTTGCGCAAGCTTTGTATCCTCATGCTTGGACGGAAATTCAGTTCCTGGATCAGGTCCTGCCATTGGTAAACCTGTGATCTTATGGATGAGTGCGGCGTCAATAGGAATTTTCTAGTCCCCTATCAATAAATAGCTGTCATGCACTAATTCTAGCAACTGTTTGGCCACTACGGTCACATGTATGCCGCGACCGAAATGTGGAATATCAAGCATCTTGAGTAGGCCAGCTTTGTCCAGGCCTGTAGCCCACGGTTGTACTTCCAGTAGTGTCACATTATCGTCTGGGTATTTGACGTGGTGCAGGTATTCTGCTGGTGCAAACTATGGAAACTTGCCATGGTCATTTGTGTCGTGATCGCTGTACTTAAGCTGATCGATCTTCCCTGTCATGCTTTTGATTAGCTGAACTCCTTGTGGCAGCAAGAGTGTGGTTAATGTGAATTGCTTTGTTCGACGGGGTAGCTCGGCACCTGGTCAAAAAGGTTGTAGATACGGTGGCCGCGGTGGTGCAATGTTCTCCCTACCCCCGGTCGGGACCTGTGCTGAACTGGTGGGATCCATAGGATGATCTGCTGGTGTTTGCCCTGTTTGCCTTGGCCGGTCTTGGTTTCGCTTGGAGTGAACATCAGTTCTGGACTTTTTCCTGGCAGACCGTGTCTGCATCGGCCGTGGTGGTGCGGGGTGAGCTTCTTCATAGGGAGCAAAGGTAGGCGACCGATTAGAGCAGCTTATCAGACCCTCTTGCTCGAATTCCCTTACTAAATCATCAAGCTCTCGTTCTGTTGTCATGGGTTCACTTGTAAATCTTAGAGAAAGGCAGAATACAATTTTTCCTAACTTAGGCATCTTCTTATACACTTCATCAATCAAATCGGGTAGCACGGTGCATTGAAGGCACCAAATCGGATGAAAATATTTTCCAAGTGGAGCTCGATTTTCGATAATCTTCTTAGTATAGGAATTTAAGGCAATTAAAGCACTACCGCCGCCAATTTCGCTGCTTCCCAACAGTCGGATTGTAAGCCTCGCTGTGTTTTTGGTCTTTGGTGGAATCATTTGTTGAGCTTCGTGACAACAAGCACCCTCGACGCAGTATTTCCCTTCGACCCATCCTAGGAATGTCGGCGACAGGACTGTTAGGTTTGATGAACTGGCTTCTTGGTTCTGCCCCTTGGTTTGGTATTCAATTCCATGTCGGAGCTCGGCCTCCATATACCAGTTTTGTGCTGTAGGTTCCAAGGTGTGCACGAACTTATGCACCCACTCCTCACGAGGTATGTTGTGCCATGTTGCATAACTGTGCCTCAAATGTTCCTGAGGGCTATTCTGCCCATTGGACTTACTTCGCACCTCTTGGAATTGGTTTATGAATCTGAGGCGCAGGAATTTCTGGTAGGCTCCCCAACTGGGAGTAGACTTTTTGTGATCAGTCCACCCTGCTGCTGTAGCTCCTAATGCTGTCTCCAGAGTCTGCATTCTTTGTGACTAAGGTGCTTGTTCTGAGAAATTTGCAATAAATCCTCCAGGGTCGGTCAACCCAACATATCTAGGAAACTCTTTGGGCTGTGCACTAAGGCATCTAAGAGACTTAGTGATTTGTGTGCACCTATGGCCATGTAGCTCGTACAGTCGATTCTGCCAATTCTCTAAACCATCGTCTGAATCAGACATGTAGGAGCTATCACATTGCCAATCTATTACGCCATCGGCACCAGGCTCGACATAATCTGCTTCCTTGGCTGTAATGTTGTAGATGTGGTCTAGAGTATCCTGCTCCCCTTCGTCTCTGATCGGTTCTGTATATATTTCTCCTTGGGATGGGTCAAGGGGTATGATAACTCGCAGACCATTTCCTTCGAAGGTCATCTGTCTCCTCTTAAGGTTGATGATTGCAGCATTTTCCATGGCCGACTCGATTCCCAACAGGGCTGGATAAGGGTTGTTGTCATCAATGATCTCAATAAATTCAAAATCCTCTAGAGTTCTTACCCCATCAATATCGACGGGAACACTAAGAAGTCTCCCTAGGGGCACAATCCTTTGTTGGTTAGCTAATCTTAATTGTATAGGTGACCAAGCCATGGAAGGTTTTCCCATTTGTCCCCAGGTCTGCTTGGGTAGGACATTAACTTTTGATCCAAGATTCAAAATGACATCATTCATATCATATTCCCCTATATGAACATTCAATCTCATTTCCCACCCCGTTCTGCGGACACGACTAACAGTTTTCTCCTGATCAACTCCTCTCTGAGGGTCTGTGACAGCAAGAACTTTTTGCAGCTCTTTTAAAGCATTCTGATTCCTCAAGAGTTTCATACAACTCTGTAAAAAGGAGGAGAGTGTACTTACTTTATCCGTCTAAGCATCTTGCGGTTGCGAGGCCTACTGAGGTTGTCGCGCAGGTACTGCTGCTGTACGAGGGTCAACAATATCGCACTGGGCCACCTTGACTGGTGCTTGGTCTTTCGCGGTGTTAAGTGCAGGGACGTGCTCGGAGGCTTCACGCGCGCACACCTCGACAGGTTGTTTCTGCGTATTTTGAATGTGCATCATGGCTCCACTTCGGGTGACCACATTGATGGCTGCGGTAGGTCTCTGCTCAATGGAAATCAACTGAATATTCTGGGTAGGGCCACTGTTGTTTTCCTGAATCTTTACTATGAGCTGGGGGCACTGTTTAATCACGTGGTCTACTGCGCGGCAATACCGACAGGTTGTGGTGGGGTTCTGACAGTCGCGAGCCAAATGGCTAGCTTGGTTACAATTGTAACACACAACCTGGCCTCTACCTCTCCCGGGAATACCACCACGGCCGTGACCACCAAAGGCACCTCTTCCAGAGGCACCGCCGTGGTAACCATAGCCGTCATTACTCTGGGCTTAATTTTGCACTTGGTAGGCGTCAGAGATGCGCTCTCTCATGAGGTCATAGCTACGACACTCCTCTTCATTATGCCCTACTGACTTACAGAACTTGCAGTAGGGGTTCTTGGGAACTTGAACATATCTCTAAAGAAGAGGGAAGTTTTCAGGGCGATGTTGGCCAGTCGTTCGACAAATCTCAATGTATAGAACACCGGGATTGAATTGGTTTGGCGCACCCGTATTTAGGTAAGTTCTGACCACGGGGCACTGGTCCCTATCGTGACCTTCTGTCTGACATTGCGTACACCAGACCTCCTCTTGACTGGTTTTAGCGTTCTTCATATCGCGAAGCTCCAGGGCCATTGCTACTAGCTGCGCTTGGATTTGAGCAATACCGGAATCGTCTCCGAAGGGGGCAGTTTCTAGCTTCATTGCAATTTCCAGAGCTTCTTGCTGGTCAGCAACCTTCTGTTGCATGAGCGGGGTTCTGATATGTGGTAATAATGTTGCGATAAACCATTCCTTGTGTTGCATAGGACTAATGGTAAAACTGACTTGGTCTAGTAGAACTTTGAATCTCTTGTCAAAGTCCCACACGGATTCGCCGCGCTGCTGTTGAATCTCTTTTAGCTCAGTGATGCTCTGCGATTCTAATTTAGGCTTCTTAAATTCTTTTGTTATAGCTGCCTTAATCTCATCTAAAGTAGGGTTCTGAGTACTGGAGAATTTCATGAACCAGGTCAAAGCCCGGTCCTGGAAAGAAGTAATGAACTGCATGGTTCTCACATCCAGGTCTATAATATTCTTCGCATTC
>LPNX010663613.1:0-26048 GCA_001517045.1 Pseudotsuga menziesii | reverse complement strand
TCCTCAAGCTTAATGAATTCAAAAACTTACCACGGGGACCTTTGAAGAACTGCCATTCAGCTTCGCTGAAGGAGGTACTTGTGTCGATGGCAAACTCTGTCACAAAGGCTTCCAATGTGCGCATCGTCCAGAAATCAACAGCGCGGGATACCTCGTTGTTCACGTGTGGCACAAGGTTGACCCTTGTGGGGGTCCACGTGGGAATCCGTTGAGCTTGGAAGTTCGTCCTTCTCTCTGTTAACCTAGACAACCACTGGTGCAACTCTATGCGGATACTACCAAAGAAAATTTCATAAGCATCACAAAAAACATACCTTTGTAAAAAGTCACGTGCGCAATGACGCGGATTTGTATTCTCTGTCTCACTAAATTTCAGATAAGTCTCATCAAGCCAATCCCCGATATCCTTCACAGAGGGCCTCTAGAACATAGCCCTCGAGGTACGACGTAAACCCCTCTTGAGCAGATACTGAGTTCAACCGGCAATGGAACCAATTTGTTGGGCAATAGGGCAGACCCGGGTTTAATCCTTTTATGTCGCACCAACAAAAGACCCACAGTGTTGGCCCTTTCGGCATCAACCTACACACAGGTTGCAGTCTCACCCGAAACAGCTATGGGGTGCCACAGAATCAGGTTTCTGCAAGCAGAGAGGGATATTACTATACCTTAGCCTTTAATAAACTTATTAATCAACAATTACACAACTGTGTCATTCACTCATATACAACTTCGCAGATAGATAAACAACCGTGACTTGCTTAACCCACTACAGGGAATTCACAACGAAGCTTGTTATTAGCAGTGATCTAAGTTATCAAATGTATACAATTATTAATGCATAAAAGACAATAGAAAGAGAAACAACACAAGAAACCACAACACCGGATATAACGTGGTTCACCCCCAGTGTAGGGGTTACGTCCATAAACTGTGTTTTATTCAACTTGCTACAAAACCACAGTTTGATCTGCGCACTCAACTGCAAATCCCTTCAGTCCTTAAAAGCCGTGCACACAGCAGCAGGCCTCTGCGCACATAGCTGCAGATCTTTCCTTAATCTTCTTACAAAAACCCTCTGCGCACACAGCTACAGAGGTCGTCCATGCACACAGCTGGGACTTAACCTTTCCTTACATAATCAGCCTTAGCTTCGCCTTTCTTTCTTTACATCAAAAAGCCTAACTTTTCTTATTTACAAAAATGCCTATTTATACATCACGCTATTACAAAACCATGGCTTCAAACCATGGGCACCCAAAACCCTAAACCCTGGATTTAAACCATGGGTTTATTACAAAAAGGGGCTCTGACTTACCCCGACACCCCTAAGATTATTTTGGCCCGTAACTCTGCTTACAAACTTCCTCAACAACCGCGGAGTTACCAAAACTAATAATCCTTAGGGTGCGCGTCCCAACAAATACTTTCTTCAAAATTTCAGAAGGATAAATGCAAAAGGTTAATTTTGAAAAGTTGAAAAGACAGTTCCGCAATTCACAACCCGCAATTGTGGAAGGAAATACTTTTTGCAAATGGCGGAAGGATAAATGCGGAAGGTTAATTTTGAAAAGTTGAAAAACAGTTCTGCAATACGCTACCCACAATTGCGGAAAGATCGTTGTGAGAAGGGTTTGCGGAAGCCTGGTTCGGAAAAGTTGAAAGGAAGCCTCCACAACCTGCAACCCGCAATTTTGGAAGGTTCATTGTGTAAGGTTATTTTCGGAAAGATCATTGCATAAAGGTAAAATTGCGGAAAGATAAATGGTTGGAAGACTATTAACTTAGAATTTCGGGATTGGATATTTAGATTATTTGGAGCCTAATTTTCATATCCGAGTTCAACTATTAACACCATGTTACAGTTAATTGAAGAACAAGATACTTTAATACAAAACATCACCTATAGGTTGAAGTTACCTCGTGATATTGTTCCATTAGTAAACATCTGCATTGCACAACCTGTCATGTAGCAGTAAATCATGAACAAAAACTATGACAGATGTATTTTAGCATCATGTAGGAACTTCATTGATGTGTCTATAGGTATATATGTATGTATAAAAAAAAATTGTATGTGGATTTTTTAGGTTTGTGACAGTTTCCAAGAAACTTAAACTAACTATTTGTATTTATGATATGAAAATGGTGGAGATGGATAAGAAAAGAGATCAATGTAGTTGTGTACACAATGTTCTACATGGTCAAGTATATTTTCCTCAACCATGATAGTGTCCTTGGGGAGAGAAGGTCTAGAATACTAGAGAGAGGATAATTTCTTAGTTGAATCTCTAACAAGTAGTTTGAGACCATTGTAAGTAGTACTTGACAAAGAAAGATTCTATTTGAAGATTGCATCATACTTAGTACTAAGCGGTGTTAGGTGAGAATGTGGTTTTATTAGTGGTCGAACATGCTACAAAATGTTCTAATGTGGAGTGAATGAAATGTTTATTGATAGTTTACCAGTAGGAAAGGTTGCTGTAGTTGAGAATTCTATAGTGTTATATCTTGATTGTGTTGGAATATTGGTCAATAATGAGAGGGGGGCTGAACCAGTATTGTTAAATTTTTAAGATTTTAAACCACTTATTTAAACTTAATTGGAACATGGAATTAACAAGATTTACAGATCACAGATCTTTATCATGGAATCCCAATTGGGAAAACCACCAACTCTTTCTATTCTGCAAAATTATATTTACAATAAGTTTCTTCCTGCTACTACGGACAAGGATGCTCCTACATCTTGTTTACTATCTACTACTAGAAGGAGGATATGACCCCCTGGTTTTATCAGCTACTACTGAAAGGATGCTACAACACCCTATTTACCAGCTATTACTGGAAGGAGGATACAACCCCATGGTTTTATCAGCTGCTATTGAAAGGATGCTACAACACCATATTTACTAGCTACTACTGGAAAGAGACTACAACCCCCTGCAAGCCTACAGCCTTCCTTAGCACCACCCTACCACCCTAGTATGTTTTTATATGTTTTCCAAATTTTCTTTACGTTTACTATCACTAGTTCTTCTTTTGTCTCTGCCTACTTCTACTGTTGCATTAATATGGATCATAGAGACATCTTTAGTTCTTCTCATTCTATTCTCTGACATATGTTATGCAATTCTTCATCTTGAATGTGCATACAGTCTGGTCTCTTCCTTTGGTATCAATGTTGCTTCATACATTTATTTTATAAAACAACACATACTTCATTTTTTGTTCCTTACTGAATCTTTAATTTGAACTACAAAGACATCTTCTTTCTTCTTCATAATTCTGTTTTTATATTCCTCTACTTTTCTAAGAGACTGGATGGGTTACACTCACATGGATTACTGTCACTTGGCCTCTGATTCGACTCCCACTCACAAGTCACCTCCAACGTTGTCGACGTATTTCTTTCAGTTGTGCCGACCTTTTCGGAGAGACTGGATGAGTTACGTCGACATGGAAGTTTCAGAGATATTGGATGATTTACATCGACATGGATTACTGTCTTTCATCCAACTTTGGAAGATGAAGTATCCATAGCATGGGGGACAACATGCTGATTTTATCAATACAAACTTTATCCTAGGTTTTTCCATTGTCATTACTGAAATTCTTTGACATCAATGACAACTAAACTCAACATTCTCCCCATTTTTCATTGATGGAAACATCTAAACATTCTCCCCCTTTGAAAACAATGACTAAGGATAACTTGTTATGCCCTTGCTGCAGCTTTCTTGACATAGGATTTCCAATCATTCTCCTTTTAGACAATCCCTAGTTTTTCTTCTCTTTCTCTAGCTAACTTGGTCTTGGTGTTGATCATCTATTTAACATCCTTCTTTACCTTCTTGTAGTGATTCTTTGATAAGTTCATGAACTCCCCCTATCATAGTGCTCCTCCTCTTGCAAACACATTTTCTTCTCTTTGTGAAAAAATTTATACTCGTTGGTTTTTCTTTGAGTTCTTTCATTCAACCCTTAGTTTTCTTCCATTGGATTTCTTTTTAAATATACATCATATAACTTGTTCTTATTTGAGTCTTCTTTTGTCACTTCTACACTTCTTATTATCTTTGAGGAATAAAGCTTTAACCAAAAGATATTTTTCAAGTACCAATTGCAATTTTCTGATATTAACTCCCACTGAGTGTGTAATTTCTCTAAAACCAACTTTTCAATGTTTTACCCCTCTTCACTTATTTCACTAAACTTGATTTCATCATAGTTTAATTAGAGTTTTATTACATCAACAACTGTCCTCCAAGGTTCAAGCCCTGATATTTTAGGTTTCAATCTCCCCCTGAGATCATGCAATATCATCTATGTTGTTACAAGGACTGTCCCTGCCATCAAACAAAAGTTTCCCTTAGGATACAATCAGATCTAGTCATGAAGGTATATGAGCCTTTGTCAAATGCCTCACTAATTTCTGCTCATATGGGCTTCACAAATGTCTTTATGCTTTGCCTCAATGATTTCTTCAAGAATGCTTTAATGCCTCATGCAAATAGTTCTTCCAATCTTCCTTTTTAATTTGGATCATCAAGTCCGCATCAAGGCTGAAACTGTACTTTGTCAATCATCATATTATCTATTCAATTCTCGATTGAAGCTCCTTAATATTCTCCCAATTCCCTCTTGGACAAGGCATATGGCAGGCTTGATATGACTTATATTTTGAGTGGTCAATAAAGTCTCAATCATCAGATTATCCATCTTCCCTTTTATAATTTACTACTCCACAACTATCACCACCGAGAAAGATTAATATGGAAAGCATCATTTTGGAATGGTGTATTCCTTTTTCCAATCTGATACAAATAGCTTCAAATTCATCCACATATAATTTGCATTTATCAAGGGTTGGTGTTATTTTTGGTTGCTTAACAAATCTGTGGAAGGAAAAATCACCATATTTATGTCAACGAGTGGAGTGCATGCATTTAGTCAGCAAACATCTGGGTCAAAATTTGAACTATCCATTATTGACATAATCTAAGCTTCCAAGAGATGCCTCAACAGTTCTATAAATGTAGACTTGATCAATGAAGTATACGAGGATCGATGCCATCGTTTATTATATAGATACTTGATCATACAAACTTGTTTCATCATCCAATATTGGTTCTTCAGGAGTGCATCATGTATCACTTTTATTCCTCTAAACTATCACCACTCTTCCTTCAAATGATTTTCAAGATATTTAAGTGATCAAACACTGCTCTATTTAAGTTAAGCTTGCTGCAAGATGGTTCTCCATGCTTCGTTGCTTCTTGCACTGTAAGGGTTTCACTCAAATGATGTTTCTCCATCTCTTGGCATTCTTTCAAGGATTTTTTCATTCCATATGTAACTTCCATACTCTTTTTTATTTCTTGACCTTGATCCAATTTATTTGCAAGCTTCTCATTGTCTTCCCCTTTTTGTTTTTCCATGTATTTCTCTCCTTTTGACACTTCATCAATTTCAAGGGTAGGGTCTTCATCATTATTCTTGGTTTGTACTTCAAACTTTCTTCTCCATACCTTTTTGTATCTTGGTCTAGGAGGTATTGTTGTGCATATTCTGGTAATATGACCATAATTATGACAATTATAGCATTCAATTAGATAATTTGGCAAGGGACCACAAGGATTACGTTTCCTCCTAATTTTTTTAAGTTTTCCGTATCCTTGAAAATCTGATGCTTTATGTCCATAGTTATTACATGAATAACAGTAACCCCTAAACATCTGTAACGATATTCTGAAAATGAATGTATTTCTCAACTCCTTTTTGTTAGTCTTGAAAGTAGTGGGAATAGTACTTTCGTACTCGTGAGTTTTTTGGTATTCTTGCTTGTGATTGCTATTTCTTTTGAGATTACTCTTATTGGGAGGATGAGAAGAATTTCATTCTTGTTATGCTTATGTTGTATAGTTGTTTCTTTGGAGGTATCATCACAACACTTGTAATCTTCTACATTAATCTTAGGAGTAGGACTTCATCCTTTAACCATGTGTACTTGGTCATATCCAAGGCCATATTTGTTCGAGGGAAATCTTTGTAGACTAAGGAATTTATTAAGGACTTCAATTCCTTTCTTGAATTTTTCAATAGTCTTCAGTTGATCCTTGAGTCCAAGCACTTTTTGTTTTAAATGTCTGGCTTCTTCCATGATAATGGATGTTTGTATTCTTGAATCGTATAGCTCCTCTTGTGAGGACTTTATTTTGTCTTTTTAAGGTCTGATTTTCTTCCTCACATTATAGCAGTTGTTGTTTGAGCTCTTCAACCTTTTGTCCCTCCTTATTAAGAGATTGTTCCAATGATTCCAATCTCTCTTGATCTAGTTGAATTTGGATTGTAAAGTCAACTATGATTTGCTCAAGGTATTTCTTCTTTGAACCTTGTTTCCTCCTGTGTTTATGTTTTCTCATTTCATCCAAGGTACACTCAAGCTCAGCTTCAAAATTGAATTTTGTTTAAATGTTTGAGTCTTCTTCAAAAGAATATTTATCATTAGATTTGTTGTAGAATGAACTTTGTTCTAATTGATATGCTTCATCCTGGTAGTGGTATTTTATCTTGTCCCAAAGTTCTTTTGCAGATCAGTTCACCTATATTCTCTTAAACATAAACAAGTAATCCATCAAGGATTTTATCCATTACCTTTGAGTTACTTTTCTTGGATTTGTTTTGAGATGGATTTCTTACTCTGTTTGGTGGGAAGCAACCAGTGATCACTTATTTCCATACATAATGTCCCAATTCCTTCAGATAGATTTCCATTCTTGTACTCCAAAATATGTATTTTTATTTTCCAAGTATTGGAGATCCATTCACTGTGTAAATATCTTCTTGTTTATCCATAGTGGTTTTTAATGGGATCTTCCTTCTAGTGGTTTAAATTGTAGTGAAGGATCCTGCTCCAATACCAATTGTTGGAATATTGGTCAATACTGAGAGGGGGGGTGAATCAATATTGTTAAATTTTTACCATTTTCAACCACTTATTTAAACTTAATTAAAACATGCAATCAACAAGATATACCGAACACATATTTTTATCGTGGAACCAAAATTGGGAAAACCACCAAATCTTTATATATTGTAAAATTATATTTACAATAAGTTTATTCCTACTACTACATACAAGGATTCTCCTACACCCTATTTACCAGCTACTACTAGAAGGAGTCTACAACCCCCTGGTTTTATCAGCTGCTACTAAAAGGATGCTACAACACCCTATTTACCAGCTACTACTGGAAGCAAGCTAAAACCCCCAGGTTTTATCAGTTTCTACTAAACGTATTCTACAACACCCTATTTGCCATCTACTACTGGAAGGAGGCTACAACCCCCTACATGCATGTACCCTTCCCTAGCACCACCCTGCCACCCTAGTATGTTTTTATACGTCTTCCATATTTTCTTTACAATTATTGTCATTGTTTCTTCTGCTGCTACTGCTACATTAATTTGGATAGCAGAGACAAATTCATTGATTATCCTTCTATTCTCTGACATATTTTATGCAATTCTTCATCTTGAATGTGCACATAGTCTTGTCTCTTCCTCTAGTCTCAATGTTTCTTCATACATTTATTTTATTACCCAGCACATACTTCAGTTTTTGTTCCTTAATGAAACTTTAATCTGAACTACTAAGACATCTTCTTTCTTCTTCATAATTCTATTTATATATTCTTTTACTTTTCTTTTGAATCATTGCATATTTTTAACCTATGCTCATGCCTCTCCACATCTATGATAATTAATTTATCATTCTGTTCATTATATATTTTTAATTAGTTAAATAATTAAACTTTGTGTGCATCTCATGCTTCTTTGAATCTCTGTGGGTTTCTTCCATCTTCAAGCCTTTGGGATTTCTTTCTTTCATGTCTGCAGGATTCCTATCTCTTTCACCAGTGGGCATACTCAAATATTTCATGGGCTTCCTTCATCTGGGGAATGCTTCCTTCTCCCATCCTTCACCTGTGTGCATTTCCAAACACATAAGGACCTTAACCCTCTATATATGTGGGCATAGCCTTGCTTATTGTTAGATTTTTATCATTCTAAGCTAGCATTATCTTAGGATCTTAACTGAGAGAATAACATGCACAGCAATAAACACAAGAGACAAGAGACACAAATAATTTTCCTCGAGGAAACCATAAAGGATAAAACCCCGCAACTTCCTTAGAGATAAAATGAGCACCAATGGTAGCAGTAAAACCCAAAAACAGAAAAGATGATCTCCACAGCTTATTCTCTCTCTCACACTTAGAGAGCTTCTCCTCTCTCACTCATGCGCCCCAATGAGTGAGTGTGTGTGTGATAAATAGAGAGGCTCACTCTCTATTTATATTCTTTCGTTCACTTGAATCCCACTCCAACATGTCGGCCTCACTTAACAATTACTTACTAGAGCTGACATATTTAGGAGTGTCTAATAACCCTAGTTCCCCGCAACTTGTGGGGACTTTGCCTCCTCCGACCAACAAGGAGGGTTATCCTTAACACAATGGTGGGGACTATTTCCCCGACTTACAATGACTTGACATGACTTGTTCACTTTATAAAAACTCCCGATCAGAACATCGGGGCATGACATGACTCAATTACATCACAAACACATCTCGAAATAAACATCGGCGTATAATACATAAGATATACAAGTGAATACATTCTGAAGTTACAATTAAACACTCCCTCTTAACTAGGAAGGTATTCTCTCAACACAATTTATCAACACAAGTCTTCTTCTCTGTATCATATGCATCATCATCGAGTTCTCGTCATCTTCAAGTCATCTTCATCTGGATCTGGATCATCACTCGATCTGGATCATCATCACTGGATCTAGATCATCACTCGATCTGGATCATCACTACTATATTATCATCAAGTCTAGATCATCACTTGATCTAGATCATCACTGCTAGATCATCATCAAGTCTGGATCATCACTTGATCTGGATCGTCACTATTGGATCATCATCAAGTTTGGATCATCACTTGATCTGGATCATCATCGAGTCTAGATCATCACTTGATCTGGATCGCCACTACTGTATCATCATCAAGTCTAGATAATCACTTGATCTAGATCGTCACTACTGGATCATCATCAAGTTTGGATCATCACTTGATCTATATCATCATCAAAGCTATATCATCACTGAATCATCATCATCACTACTGCTTCTACTATCTCAATCAAATGGTGTTATCTCTTCATTCTTCTCGTCACAGGAAGTTCTACAGAGCCAGCCATTTTTCATGCTGGTTGTAGGCCTACCCTTCATGTAGGTCTTCATCAGCACTTATATCTGACCCTAAGTCAGAATGGGCCACCCAGCTCTTACATCTGACCTCATCTTGTCAGAAAAGCATGCCTAGCACTCACATCTGACCTCATCTTGTCAGAAAGGCCCAGCACTCACATCTGACCATGTGTAAACACATCACGCCAGAATGGCTCAGCACGTATATCCAACCTCATCTTATCAAAAAGGCTCTGCACTTACATCCGGCCTCATCTTGTCAGAAAGGCACAACACTCAGATCTAACCATGTGTAAACACATCGCTCCAGAATGGCTCAGCACTTACATCCAACCTCATCTTGTTAGAAAGGATCTGCACTTACATTCGAACATGTGTAAACACATCGCATCGAAAGGGCTCTCATCCCCAAACAGAGGATTCCTGGTAACTGACCAGGTGCCTCCATTCTCCCAGAGAATGGCATCAGCCCTTATATATGATCAAGTGGGAACACATCCCTCAATCACATCAGAATGGCTATGCACTCACATATGATCATGTAAGACTACATCCTATAGTCATATCAGAATGGCCCTCAATCCCAGACTGAGTATTGCTGGTAACTGAAAAGGTGCCTCCATTCCAAGAATGGAATTTAGTACTTATATCTGATCATGTAGGAACCAATCCTATAGTCACATCATCATGTCTTAGCACTCACATCTAACATGGAAGGAAAAAAATCCTCTCAACATGATAGAATGGCTTAGCCCTTACATCTGACCATGGAAGGAACCTAATCCTCTCACCATGTCAGAATGGCTCTAGGTCTCATCATTTCCCCTCGAAGGGAACCTCGATCTGGAGAACACCAAGCTTCTCCCCGAAGTACTCAAACTTCACTTTGGCCATTTCTAGCATAGAATCACATCAGGGCTGATTACATCCAAGGATAACCTGCGAGCTTCACCAAGACCGATTACATCCGAGGGAAACCTACAGGACTGTTTATGTCTGAGCAACCTACGAGCTTCGCTAGGATTTATGCTTAGACAACTTGTCTCATCAGCTATCTTAGAAATTCCTATTTCGAGAGATCTCGATCTCGATCACTGCTCCTCTCTGCATCACATAAAAAATGCAAGTCATTTCAACCAAATCAAATAGTAGTTTTCAAAAGAAACATACTACCTCCCAAATAGCAAGTGGCAACATCTTTTTGCCTCGGCTGTACTCAGTGCCATGTAGGAATCCATCCTGCCAAACCAAGAGATCACACTCGATACCATACTCAACTGTACCCTTCAGGTACCTCACTGCATGCTTTGTAACCATCAGGTGAACATGTCTCAATGTGTTCATAGCAAATCAAATATCTTGTCTCGTATTTGTGAGGTAAATCATCTGACAATACATCGTGGCATCAACCAACTCTGATGAAGCAACACTCAATAGCTTCATGTTCGATGCCATAGGTGTGGTCACAGCCTTGTACTCCATCATCATGAACCTCTTTAGGATCTCTACTTCATACTTCCCTTGTCCTAGGGATATTTTGCCACACCTCCATGCCTAGAAAGTAGTGCATCGACACATAACAGGAGCATCACTAGTCTTCCGCCTTCAACCTTGAAGCAAAGGTTGGAATCCGCTTTACTCTCAGTAAAGCCTAGAGTCATCAGTAATCTATCCATCCTATCATACCATGTCGAACCTTAGGATCTTATGCAGTCACTCCCTCTGAAGCATCATACTCCCTATGTCTTTTGTGCTCTATGCACTGAAACATTTTGTAGTGGAGTGACAAGTAGCTTCCTCTGCTACTAATATTCTATGTATCCATCTAGGATCACTGGATACCAAGATCCTCTATCTTGAACTTTTTCAAAATTTATTCTCGCACCCATCTGTGATCTTTTCATCCTCTATAGGCTTTCATCTTCAACCTGTAGCAAAGGTTAAGATATTCATCAAGCTCCTCATGTATGAGTTATCCCATGGGTGTCTTCTGAGCTCATACAAGGCCTTCTTTCATTTACACATATGATTCTTCCTGTCATGTGTCTCAACTCCCACTAGCTACAAATGTCTCTTTGTAGTCTATGCCTTCTTTTCATGAGAAGCCTCATGCTACGAATCTTGCTTTGTATCCCACGATGTTTCCATCTACTGCATGATGGAACTACGAGCTTCCCTTCATGTATCGATACTGCATCCTAGACATCATTCTTCTTGAACCTTTATTCTTGGTTACTTCTTCATGGCTGGAAGGTTCTGCATCAATGATGTTACTGCATTCGTCATATTATTCTTCATCTTGAACTGTTGTCACTTGTTCTTCAGAACAAGTCTCATCCTTCTTTGCTTGTAGGTGATTTTACGCGATCTTTCCTACAAGTCAAATGCATTAGATGTGTGGTTAGAAACATTTCATAAGGAATATTCATATTGGAAAATTATTATGCATAAATATATGATCATGCAACTACTTTAGCCAATACAACATTCATCCATATCTGACAGAAACTTTCTAGATGCCTTCCATCTCTACCATGACAACATTGAGATTTTACACTAATCCAATATGTCAGCAAAGAGGTTTCATTCTAGATAAACAGCAATGGAGAGTTGTATAGCACCATGAGCTACTTACCAATCACATGAATATTAGTAGTATACTGTCATTAATGCAAACATTCTATTATGCATAATACTTCAACCGAATATAAACAAATGCATAACAAAACAATATCATGCAATTACAATTGAATAC
Source organism: Pseudotsuga menziesii (assembly GCA_001517045.1). Classification (NCBI taxonomy): domain Eukaryota; kingdom Viridiplantae; phylum Streptophyta; class Pinopsida; order Pinales; family Pinaceae; genus Pseudotsuga; species Pseudotsuga menziesii. The sequence continues at coordinate 14,009 of LPNX010663613.1, read as the reverse complement.
TTATCTTTATTTGTTTCGTGGGTAGACTCCTTCTTGAGCCTTCAGCTTCATCATCTTCTTCATTCGTAATAGCATTGTTTCTTATTCAAATGCTAAGATGAATAAGAGGTTCTTTAAGAGTTGAGATATTCATATTCCTCATTGCTTGAGGTATCTTCTTTGGATGGTGAGAGCTTGATCTTCAATTGCTCCCATCTTCTCTTCTCTTATTATGAGTCAAGCTTCTTCTTCTTGTGTGTGCTCTTCCCAGAGTCTGCTGAAAGTAATCACTTCCTTCTGGCACACATTCCTTGCATGAATGAATCCCATGATCTTGGGAGTCCATTCAAGGTGTCTATCATCACTTCTTCTTTTACTGCTACAAGTTGTTCTTTTATTTGAGAGACCCTTGTAAAGTATGACTGTATGGTCTCTACATTGTGGATCTTCAAATTCTTCAACTGGTTTCTTAAGGTCATATTTCGATTTATGTTCTTCCCTTCAAATAGCTTGGTCAAGGAATCAAACATCTTTGGTGTCTTTAGCTAAGATACTTGTGGTATAATTTGATCCATGATTGAATCAACAATGATCTTCTTGGCCTTGACCAAATTCTTCTTGTGTAAGGATTTTAGCCTCATCTCCCTCTGGAACTGGAACCTCTCTACTTATATAGGTGTCCAATTCATTTTATTTAGAGGAATCATGTACTTCCATGCATGGAAGTTGTAAAATTCATCAATATTATCATCAAGCTGATGTGATAGATCACTTTGAAATGAGAACCTCAAATGAAAATAGCAAAAGATTAGATCTTACCGATTTGAGGTGTCCATCTTGGTTCCGGAGCTGGCTGATCTAGGGTTTGTCAGTGAAACCCTAATTTTCAAAACTTGGAATCTTTCAGATCGAATTGGATAGAAATACATATATATTCAAATTGAGCTGTCCAATGTACTCCTTTTCTGAAAACAGTGGAGGGAACTCCTCAAATAGGAAGCCCTATTTTTCCAATTTCTCCTGCAGAAATTCCTGATACTGTTTCTATGGTATATTCAAAATTACAATTCCTCTGTGTCTAAAACTTTGTAATAAGGTATCCTCGCATGTCCCTATTCCAAAACCATAGGTTTCATCAGAATTGGTACTTATGATTATTTTACCAAGGTGACCTGTTACAGGACTGTTCAGAACAACAAAGTTGTACGAACTGCCATGTGTCACTGTTTCATCTTCTGGGTCTGAAACTCTGACCATAGAATGTATAGTCTGTGCCCTTTCTAGAACAAATTCATAAATTTCATTTGGACCTTTGTATCCCAAGAGACAGCAATTCTCCCCAGGTGTTTTGTTTATGGATGAATCCTGGAAGAGGCTGGAACCCTAACTTGGAGGGATCATATCTCCCAGAGTATAGCGAAAATGAGGATGAATTTTGGACATGGTGTAAATCAGGATTGTATATTCATCCTGTGAAATTTTTCTCTCGTGATCCTTCTCCAATCCTGAGAAATAGCGAATGTACCAAAACTTATCAGTTTTAGTATTTAGAGTTTTTCCAGCACGGGGTCAAACTAGGGTTTGACTTTCTTAGAGTTTCACCCAACCAAAAATATTGACATAGATCTCTAAAATTTGATTTTGATAAGGAGAGCAATCCTATGCTAGTCTCACTCAAAAATTCCTCTTCTGTAAGAAGCCCTAATTTCCCACACCAAAAACTGAAAATGTTCGGAATTGAATTCTGCTTCGACAAAAAGATGCGCCCTTCAATGGAGAGTCACCCTAGCATACTTTTGCTGATGGATTGTGGAGAGAGACCCAAAAATTAAGAATCCCTAGCTTCTACAGCTGCACAATGTCTTCTTCACAGGTTAGCTTTGATACCATGTTATATTTTTATCATTCTAAGCTAGCATTATCTTAGGATCTTAACTGAGAGAATAACATGCACAGCAGTAAACACAAGAGACAAGAGACACAAAGAATTTTCCTCGGGGAAACCATAAAGGAGAAAACCCCACAACTTCCTCAGAGATAGAATGAGCACCAATGGCAGCAGTAAAACTCGAAAACAAAAAAGATGATCTCCACAGCTTGTTTTGTCTCTCACACTAAGAGAGCTTCTCCTCTCTCACTTGTGCGCCCCAATGAGTGAGTGTGTGTGTGATAAATAGAGAGGCTTACTCTCTATTTATATTCTTTCATTCACTTGAATCCCACTCCAACATGTCGGCCTCACTTAACAATTACTTACTAGAGCCGACATCTCTAGGAGTGTCTAATAACCCTAGTGCCCCACAATTTGTGGGGACTTTGCCTCCTCCGACCAACAAAGAGGGTTATCCTTAACACAATGGTGGGACTATTTCCCCGACTTACAATTACTTGACATGACTTCTTCACATTATATAAACTCCCGATCGGAACATCGGGGCATGACATGACTCAATTACATCACAAACACATTCCAGAATAAACATCGAGGTATAATACATAAGATATAAAAGTGAATACATTCCAAAGTTACAATTACATCAACACTTATGTGTGGGATTATTCCTTAATCCCATTTGTGGTCCCATCTAACCCTCTTTGATCATTCTTAGGCCCATTTTTATTCATCATAACTATCTCTATTTATAACATTTTTTATTTTATTCAGTGAAAAAACTCCCAGTTGACCCGAACGGTGTCCCAATATCTTCGATCATTTCACCTCTCACTCGCGAGTCACCTTCGATGATGTTAGAAAATTTCTTTCAGTTGTGATGACCATTTCAGAGAGATTGGATGAGTTACACCAACATGGATTACTATCACTTGGTCTCTGGTTCGACGCACACTCACTAGTCACCTCCGATGGTTTCGGTAGATTTATTTCAATTTTTTCAATCGTTTCAAAGAAACTAGATGATTTACGCTGACATGGGCTACTGTCTTTCATCCAAATTTGGAAGATGAAGTATCCAAAGCATGGGCGACAACATGCTTATTTTATCTATGCAAAATTTATCCTAGGTTTTCCTTTGTCATTACTGAACTTCTTTGACATCAATGACAACTAAACTCAACATTGTCCCCCTTTGAAATTGATGGAAACATCTAAACATTCTCCTCCTTTGACAACAATGAAAAATGATAACTTGTTATGCCCTTGCTACAGCTTGCTTGACATAGGATTTCCAATCATTCTCCTTTTAGATAACTACCCTTCTTTTTCTTCTCTTCCTCCAATTAACATGGTCTTGGTGTTTATCATATATTTAGCATCCTTCTTTACCTTCTTGTAGTGAGTCTTTTATAAGTTCATGAACTCCCCCTATCACAGTGCTGCTCCTCTTGCAAACACATATTCTTCTCTTTGTGAAAAAATTTATACTCATTGGTTTATCTTTGAGTTTTTTCATTCAACCCTTAGTTTTATTCCATAGATTTTTTTTTAAATATACATCATATAACTTGTTCTTCTTTAAGGAACCTTCTTTTGTCACTTCTACACTCCTTCTTGCCTTTGAGGAATATAGCTTTCACCAAAATATATTTTTCAAGTACCAATTGCAATTTTCTAATATTAACTCCCCCCGAGTATGTACTTTCTCTGATACCAACTTCTCAATGTTTTACCCCTCTTCATTTCTTTCACTAAACTTGATTTCATCATAGTTTAATTAGATTTTTATTACATCAATAGTTGTCCTCCAAGGTTCAAGCCCTAATATTTTAGGCTTCAATCGCCCCCTGAGATCATGCAATATCATTTATGTTCTTACAATGACTGTCCATGCCCTCAAACAAAATTTTCCCTTGGTCTACAATCAGATCTAATCATGAAGGTATATGAGCCTTTGTCAAATTCCTCACTAATTTATGCTCATATTGGCTTCACAAATCTTTTTATGCTTTAACTCAAGGATTTCTTCAAGAATTCTTTAATACCTCATGCAAATAGTTCTTCCAGTCTTCCTTTCTAATTTGGATCATCAATTCAGCATCAAAGATGAAATTGTACTGTGTCAATTATCATATTATGTATTCAATTATGGACTGGAGCTCCTTAATATTCTCACAGTTCCCTCTTAGACAAGGCATATGGCAGGCTTCATCTGACTTATAGTTTGAGTGGTCAATAAAGTCTCAATTATGAAATTGGTCATCTTCCCTTTTATAATTTACTATTCCACAACTATCACCACTAAAAAGGATCAATATGGAAAGAATCCTTTTGCAATCGTGTATTTCTTTTGACAATATGATACAAATAGCTTTAAAGTCATCCACATCTGATCTGCATTTATCGAGGGTCAGTGTTATTTTTAGTTGCTTAACAAATCTGGAGAAGGAAAAATGACCATATTTATGTCAACAAGTGCAATGCATGTATTTAGTTAGCAAACATCTAGGTCCAAATTTGAACTATCCATTATTGACATAATCTAAGCTTCTAGGAGTTGCCTCAACAATGCTATAACTGTAAACTTGATGGATGAATTATACGAGGCCCGATGCCATCGTGATTCGTTTATTATATAGAGACTTGATCATACATACTTGTATCATCATCCGATATTGCTTCTTCAGAAGTGCATAAGGTATCATTTTTATTCCTCTAAAGTATCACCACTCTTCCTTCAAATTATTTTCAAGATATTTTAGTTATCAAGCGCTGCTCTATTTAAGTTAAGCTTGCTGCAAGATGGTTCTTCATGCTGTGTGGCTTCTTGCACTGTAAGGGTTTAAATCCAATGATGTTTCTCCATCTCTCGGAATTCTTCCAAGGATTTTTTCATTCCATATGTAACTCTATTACTCTTTTTTCTTTCTTCACCTTGATCCACTTTATTTGCAAGCTTCTCATTTTCTTCCCCTTTTTTCTTTTCCATGTGTTTCTCTTCTTTTAACACTTCATCAATTTCAAGGGTAGGATCTTCATCGTTATTCTTGTTTTGTGGTTCATACTTTCTTCTCCATACCTTTGTGTATATTGGTTTAGGAGGTCTTGCTCTGCATCTTCTGGCAATATGACCATAATTATGACAATTATAGCATCCAATTAGATAATTTGGCAAGGGGCCACAAGGATTATGTTTCCTCCTAATTTTGTTATGTTTTCCATATGCTTGAAAATATGATTCTTTATGTCCATAGTTATTACATGAATAACAATAACCCCTAAACATCTATAACGATCTTCTGAAAATAAATGTATTTTTCAACTCCTTTTTGTTAGTCTTGAAAGTAGGGGGAATAGTACTTTCATATTTGGGAGTTTTTGGTCTTCTTGCTTGTGATTGCTATTTATTTTGAGATTACTCTTCTTGGGAGGATGAGCATAATTTTCATTCTTGTTATCCTTCTGTTGTAGAGTTGTTTCTTTGGAGGTATCATCACAACACTTGTTATCTTCTACATTAATTTGAGTAGTATGACTTCATCCTTTAACCATTTGTACTTGGTCATATCCAAGGCCATATTTGTTCGAGGGAAATATTTGCAGACTAAGAAATTTATTAAGGGCTTCGGTTCCTTTCTTGATTTTTTCAATAGTCTTTAGTTGATCCTTGACTCCAACCACTTCCTTTTTCAAATTCTTGGCTTCTTCCATGCTAGTGGTTGCTTGTTGTTTTGAGCTGTATAGCTTCTCTTGTGAGGACTTTATTTTTATTTTTAAGGTCTAATTTTCTTCCTCACATTCTAGTAGTTGTTGTTTGATCTCTTCAACCTTTTTTCCCTCCTTATTAATAGTTTGTTCCAAGGATTCCAATCTCTCTTGATCCAGTTGAACTTGGATTCTAAAGTCAACTATGGTTTTTTCAAGGGCTTTCTTCTTTGAACCTTGTTTCCTCCTTTGTTTATGTTTTCTCAGTTCATCCAAGGTACACTCAAGCTCAGCTTCAAAATTGAATTATGTTTCAATGTCTGAGTCTTCTTCAAAAGAATATTTATCATTAGCTTTGTTGTAGATTGAAATTTGTTCTAATTGATTTGCTTCATCTAAGTAGAGGTCTTTTATCTTGTCCCAAAGTTCCTTTGCAGAGTTACATTCACCTATATTCTCTTTAACATCATCAGGTAATCCATCAAATATTTTATCCATTACCATTGAGTTACTTTTCTTGGATTTCTTTTGAGCTGTAGTTCTTACTATTTTTGGTGGGAAGTAACCAGTGATCACCAAATTCCATACATCATGTCCCATGTCCTTTAGATAGCTTTCCATTCTTTTACTCCAAAATATGTATTTTTATTTTCCAAGTATTGAATATGCATTCACTGTGTAAATATCTTCTTGTTGATCCATAGTGGTTTTTAATAGGATCCTCCTTCCAGTCGTTTAGACTATTGTGAAGGATCCCTCTTTGATACCAGTTGTTTGAACATTGGACAATACTAAGAGGGGGGGGGGGGGGGGGTGAATCAATATTGTTAAATTTTTACCATTTTAAACCACTTATTTAAACTTAAGTAAAACATGGAATCAACAAGATATACAGAACACATATTTTTATCGTTGAATCCCAATTGGGAAAACCATCAACTCTTTCTCTACTGTAAAATTATATTTACAATAAGTTTCTTCCTGCTACTATAGACAAGGATGCTCCTACACCCTATTTACCAGCTACTACTAGAAGGAGGCTAGAACCCCCTGGTTTTATCAACTGCTACTGAAAGAATGCTACAACACCCTATTTACCAGCTACTACTAGAAGGAGGCTACAACCCCCTATTTTTATCAGCTTCTACAAAAAGGATGCTTTAACACCCTATTTACCAGATACTACTAAAATGAGGCTACAACCACTTACAGGATTGTAGCCTTCCCTAGCACCACCCTGCCACCCTAGTGTGTTTTTATATGTTTTCCATATTTTCTTTACGATTACTGTCACTGGTTGTTATGCTGCTACTGTTGCATTAATCTGGATCATAGAGATAGCTTCAGTTATTCTCCTTTTATTCGTTGACATCTGTTATGCAATTGTTCATCTTTAATGTGTATACAGTCTGGTCTCTTCCTATGGCCTCAATGTTGCTTCATACATTTATTTTATAACCCGACACATACTTCAGTTTATGTTCCTTACTGAATCTTTAATCTGAACTGCAGAGACATATTTTTTCTTCTTCATAATTCTTTTTATATATTCTTTTACATTTCTTTTGAATCATTTGGCATCTTTTTAACCTATTCTCATGCCTCTTCATCATCGTTCCTTTTCACATCTCCAATAATTAATTTATCATTATGTTCATTATATATTTTTAATTATTTAATTAATTAAACTTTGTTTGCATCTCATGGCTCTTCAAATCTATGTGGGTTTCTTCCATCTTCAGTCCTTCGAGCTTTCTTTCTTTCATGTCTGCGGGTTTCCTATCTCTTTCTCCAGTGGGCATACTCCAAGCTTTCATGGCCTTCCTTCATATGGGGCATGCTTCCTTCTTCCATCCTTCACCTGCGTGCATTTCCAAACACATATGGACCTTAACCCTCTATATCTACAGGAATACCCTTGCTTATGTGCGTGTTAATGCCTTAAGTCCCTTTGTGGGCCCATCAAACCCTCTCCGGTCATTCTTAGGCCCCTTTTTATTCATCATAACTATCTATGTTTATTACTTTGTTTTTATTCGGTGAAAAATATTCAAGTTGACCCGAAGAGTGTCCCAATCTCTTCGATCGTTTCGTTGCTCACTCGTGAGTCACCTTCGACAATGTCAGTGGATTTGTTTCAGTTGTGTCGAAACAAAAACCTCTTCGATCATTTCGACGCTCATGCACGAGTCCCCTCCGACGATGTCAGCGGATTTCTTTCAGTTGTGTCGATCGTTTTGGAGAGAGTAGATGAGTTACACAGACATGGATTACTATTACTCGGTATCTGATTCAGTACCCACTTGTGAGTCACCTCCGAAGACGTCGGAGGATTTATTTTAGTTCTGCCAACCTTTTTGAATAGACTGGATGAGTTACGCTGACATGGTCATTTGGAGAGACTGGATTAGTTACACCGACATGGATTACTATCTTTCATCCAACTTTGGAAGATGAAGTATCTAGAGCATGGGGGACATAATGCTAATTTTATCTATGCAAACTTTGTCCTAGGTTTTTCCTTTTTCATTACTGAACTTCTTTGACATCACTGATAACTAAACTCAATAGATTAGTTCAACTAATAGGGTGGTTTGTAGAGGGAAGGATTGGGTGTACTAGTAGTTGTGCAAAAGGATAATTTATATATTTTTAATATTTGGAGAGGAAGTAAGTGCGACACTAAGTGTCATAAATTCCTAACACTATTTTCGGTAAGGTATCCTTAAACTTGAATGCTTGAGGATTAAAAGGTGGAAACTTCATAGTAAAATGGAAGGTGATGCAGAAGATCAAGGGAAATTAGGTTTTGGTAGATACCATTGTTAATTAGAAAGGTGGTCAAATGATATTTAATATAATATTTAGGAGAGAAACATATATCAATGTTGTTTGATGTTAATGAATTGGTCATTAATAAGTAGGATTAATCCCTTGAATGGGGCATTATAGCATTAAAGTTTGAATAATTATTGTGAAATGTTGGTCAAGCAGTATGGTTGGGATCGTGATAGAAGGAACGACATCTACTTGGAAGGTGATACATGCAAAGAGAAGGGAGAAATTCATGGTCTAAGGCGACATAATAAATAAATAAAAAACACTTCTAGTCTAAACACCTTTATTAAACCAATGATAGCTTTGAGTACATAAGCACATTTTCATAGAAGATAGTAATTAATATAAATTTGTATTATTTCACCTTGTTGTTGATGAATTTGTAACCACTAGCTTATTAATTGTTAAACATAACATGGAGGATACAAAGTTTCATCTAAGTTCCTATCATAGGGAATCAAATGTAGTAATGGACTAGTAGTTCCTGCATGGTTGTTTCTCAATTTATGTGGTGTGAGTGTGCCACTAGATAGTGACCAAGGCCAATGAGATGATATGATGCAAACACCACGTGTTTGAAGAAATAAGTATTTGTTACTCTACAAATATAATGCTAACCATTACTCTAGAAGAAATAAGTATTCATTACTCTAGCAACGATATAAAGTGTACATATGAAGAAATATAATATGGTAATGAATACTCAAATAATCTTACTAAATTAAACAAAACATTATGTACACAAAAACTAGATGAAGGTAAGTTTGGATGTTTCATCATAAAAAATTAGTATAAGTAAGTTCTCTAATGATTGTACATCTTTAAAAAGAAATAGTATACATATTGTGTTCAAATAGCGACATACATAGTTGGAATATTGGTTGCGCTCCTTCACTGGGTGGATACAGTTACTCCATTAGTTGGATACAATTTTGCATCATTACTAGGTACAGTTCTTCTTCTTCATTGAATGGAAATTGGAAAGAAAATGACTTCCCAATGGTGAGTAATCAGGAATCAGTAAGCATCGGTTAAACATGAAACTTGAAAATTGACGCAAAAGTCAACTTCAAAGGCTATCAGCACAAGTTTCACAAATAAGTTTTAGGAATTGACAAGAAATCGTCTATAGGATTATAGTTGGAGGTCAAGGTGTTTCTGATTTGGCATTCAACACAGTATTAGACTATCACAAATGTTTTCTACTGTCATGCCCTAAGGTTTGTTCATTAAAGTAACTAATCTCTCGTTGAGAGACGTGATTCCGAGGAGAGCAACAGTCTTTATACATCCAAAGTGACATTAAAAGAAAAGTACATTTCAAGAGCATGGCATGAGGGTTCAACTCAATTTGACTAACCAAGATTGATATGTTGTATATTATTCAATAAGTACCAATGCTACCATGGTTCATTTACTGTGATCAAACCCAGAAATACATATAATGCATCAATAAATTCAATACAAGTTTAGAGAAAATGTAATGCAATTTATCCAAGTTTAATTACCAACTTCAAATCATTACTTACTCATTCAACATAAAATTGAACCATAATGTGAGGTCTCATTATATTTCAAATAACACACAGTAAGTAATCAATAATCATCATGAGGAATCCACCAATGTTGCTAATCAATCAGAACTTGAACTAACACATACTATTCATACTAACACATGTTGATCAATAAAAAAACATGCATGTCAAGTAATCTGATTCATAAATCAACTATTTCTACAACGATAAAGAGAAAAAAACTATGATGCCTGATCAATAAACAATATACAACTAAAAAGAAAATTGAAGTCAAGAAAACAACCTTACGTCACTAAACTGAAAAGAACATTCACGATAGAAGGAAACCCTTCAAATCCAATTGTATGTGATCTAATAATCATTGAATAAAAATACTTACCTATAAAAATACAAATATCGAATCCCTCGGGTTCTCAAACCAAGCACCACTTCCAATCCACCGTCCACGTTCTAACTTTTGAATCTACAACCGCAACAAGCACGTCCACAAGGTGGTCGAAATGGAACAAGTTCCACGCTTTAGGCAGTGGCAGGGTACCCACCATGGAAAAAATGAATTACAGAAATGCTGCAGGTTGTCGAATTACAGAAATGTTGCTTCACTTCTAACTTTTCTCTCGACCTCACTGTATGAGGTTATCGTGTCAACTACAAACTCAATGATATATCCTTCTATGATACTGTCTACCCAGAAGTCCACAACCCTTGATATAGGGTTATTGATTCTTTTTAGCCGCTCAATCAAGAAGGAAGTCCACTCTGTCAGTTCTCCTCCTTGAAAATTATTTTTATGGGTTTCCAACTTAGAAAACCATTCATACAACACAACGCGGAATGCGACAAAGAAAATCTCGCAGATGTCTGAATATATGTACCATTCTAACCACTTCTCTGGTGTCCACCGATATCCTTCACTTTATTTCTGTGCAAACTCTAGCTCTTTTGCGTCAACCCAACTTTGGATCTCTGGTTTCATGGGATGCCAAAACATGTCCCTCACCACACACTTTAGGGTCCCGGCAACGGAACCATTTGTTGGCCTTTTCCCCCCTGCGACCCAGGTTCAGTCCCCTCTCTTTGGTCAACGCAACAAATCCCAAGATATCAGCCAAACGGAGCAAAGCCCAACCGACAGCACCTATGACATAGATGTCGTCTCACCCGACATATCTTAGTTCATATGGGTAACTTTCGAAACCATGTTTACGCAGTTTGTGTGGGAGGGTGTTTAAGTCCTTGGCCTTGCACCAAGGTTTCCAATGAAACTGGGAAGGTGGGTTGGTGGTTTGCACTTTATATATCGACACTGAAGCATTCCTTACCCTTATTTATGCAATCTTACGCAAATGCACAGTGAACAAACATCACAAACATATTCATTACTTGAAATATGCACTTGTATAAGCTATTCAACATTCACACATATACACAACATGTAACGTGAAAACCCATCCGGGCAGAAACCACAAGGTGCTCTTCATTTGGAATTGGCATGATGAAATAGATGCACCTTTTGTATGTACATAAAGCTACAGACTCTATTCAAGATATTCTCTTCTATCTCTACAGACTTCGTCTCCCTCTCATGCTCTTTGTTCTTCTCTATCTTTATCACTCTACTCTACTCCTACTCAGTGATCCGCACACATCCTAGATCGACTTGACCTTCTCTATATGTATGTGCACTCAGCTGCAGATCCACTACTCTAATGCACTCAGCGATCCGGAGTTACCTACTCAAAACTGTTGTATCTTCTACTTAGATCAAAAGCGTCTAAAACAAGAACTATCTAATAGGATAACGGATTAATTGACTAACCCATGTACCTCTTTGGTTTCTCCTTTTATAGCCTTATTACGGACTCAATATATTCCCATACCTGTTTTTTATAGACTCAATAATGACTTGATACAAACTCTAAGAGACTCAGCTTCAATCGTTATCTTAACCTAATTACTATCTTCATCCCAGAGGATGTCTTTCCTATTCTAGCAAAATATGACCAAAGAGGTGCTATCGGCCTGACTTACAAAAATGCCTTTACGTGTGTGGTTTCTATCAGCTCCATCTGAGATCGTACCCACGATCTCTAAGGGCTGCTGCTTCTCCACATCATGCCTTACTGTCACTTTCTGGCCATTACCTTATCTGCATGTCTACTTCTGCGAATATTCTTCCATGTCATCACATATCTTTCTCTATCCTTCTTTCATAGCTTACAAAATTGGTGTAGCTTCCTTGTCCCGCGCTTTATATTTTCCTTTCTCCTTTTCTTCCCTCTTCTGTCGCAACATCATTCCCTTTTTCCTTGATGTTGTTTACTATGTCACAGCTCCTTCTTCTTCTTCCTTATACTCTTTTTCCCTTACTTTGGCAGAATTCTATATCTATCTTGGGCCCAACAGTAATAAAAAGATCAAATTTGTTCTGTCAAATACCATATCTGGTGCTTAGAAGGAAGTAGAACTTCCCTATGTTGGCTGCCACACCCATTACTATTGCAACCTTATTTTCCAATCTACATGGATCATTCAATTCAAGAAATTATTAGAGCATAGTTCTAGTTCATTATATCCACTATCCCCATAGAAGGTTAAGGAGCTCATTAAAGATATATAGTTTCACATAATTAATCATTTTATTGACATTTAGAAATCTATGGCATGGAAGTTTCACAGAACTAGAGCTACAAATATTGGACGTGATTATGGCGCCTATCTCAAATACAATCAATTTACGGTCTTTATAGAGAACATAGAGCATACATTTGAGAGGTCGCCAATTGAGGAGATGGAAGGGTGATGTTATGTTTCTTTCTCTAGAACGAACTTTGGTAGACACCAATAGAATATTTTTTGCATTTATGTGGAGCACACCTGTCATTATAAACATAGAAAACTGAATTGCAACATATTTATGTGTCAAAACAATACTATGTGGTGTGACCAACCCTTTGGTGTGCCTAAGAATGGATTTTTGAACCTTAATGTAACAAAAATAAATAGTTTTAGACAGTAAACAAGATGTCAAACAACCAAAACGTGTGAAACTACTGTAAATTTACCACTGCCATCAATGGATATGCATATTGTTATAAAACTAGTCATGGATTGTTTTTCCATGGATATGCACATTGTTACCAGACTGTCCATGAACAATTTTTCCCCTTACTACTGCTATTATTTACTAATGGCATCGTGAAGTCTTTGAGACCATTCTGTTTCTATTTAATAGAATCAACAGATTATCCATTGATTTCTGCTAGCAAATATTTAATTGTTTGCCATTATTATTGGGACTCGATATTTTTTTATTTACAAATGTGTTTTTTCAATTTATAAAATTTTACAAAAAATATATACATTTACTAGCTAATTATAATGGAAAAAAATACATATTTTCAATTTTTTTTAACATTTAAAAGCTACTTAGAATGAAAAATATATACATTTTGGACATTTTTTCTTCAACTTTTCTCTTAAATAAATCATTTTTGGGGGCAAATTTGTTAAAAATTTGAGAAAATAAAGATATTTCAAACAACTTTTAACTTATTTTAAGCTATTTTAGGTATAAAAATGATACTAATTAAAAAACCATAAATTCAACACAAAAAATATACCATATATTTGTAAAAAACATATAAAAAAACATAATATTTATTCTCAAAATGAAATCTTAACTGAAAACATTACCAAAATATCTTATCAAAAATTTGTGAAATTTGATATTTTTCTTACCAACATAAAACTAACAAAAAATATTTAAAAAATTCCTTTCATAAAAAATATACTTAAAAAATTAAAATAAAAAATTTACAATAAACTATAAAACCTATATCAAAACATTAAAAAACCAGAATATAATATAAAACATGTAATATATAATAAAATTTTAAAATGATATAGTAAGAAAATGTTTTAGTTTTATGAAGTGTTAAGGATATGTTTTCTATTTTTTTTTTTGTGTAAGGAGAGGTTCTTAAGGATGGTGTGATTCTTGAACTTACCATTTACTCAATGAGATTTTTTGTTTTGAATTCTTTTTTTTAACAATA